>JAULJL010000043.1:605000-987500 GCA_030761205.1 Fremontodendron californicum
GGAGACTCTTCCATTTAACCAAAACTTTCATTTGTCAGAAACGACTCTAGATTTTTGGTCTCTAGCTGTTATTTGTGGTCCTTTCTACTACTAGTATGTTAAATGTTAACACCCTTCGAAGTAGAAAGAATAGAATTTGAATGAGAATAGAAACCGAGGATGCAAATGATATTGGGGGCTGTTGCTTCTTTTTTTTTTTCGAATTTCAATTCAGATTTTCAGTGGTTGTTTTTGATACGATCGATGAATTGAGTAGTAGACTAGTAGTCCTTTCTTCTTCTTTTTTGTTTTTTTTTTTTTTTTTCGATTTGAGTGTACTTAGTGTAGTAGCATGTGGATGTGTTCGTTTTTGGTGTGAATTTTTTTGTTTGTTTCTTATTGGATTTCTTTATGGATGTTTTTTTTTTTTTTTTTGTGGGCTTGATTGATCTTGAATCTGCTTTCTTGTTGGTTCTTTCCGTTTGCTTGCCGGATGGAAATGGGACGAGAAAATAGGTTTCGTGTTCGGCTAAGCAAAGAATTTTAAAACCCTTTTTTTCTTTAATTTTTATAACTCTTTTAAACAATTCCTGGAGAAAGAGAAAAAAAGAAAAGACAAGAAAGGAAGTGCATGAAGCAGCTTTACAAGTTTTTCATGCATTGGCAAATGAAAACCTGGCAATCAATTCCAAAAAGCAAAACCATGAAAGACCTCCTCCTCCTCCTCTTATCTCCCTCTCTTTCTTTTTGAGAGAGAATGTACGTATATTCACAAACTTTTTATACGTATCCAGATTCAGTTTTGTTGGGCATTTAAATCAGCTACTCATCTCTGCAAAGAAATTAAATCAAATTCAGCCACTTGAATAGACGTGCATGGATGTGACCTTCTGCCTGCTAGAATGGAAACCGTTGCTCATTAGTCGATAAATTTTAATGCTTTCTCTGCAACTATTTGCATGTGACTAATGATATAGGCTTAGGTATGAATGAGTTAATGGATATCTAGAGAGATGCTTCTGATTGGTAGGCTTCTAGAGTTATCACATGGGGAAGAAACAGAAAGATTATGAAACTTTCCTAAGTTTTGTAGTTTCTGATTCAAAACATGTGCTCTGATCATCTTCAATCATGAACATGTTGCACCCTTAACTGATAAGACTCTTTTGATTCCATGTTGTTTTTCGCTGCTTAATTTTAGTTTTATTATCATTTGAAGTTATGAATTATAAGGGAGGAAGATGCTGATGCATGCATGCTACTGATCTGAAATTTAATTATTAAATGCATTTTTGACAAATTGGAACTTTACTGGATTGTTTTGTTATCGTGGAAGTCTTTGATTAGGGAGTTGGAGATTCAAAGATTTTATTATTATCATGGAGGGTTTAATTGATGAACAAGAAATTGTAGATGGTAGCACTTGCTGATTCTTCAAGATCATGAAATGAATAATAGCATTAAATCCCCATGGCTGATGCATAAATCTACAAATAGGAAAAAAGTCAATCTTAGATTGTATGGAAAATAAAATTATAGGAAAAGAAATTCATGCAAGATTTTATAGAAGATAAGCAAAAAGACTATTATATATGCCATAGAGTATGCAATTATAATCCTGGAAGCTTCATTTTTTTCCTTACATCTACATTATTTTACCTTCCGTATTGCTTAGGATTTCGTTTTGCTAGGAAACTCGCTGGGTTTGATTGATTCTCTTTAACCCTTTGCCTCTTCCAATACCAAATTTCAAAGTATTTATATTTGATACACTGACAGTATATAAATTTATATACTGTTAATAACCAAATAATATTATCTCATTAAAAATAAAATTATTTATATTTATTTTTAATGAGATGACATTATCTGATTCATACAGTGTATAGATATATACATTGTCAGTGCATCAAATATAAATCCAAATTTGAAATCAAATATAGGTAATTTCATGCATCTCTCATACTATTATATGTAGATCTTGATAATTACTACAAATTTCAGTTCCTCAAGCATAAAATTCATAGCATAAATTGAGCATTTCTTATCTTAATGAAAACTATTTTTTTTCGATAAATTTAATCCATTTCTTTTAGGAGATGAATTGTTATAAGGTTGGACTTTTATCTCCAGCATTTATAATTTTTTTTATATTATTTTCTCTTAAATTTCGGCCTCGTTTGTATAAAAAAAGATGGAGAAACAACATTGAATCAAAAAATAAAACCCAAAATCAAATCATTTATGGAGAAACATTATTGAGAGTGATTGCCAAAGAAAAGCAAAACATATATACTTTACGGGCATGGCATGGGTAATGCTATTTTTTGTACATAATCTTGGAGATTTGGTGTCAAGTTTTCCTTTGTCGATTTCATCGTCTGATGATATCCCATGATGTTTTTCATAATAAATTTGAAAATATATGTGTATTTCCATAAACCAATAAAAATAATGACAAAATAATAGTATGTAGGACAATTAATGCTAGCTTGAAGTTACGAATAGTATGAATCCATTTTTTTGAAGTTACAAATAGTAGTATCACGAGTAAATTATTACCCGTACGAAGAAGAGAAAAAACCTTAAGTTAAAATTTGAATAGAGATTAGAGATTAATTGATCTAATTAAGTGTAATATTTGAGAGAATTAAGAAAGCTATTCCGCTAGCAAACTCATCTTAAGCAAGGCAGGCAATGGGTAAATTTAATACCCCAACTACCTTAACCTTAGTAGGACGAAATATTTATGATTAGTTGTTTATTTTAGATCCCGAGGCCATTTCTCAACCTTATATGATTAGTTGTTTGTTTTAGAGCCAAGGCCATTTCTCAGCCTTATATAAATTCATTAATTTATGTTTGTCGTTTTAGACAGTTCCTTAATAATTTACATGCGCCTTTTTGTCATGTTTTCTTTAGACTTATTCATGAATTTGGATTTTTTTTTTCTTTCAAATTTGAGCCGAATCCGTATTATTATTAAAAACATATTAAAATATTTTATATTTTTATTTATAAAAATTTTAATAATTTTTTTATTAGATTAATAGTATTTTAGATAGGATCGGATTACAAAATCTCATGTCCAGGTCTGGTCCGTGGATAAGTCTAGACTTCTCATCCTTCTTCTTCTTCTTCTTCTTCTTCTTCTTCTTCTTCTAATTCTATAGCTAATTTGAGAGAGTTTCTATTTGATGCACTGAGAATGTATAAGTCTTATACACTGTCATTGCACTAAAATACGACACCTCATTAATAAGCAAAAAAAAAGAGTGAAGGACCTATGAATAAATAAACCACAATCACATGCACTGCAAACTGCTCTTAAAAAGTAGTTTATATTTATTTATAAGTCCTTTACTATTTTTTTTTTTTGCTCATTAATGAGGTGTCGTGTTTTAGTGCACTGAATAAAACTTATATAGTGTCAGTGCATCAAATATAAACTAAATTTGAGAAAGTTAAAACAGTAAAAGAATTAATATGAGTTAGGATTTTTTTAAAAAAAAAATGTTAACTAGTACAATCAATATATTATATATCTATACTATTCTTAAAATGAATCCCTGAGTTGGTGTCACGAGTTAAAAGACACCAACTCAATGGAGAAAATATCCACAAAAAAAAACTATTAAAATTAAAAAATTGAATTAAAAAAGTAATTTAATAAGTTTAAAAAAAAACTTGATTTTTTTTTATAAAAGAAACACTCACAAAATCACTCACGTAATTAAAAATCCACTACTCTCTCACACAATTTTCACAACTATCCACACATCTTCTTCTCCAAAAAAACTATCCAATTATAAAAACTACCTACTTTTCACTCACATGGTGAGTGTCAGAAAATTCTAGTATATATAAATTCAATAAAAATAATACATTAAATATAAAAAATATTCTTTTAAAATTGGTTGTTAACCGATTAATCGGACTCTTTTTAAAATAGGCTGTTGTTTCAAGTGTTCGATCTATGTAGGATTGTTAAGGTAGTTAACGAGTATTAATTACCAATTGAGTTCACAACAAATTTGAATTTGAATTTGTCAAATTTGTAAGTAAATACTTGTTATCCCTAATTAATCATTTTAAACGTTTTTGAAGCAAATTGATTAATAACCGATATGAACTCTCCAATCCCAT
Organism: Fremontodendron californicum; assembly: GCA_030761205.1. NCBI lineage: Eukaryota > Viridiplantae > Streptophyta > Magnoliopsida > Malvales > Malvaceae > Fremontodendron > Fremontodendron californicum. Next base: position 609,126 of record JAULJL010000043.1, read on the forward strand.
TTTTATCTGTTTTATTATTTGACCTTTTACATTTTTTTCTTTTGGCCATCAACCTTTTACATTGTTGACTTCTATTTTCAATATACTATATATTGATCATTTAATATATAGACTAATTAGTGATTAATCTTTTAAAAAATAGATTGTGGATGTGGGATAGGGAAATTTCCTATAAGATTTATCCGAGTGAAATGACACCAGAGATGATCTGCGCATGTGGGCTGCCGCATACTTTCCTGGTTATGACTTATGACACGATTTGGATTTGACTCTAACTATCCTAAATTAGATGCATCTATGGTTCCTAATTCTTGAATGATAAGACTTCCATCGCCCCCACAAAACCAGGAAAAAAAGGAACCCTTAAACTTACCTAGTTTTCTCATAGCTGCATAACTCTTCTCAAGCCATCAAACCTAATTTGATGTGTGTCTAAATGTCTCCTAGTTTGCGTAATTAGCAGGTAAGATCGATTCAATGGATTATCTGTCTTAATCATTCTAGTAAGTAATAAAATAAAATAAAAAAGTCATAAATCACAAGATTTTTGTTTCGGACAGGAATTAAATCAGACAAGATGCATTGTTGCTTTTCAACATTTGAAACTATTGAGAGAACACTGAGAAGATCAGCTTTAGCTATATTTGACAGTAAACAAAAAAGGCCCTTTAGCTGACCAAAGCTAACTAAGTTTGGCGTATTATTTATTGTATTTATCTGCGCAACGGTTGGTGTGCTACTAGTAACGGAAACTCTCAGTGCATTCTTACACGCATTGAGGTAAAATTTCAGAAGAAGTTCATGAGGAAGATGGTTATAAATTCCAGCCATTTTCATTTAATTACTTAGCTCAAGGAAGCAAGCGTTGAACAACAAGCTTGTTCAATTTCCCCCTCGGTCGATGTCTGTAATTGTTCAATAGTCTTACAAGTCAGATGCCATTGTCTTTCCACATTGCTGGTTATGGGATTTGTCTGTTAATTGGAAAAACAAAAATAATTGTGACACTTGTATATGTATCATGTATTGTAATTTAACAATTGATTCTTTGATGATATTTGCAGCTATTCGTTCATGGAAGACGATGAAAAATTTAGTGATTAGCAAGAGCCGAAAATAAACACATTTACCCTACTTGACATAATAATATTATGCAATAATTGGATTCAACATCTCTGTATCAAATCCAAGAATTACCATGCAAAAGAGAAACAACAAAGGGATTTAGCCATTGGCCTGACCCAGAGAAATATCATCCATTACCAAATACCAAGTTACCACATTTCATATATATAGATAGATAAGATAAGATATACATCACAAGTCTTAATTAGAATACAAATAAGTAATAATTATCTCTAGCATACACCCTTCTTAGGGAACAACCATTGAAGATATCCATAAGAACAAGGGTATTCAGTTTCAAGCCAGAGCATATCTAGGAGTCTTTTAAGTACTGGATTGGCATATATCTGGAAATATAACTTACTGAAGGATATACTAATACTACTGTTACTAATCGTTTGTTTACACAAGGCAATGCTACTGTGACTATGTATGCAAGGCAGCCACACTTGAGACCATGGAGTCCACTCCACAAACATTGCGACCCCTGCAGATCTTGTAATATCCGTCCTCTCCCCAGTTTTGTCCCCATGAATTCTTTATGATCCAGTAAGGCTTTTCCTTAAAGCGGATCGGGGCGTAACCAGCAGCTCCATACCCTACGAGAAGCACTCCATGATCCAAACTTCTAAAACAAATGTATGGGCATGAAACTCCTTTCATATATGTCTGCATGAAAGCTGCATTGATACCCACTGCAAGAACCAAAAGCAAACATATTTAGAATTCAATCTACAAAGTGATGATGATGCTCAATACTTAAAAGGCATGAAATTTACCTGCAAGTGGACCATGCTTCACCAAATTTGCAGCAATTTGATCCTCATCGACGGAAATGACACTGAAGTTAGAAACAGAGGCAACGATTTTGCTCTTGTCAAATTTGCAGGAACCGCGGTCATTCCCAGTGTAAGGATAGTCTTCCTCTCTCTCAAGTCCACCAGCCTTTAGAGTGTACTCGAAAGCAGAGGTCATAAGCCCACCATTACACCCTGCGTCACACGCACCATATTGTTGTGGATCACACTGCAAAATACCCAAAATTCTTATCTTTGGTTGAGGTGTTGTTGGTTAGGTAAAGCACCCAAAATGAGTTTTAAGCCATTAGCCAAAGCAACCATTAAGCAAATTTTATAACTGGAATTGCAGCCAAAAACCATGTAAAAGTTCTCTGAAATTTTGAAATTACACAACAAGAAATAATATTTTGGGATTAAATGCAGTTTTCTTAAGAGTTGTTGATTAACATCTATGACAGACAGGTTTCACTCTTCTAAAGCATCAATCTCTGGATTTGTTAAATAAAAGATAAGATAAAACATTCAAAAGCTGTAAAGAAAAGTAATTAAGAAAGATTGAAACCTCGTGATCACAATCAACAAGCTGCTGCTCACTCAAGCTTACAAGCTCCCCTGTCGCCAAATAATGGGCTCCCTCCAAAGCCCCTGTCGTACTAAACGACCAGCACGATCCACACGAGCCCTAAATATCAATAAAAAAATTAAAAATCATCATAAACAAAAGGGGGAAATTTTAACTAATCTGTAAAAAAGGATTATCCACATAATTAAAAAAAATTAAAATTTATTATTACTTGGTCCTTAACGCCAGTGACGGCACCGTGTTCGCGCCAGTCAAAGTCATCAGGTAAGTTTTCGGTCGGAAGGATAGGAGCCTTTTGAGCATCGGCTGGGAGCTTGAGCGGTTTCAAGCCAAGGAACTGACGGCGGAACTCCGATGGAGTTATATCGGAAAACTTTGTGACTCCGTGGACGCCGGTGGGGTCCAAGAGCTGATGACGCTTGGCCCGGAGCAGGTTAGCCTTGAAGACTCCCAGTCGGTAATCGTGCTCCTCCTGGGTGGCGTAGGTTTTCGCGTACTTGGTTTTGAACAGCGTGAAGTGGTGCTCGGCGTTTAGGAGCTGGTCATCGGAATCTTCCTCGACGCCGCCGTCGGATACGACTTGACGGATCAGAGGATCGTCGTTGCTGGTGACGTCGGCGACAACGGCGGAAGCAACGACGGACGAGAAGAGGAGGAAGAGAAGGGAGAAGCGGTCCATCTTTTTGGGAAGGGATAAAGGAAAGAGCTTTGTGAAGTCAAGGTGCAGAGACAAGACACATTATAACAGTGGTTCCGGAATTATTGTTAGTAGGTGGATGGATAATGAGATTTCGACACGTGTTATTTTTCTATTCGCTGAAATGGAAAATATCGCCCATTTGAGATTTCACATTTTTTTTAAATACTACAATATTTTGTTGCCCAATTATTGTTGCTTAGGCATTTTATTAGAAAAATTATGATAAAAATACAGGGGTTCAGATTTTCTTACACGTTTGAGCCAATAATTCCTTAATATTGTACGTTCATTTTACTAGTAGATGTGGATAATTTGGTAAATTCCATTAAAAATTAGTAAATGTATCAAATTGATATAAAAATTATAATTTTAAAATTATTTTTAAAAATTTGAAAATATTTGTGATCATATAAAAAACACATTAAATTTACAAAAATATGTTTTTTTCAAGTACCTTTTTTTGTTGCATATAAACTTTTTCTGTCAATTTCTTAATTTGAATTCAAATTAATATTTTTTGTACAATTTATAGATAAGGCTATGGGATTTAGGTATCTAAGATTTCAATCTTTGTTTTTCTCAAACTTTACTTGCAATCTTTTTCATTGTCTTTTTCTCAACAAAAAAAAAATATCTTCCCTCACTTTCACCTTTGCATTTATTTCTTCTTTTTCACCGACTTCATATATATTTATGTACAAGCTTACAAACTTTTTTAATTCTCCAATTATGATGAACCCTAGTTTGATACGGAAGCTATAGAGGAAAAGCTGTCCCACAAGGCCACGACGAATATTTTCTTGAAAACACCATTTTGTTTTCAGCATTATTTTTAAACTAGCTTTGCTCATCCATGATATCATCCCTCTCGCAAAAATAAATCATAAATTATGATTTTTGAGTGAAGTAAGAGAACATTTTTTTTTAATAAAAAATATCATAATTTAAATTTAAATTTAAATTTTTTGATTGATATTTTTTAAAAATGATTTCACAAAGTAAATTTAACTAAATTCTGAATTTATAACAATCTTTTTTTGCTCCTCCTCCTCAAAATACTCTTTTGTTTTTTTTTTTTTGGATAAATGGTTGTTTATTTATCCGAAAACAGTGAAACTGCTACAAAATACATGCCAGGTCAGTATGATGACCAGTAAACCAGCCACAAGGTACATTCCAATCAAAGAGAAGAACTAGAAACATAGGGAAACAGAAACATTCCTGGTCAGTAAGAAAAACCAGGACTCAAAACAATATTTGTGAACTAGTTCAGCTCGTAAACATTGAATCATTTAGGCCCCAGCTGATCCTGAGGTTGGTGTTGACAGCATCCAAGGCTATGTTCCTCCAGCTTGCTAGCCTTATTCTAATGGTGTCTTTAACTTGGCTAATAATCTCATCCCTTGTGGAGTGAGCTTGATTGAAGCAGCGTTTGTTCCTCTCCCTCCATATCCAGTAGATATTGGCACTCCAAGCAAGGCGCATGATGGTTGCAATGAGAGACTTTCCCCTTAGTCTGCGGACAGCCCATTGGAATTCAGAATTCCATCCCCCAGCTTGCCTCTGCAGCTGACTTAACTGTAAGATTCCTTGCCAAATTCCATTCGAATAGGGACATTCGAAGAAGAGATGATTTTTGGTTTCTAATTCCAATTGGCAAAGAACACATGTCCCATCTAAATTCAGCCCCCAGGAAAGGAGTCTGTCTTTAGTAAGCAATTTATTCAGGATTGCCATCCAAGCCACCATTGAATGCCTAGGGACATGACCAGGAAACCAAATGAGCCTATCCCAACCTGTCTTTTCCTTATGGCCCCTCAAGTCTTTCCATACCTTTGATACTACATACTTGTTTCCAGGAAATTTCCAAGAGCTAGCACTATCATGAGTTATGATGAATTTCCTAGCTAATTCCTTCATCTGCAAGAGTTTCCTCCATGTCCAGCTGCAGTTCTGAGTTTCAGGAGCCTCCCAAAACGATCTCCCTTTGAGCACATAGGCTCGAATCCAAGCAATCTATAAGGAACCTGCTTGGACCAGGAGAGACCAGATACGATGAAGCACACAGGCTTTGTTCCATGTCAAGAGATCTCTCAATCCCAAACCACCTTCTGATTTTGGACTACATATGGTGCTCCATTTGACCCTTACCCCTTTAGCAGAGCAATCTGTCCCTTTCTAGAAGAAGCTGGAACAAAGCTTATTGATTTTCCTGATGACAGATTGAGGAAGCACAAAGTGTCTACACCAATAGTTCTGGACGTTAAAAAGAACTGATTGGATGAGCTGAAATCTGCCAGCATAGGACAGATGTTTGGCTGCCCAGCCATGGATACGCCCTGTGATCTTTTCCACTAATGGAGAGCAATCTCTATCCGTTAGCCTCCTAGTGACAAGGGGAACCCCAAGGTATCGAACTGGAAGCTGGCCAAGCTTGAAACCTGTAGCCTGTTGAATCTCCTGTAGCATGGCTGAGGAGATGCCAGAAGAATAGATCTCACTCTTCCCACTGTTTAGCTGCAGACCAGAGTAAAAGTAAAACTGTTCCAGAATGCTTTGTATACCTGAAATTGAGCTCAGATTACCTTTGGTGAAGATTAGTAAGTCATCAGCAAAGCTGAGATGAGTCAACTTAATTTTGTGGCATTTGGGATGATAGCCAAAAACTCCAAACTGAGCCCCATAATTTAGCAGTCTCGAAAGAACATCCATGGCAATCACAAATAGGTAGGGGGAGAGAGGGTCTCCTTGCCTTATCCCCCTGGCTCCCTTGAAGAAACCAATAAGTCCACCATTAAGGGAGATGGAAAACCTTGGAGTTATGATACAAGCCTGTATCCAGTCAACAAAGGTTTGTGGGAATCCAAGAGATGACAGAACAGAGAGGAGGAAGTCCCAATTCAAGGAGTCAAAAGCTTTCTGAAGGTCGATTTTAATGGCACATCTAGGGGATAGAGTTGTCCTGCTATGCGAGGACAGTTCTTGTGCCATGAGGATATTGTCTGTGATGCTTCTACCTTTAATGAAGGCACTCTGGTTGATGGAAATCAGCACAGGAAGGAATTCTGTGAGTCTATTGGCCATAATCCTAGTAATGCTTTTGTAAACTATCGAGCAACAAGAGATAGGACGATAGTCTTTAACTCTGCAAGCATTTGGACACTTTGGCACCAATACCACTGTGGTGGCATTAAAGGCAGGTAATAGCTTTTTTGTCTGAAAGAAATATAGCACAGCATCAATGACTTCTTCCCCAATGATGGACCAGGCAAAGGTGAAGAAGTGTCCAGTGAAACCATCAGGGCCTGGAGCTTTATCTCCATTCTGGGAGAAGAAAGCTTCCCTAACTTCCTCCCTTGTAATTGGCCTAACCAGCTTACTCTGGTCTGCAACATTCAATGGAGTTTGAAGAAGCTCAGCCATGAGTTCCTTGGGGCAGTTAACAACTTGGCAATCAGCTGAACCTATAAGTTTTTGAAAGAAGAGTAGGACTTCATCTGAAATCTGGCCAAAACTCTCAAGTTTCTTGTTATTGCCATCATATAGGACCTTGATTGCATTTCTACTGTGCTTAGTGGAAAGCATTTTATGAAAGAATTTGGTGTTTTGGTCCCCTTCCTGGATCCATTGGATCTTGGACTTCTGTCTGAAGAAGCTTTCCTCAGCCAGCAGAAGCTCATTGAGCTCTAGATGGAGCTGCCTTTCCTTGCTTATGATCTCAGGGGAAGGCATCTGCGAGAGAATCTTCAATTGAGCTATTTCCAGCTCTTTTCTCTTTTCTTGTACTCTACCAGAGATGTTGCCATAAATGGAGAAATTGAACTTTCTCAATATAGGCTTAAGCCTCTTCAATTTCTGGAACAGAACGAACATGGGGTTTCCTTGTAGGGGAGACTTCTAGGAGTCCTCCACTACGCTCATGAACTCTGGATGTTTGGTCCAGAAGTTAAAAAATTTAAACGGTTTAGGAGGGGTAGATAAAGCTACATTCAACTTGATGGCAATAGGGCAATGATCCGAGACCCCAGGAGGCAGGAATTCAACTAGGGAATGGGGAAAGAGAGAATGCCAGTGCTCATTGACCAGTGCTCTATCCAGTTTCCTTGCAAGGAAACCAGCAGGCTGATGATTAGACCAAGTGTAGATTTGCCCTGAATAAGCATGATCAATAACAGAGACTTGATCCAGGCAATGCTGGAAGTCAGCTATGTCTGAACTGATGGCATAGGATCCATTGGAACTTTCAGATAGGTGAGCAATGACATTGAAGTCCCCAGCCAATAACCAAGGGACAGAGCCTATGGTCACTTGAATCTCCTCAAGGTGCTGCCATAGCCTTGCACGAGCAGCTCCATCATTGCTACCATAAATAGCTGTGACACAGATCTTCTGAGTGTTAAGTGAGATCATGCATGTGATGCTTTGATCAGTAGATGCTATCAAATCAACTTGCATAAAGTCCTTCCACAGGATCCATATTCTGCCATTGTAGGCTTCATTATAGTTGTGAATCAGATGCCAGCCTGAAAAGGAACTTTCCACGACTGCTAAAGACTTGTCTTGTTTCACCCTAGTTTCCAACAAGCACACTAACTCCATTTTAAGAGACCTAATCCTATGGACTACACTTTTCTGTTTTAGAGGATTGTTAAATCCTCTAACGTTCCAGAAAAGTAAGTTCATGAAGAATGAGGTATGGAACTACCAAAGCCAAGTAGGACTGACCTTACTTGCTTTTTCCCCTTAACTGGCCCTTTCTTCTGATTCTTCAAGGCTTTCATCAAATCTGCCACACCACCAGCAGCAGCAGCACTTGGCTTTTTTGGCGAGGGTAAAGTCACTTCCATATGGTCCTGATTAGAATCTTCCATGATTTGGTCAGATTCTGAGACTGAGTTCAGAATCTCAAATCTGTTCGAGGATTCAGCATGAGCTTGCTGTGGGACTCTATTACAACCAACCTCCTTTCTACTTGTAGTTGCCTGCTTATCAACTGGGGCTTCCATGCCATAATTGTCAAATTCATTGACTGCACTGCCCTTGTCACTGGCACCAGTACAGTGATCAGGTCCCCTAACACCAGTACAATGATCAGGTTCACTAGATCCTTTTGCTTTGGAATCCAGACCTTGGTAGGTGCTGGCTTCTTTGAACAGTTCTTGCCTTCATGTCCCAAAGTGCCACACAAGGTGCATTTTTTTGGAATCCAGGGAACCTCAACTGAAATGGTAGCAAAAGAGCCATCACATAGCTCGGCATTAATGGATTTAGGAAAGACCTTATCCATAGGGACTTCTTTTGTTTTTTTTTTTCTTTCCCTTTTTTATTTATGTTTTTATCATTTGTCACAAATTTTCCAATTAGTCCATGCTTATGAATTATGAGGTAGAAATATAATAACTAGTTTGTCAACAGAAAAAAATTTAAAAAAATGATTACATTTGAACATTTGATTTCAATAAATAATGAACATCCCTTGATTGATTTTGCGACAATCAAGCTTGGGCCGAAATATACACAAAAGAATAAAAATATCTTTAGCTTGGGGTTGAAAACCGAACTTTCCCAAAAGAAGAGCCTTGAATGGGCCTCGCTAATAAAACTAAGATCCAAAATTGAACCAAAACCTAAGCAGCCCATGAGTTCCGGACAGGCCTCAGCCTCAGCCTCAACCTCAACCCAATTATATCTCTATTCTTGAGAACATTAGGCCCATTAAACTTGCCTTTCATTTACTAGCTTTAAGACAGAGACAACGTTTGCCTTTCATCTACTCAAACTGTTCATTGCAGGGAAATTATATATATACACCTCAGTACAAATGGCTTGAAAAGGAGTTTCACATGTCTTTGATTTAAACATTTGTAACACTCAATTACGTAGTTTTACAATTCAGGAATTCACGCATATCAAATATTGTGTATAATGTTGTTAATGGATTGTGCTCTTCGACAAAGTATCCATCTGCTAGCGTGTACATAACCATTGGAGATGGAGGAAATCTGGAAGGATTATTGGTGACTCTGCAAACTGGTTCCAAGATTTGTCTCCTTGAATCAAAGGTTTCTTTGTTGTTATCATCGTAACATTGTTGGTCTAATTGAACAGGATGATGGCGAAGCCAGATGCTCAACAGATATTGGACCATTTCAGAAGAATTATCTGTAGTAGGAATATGCATTTTTTACTATTTTTGACGGGCATGAATGATGGAACTATTCAAGATTTACCTTGCGCTTGCGTTGCTTTAATTAGCTTTTTAGTCTAATTATATTGCATTTGCATGCAAGGTATTTCGAAAGTTTTTCCTTGATGATGATAATCTATTCATTTTACTCTCAATAAATGTAAAGTATTGGGAATAAATGGCTAAAATATCGAATAACCTGGCAGCTGGTTGTGAGATAGGGAAAAAGCCCCGGAAATTATATTCAATTGAATTGTTGTTAAAAAAAAAAACCCTACGAACAGCCAAAGTGTGAACAGAAGTTTTGTCTTTTGATGGAAAAAGAGAAACCGAACAAATGTCTTTTCTTTGTATGTACCCAAAAAAAAAAGGGAACAAATGTACGCTAAAAAACTGCGGATGCTGACGAGAGAAAGACAACATGAAGATTATTATCAATAAACATGGATTCTTAATTATTATTTTTTTCATAACGTAGAGCATCAACAAATATTAAGGTTACTGATCATAAATTTTTTGAATTTATTAATGTTAGCCCTTCCATTTCTGACAGAAACCAAGCAATTAATTGAGTTAGAAAAACTTACTACTATTGGTGGACAATGTAAGATTTTTCTATTTTCCACCTCCTATTCCCAAGTAATTAAGAAATGATTTTCTAGGACAAAACATGTGTTGCACATGTTGATTTTATACAAACATTATACACTTCGACATAGAAGCTGGCTGGCTAGAACAGCACGTGACTGATATTTACAGAAACATTAAAAAAAAAAACCTTAGAGCCACGACAAACCCAGAAAAACCCATGTGTTTTTCATGGCTATTACTATAAGTGTACTGTAGACAGTAGGACACTGCATAATTTATATTTACACATTTATGCACAGAAGACTATATGACTTTCACGTTCCTCGTAGCTAACAGCTAGCTTAGGCTTAGCTTTACATGCACCACGGGGATTGCAAGGCGTCCCAGCCAGTTGCTTCCATAAGGTTGCTAGAAAAACTGACTGGATCATCCATCATTGGAAAATCAAAAGACATAGCAGTTTCTGACCAAATGGAGTCATCTAAAACAGGCAAGTTCATAGTCAAATTCTCCCAGAACCCATCGGTTCCATCTTCATTCTGCCCAAATTTTGCATTGTTCTCCGCCAGGTTCCCTTGAGAATCAATGTTCTCGTTGGGGAAAGACATGACCGAGTCATTGTTGTACACTGGTGTTATATCATTGACCTTAATAATAGGGCTATTTGATGAACTCATACCTGAATTGTTCACGTTTTCAGGTTGGTTCCCTATTGGAGCAACCTGAGTATTAGCTGAAGAAGGTTGAGACTGAGGGTTGGCACATAATTCTGGCAAATTGAGCTTGGCATCCGAGCCGTAGAGTTTACGGGCGGCAGCATCATAAGCCATTGCAGCTTCATGAGAGGTGTCAAAAGTTCCAAGCCAAAGACGAGCACCACGGTTTGGTTCACGAATTTCAGCGACCCATTTGCCCCAAGTTCTCTGCCTGACACCTTTATAAGTGCAGAGAGCATTCTCTGGACCTCCCTTTCCTCTCATGCACCCTTTTCTCGAGCTTGCTTGTGCAGGCTTCTTGACTTGTTTTCTCTCTCCAAAGCCACCCATGACTGATGTTGACATTGTTCCAACAGGAACCAGGGGAAGTAAAAAAATGAGGAAAGTGATTGATAAGCACATCGCGTGAAAGGAGGTGATGGTATTTATATGACAGAAAAGGGAGATAAGAGCTCAAATGGGGTGATTAAGCTAAGCCTGAAACGTGTCTTAAGATGGGTTTGGCATGATACTTGGCATGGAGACACTGTTTGCTCGTGTCGACAGCAAGGCTCACTGTCCTTTCTCATAGACACACTTGGCCTAGACTCTTGTCTGTACACAAGCTCAGGTGGAAAACAGTGAAAGGAAAATGTAGTTTGATTTTGTAAATTCTGAGGGGCGAAAAAGAGGACGAAAAGTATGGATAATGGTCAATTTAACAATTGGGAACGGCGTGTATCGGTTGGAGATAAGAACATGCGACGGTTCTAAAAGGAATACATGACAAAATGACAAATGAGAGGTGTTTTGATACGTGGGGGCTCCCTAGTGCATGAGGTGGTGGGGCTTTGAAAATCAGTGTGAACTGTGAATCTGTGATACCCAATGGGGCCCATCTGCTATAACTTTGCCAATAAAGATCCCTTCGTACACTGAATCTTTCCGAGTCAAAATATGATATGGACTCAGGGTGCCAACTCGATTGTCTCCATTCAATTCCATCTAGTTGCTCCGGCTCCTTTCTCGTGTCTTGTCAATAGTTTCCAGGATACTGATATGATAAACTTCTTTGTCTCGCTTTCACATTTTCTCTTTGGTTAAACTCACTTTCACATTTCACCGATATTCAGTAAGTTTAAATTCAAATTTCAATATTTATAATCTTTTCCTTATTTCAAGTCGTGGCTTTTTTTATAAAAAAAGTTATGCAGATTTTAAACTTATATGAGTCTTCAGAAAGTAGAGAAAAATATGGGAGATGGGTAATGTAAATAGCCAGCAGTACTATAGTATATATTTCCCAAGTGAAGCTAAAATTGCTGCGGCCTCAAAGCAAAAATCTTGCATTACAGATCATAACAAGTAAGTTCGAGAGGCACCCTTTTTGAGGCTAGCTATGAAAGTTCTAGAGCAGCTCATCAAGACCAACTTGGAATGCAGACCTATATATTTCAAATGAAAATTCAACTATAGGAATCCAGCACAACTCATCTCTAAGTCCAATATTGCAGAGCCCTTGATTTAGCAGAAATCAGAATTTGCAGGTTCTACAACAAACTTGGCCTGCTTGGATTACTCTGTGACAGACTTTTGAACTGTTACATTAACAGGAAAGAAAAGAAATGGCAGTAAAATATAAGGGAAAGGAAGGACCCAAAATGTAATTATTAATCCAATGTGGCTGAAAGTCTGACCCTAAAACTCTCATATATTTCAGGTAAAAAAGAAAAAAAAGAATACAAGAACAAATTCTATACTATAACATGTGATATATCAGACAAAAATAACTGTGGAGAGTATAAAATACAATAGTCTAGCTCTAGCCTTTTCATTCATCTGAACCATTAGTTATCAACTTTATCATATAAAGCTAGCAGAGAAAATCATTTGGTCTAATCCATAGTTTGAAAGTCTCATCGAAGAGAAGATGATAGTAAGCACCTGAGTAGATATATACATATCCAGAGCCAAAACTTTGCACATAAGTTGCAGCTCCAAAAATCTAGCAGTTTTGAGCTTTTAAGAGAGTTCGATCTCGTAGCTTTAAAGTGTGTGGGTCAAAACTGTTTCAGGATTCATTAGCCAAGGTGAAAATCTGAGGTAGGCTTCACACAGGCAGCTCAACTCTTGAAGGGATTGGATTAGTACATTTACAACTGTATCAGAACAACTTACAGTTAGGCTCAGAATGCAGTATTAAGATGGAACTTTTAATGAGCTAAGGCATTAGAGATGCAATGCAATATTTAAGAAGAAAAAAATAAATAAAACTTACAAAACGCTAACACCAACAACAGCAGAGGGGCGTAGATAATCCTCAATTCCTTTATCCATTTTATCTTCATCAGAAATTACTAAAGTTGCGTTTGGGAATTTGAATTTCAAAAGATGGATTTGGATTTCAAAAATAGTATAAATTGTGAATAAAACACATGTAAAAGTAACATTGATGATTATGTTTCAAATCTATAGATTTGTTGGATGCCTATTTAGTGATAAATTTGAAATACCTATAACTATTTGTGAATTTGAAATTCATGTTTTTATATCTTTCAAATATATAATCATATTGAGTTTTAACTAATTTATACATAATGTATGCATTTCATTCTCACAATTTATATAACAAATAAAATCCAAATTCAAATTTCCAAATTCATGTTTCCAGACATAGCATAAAGATAATATCTGCTTCGCCACCTTGAGTGGGCAATAATTGAACTACATCTTCCCCTATGAGGCGTCTTTTCTCAAAAGACAACCGTGAAGACGGTCTTTAGACCTCCAAAGCGGATAATACCTCATAGCGGGCGCAGTCCATCAATCCTTGCATTAACAATGGCGTCGTCTGTGGGAATCCGTTCTGGTTTCATAGGGGCGAAACGATCCCACATTGACTAATCAAGGATTGGATTGTGGCTTTATAAAGCAAGGGCAAACTTTCCCCTATGAGGCGTCTTTTCTCAAAGGACAAAACCGTGAGGACGATCTTTAGACCTCCAAAGCGGATAATATCTCATAGCGGGCGCAGTCCATCAATCCTTGCATCAACAATGGCGCCGTCTGTGGGAATCCGTTCTGGTTTCATAGGGGGAAAACGATCTCACATCACTAATCAATGATTGGATTGTGGCTTTATAAAATAAGGACAACCCTTTCCCTATGAGACTTGGATTGTGGCTTTATAAAATAAGGGCAACCCTTCCCCTATGAGACGTCTTTTCTCAAAGGACAAAACCATGAGGACGGTCTTTAGACCTCTAAAACGGATAATACTTCATAGCGAACACAGTCCATCAATCCTTGCATCAACGAAACTAATCCCAACTTAGAATGTACTCTGTCACTTCCAATCTTCAAGATTTCTTCAGTTAGAAATGGAAGCTTATCCCTTGCTTAGGATAGTAACCAGATATGTTTTCAAAACCAGTGAATGCCATAAAAGTTTAAAACTTGTTAGTTAAAAAGATCCCAATTTATGTTTTTGCATTTGTCCGGTCAACCTAGTGATGATTCACTGCAAGTGAACACTAACGGCCCAATTTAAAGTACATCATCATAATGTGGGCTTATGCAGCCTTAGTCTAATCCAATAGCAAAAGATCATAGTCTTTTAGCAAGTTTTAGGCTTTCACTTCGGCTTTCATAAAAATAATAAATAAAAAAAAAAAGCTTAGAAAGCAAAAGAAAGGACAAAGAAAGAAAAGGAATCTGCTTCGCTGATTATCAGCTTAGAGAGAAAGGAATCAGAGGGAAATCAATGGCGGAAGAGGGACCAGTAATCAGCTGCCACGCTGTTGCTTCATGGAACGAGCAGCTCCAGACAGCAAACGCGTCCAAGAAACTGGTAGAAATCTATATTCTTGCTTTCAGTTTCCTAAAAATTTCTTTGCTAAGATTGTTTGGTATTTTGGGAAAGTGGGTTTTGTTGGCTTGTTTAGGTTGTACCTTTTGTTTATTTGAAATTGATTTTTTTTTTCTTCTTCTGATTCTCCAAATGTAGTTCAGTGAATTAAGCGAACAAATTTTGGGTTAAATAGTGAAATTGATAGCAAACTTGGTTTGATTTCAATACAAGGTTTAGATTTTTGGCTAATTGTTTGCCTGATTCGATCTTACATGGGCTTGAAATCAGATCCCGAGCTTAATTATTACAAGGTTCATTACTTCGATTTATTCATTATACATAGCAAGGTCTCATTTATTATCTTGGTTATTACTTGCATTAAAAAATTAGTCTTTTGGACTTCCCTATTCACCAAGTCCTTATGTTTTTTTTTTTTAATCTTATTTTTATGATTAATTAAAAACTTATATCATACTTAAAGAAAAAATTTCCTTGGATAGGCGGTGGTAGATTTCACGGCTTCATGGTGCGGGCCATGTCGTTTCATTACACCTATCCTGGTAGAGCTTGCTAAGAAGCTGCGTCATAATCAAATGTCAAATATGAATGCTTTAAAAAAAAAAATGAAAAATTCAAGTAGCATAAATTATCGCACCAAAAGGCAAGCAATTAGAGAGGGAAAAACAATTTTTCATAAGAAAAAAGATGATGATCAAATTAAAGGGCAAAGGCCTTGAAAATTTGGGGAAAGGCACTCGAGTTTAAACAAGAAAAAGAAACCGACCATGAGTTCAAATGTCACAGCTGTCAAAATTATACCAAAAAAAGAAAGAGAAACCGAGCAGAAGCCAAAATTCCGTGTGTTTAATTTATTTCTAGGAAAGGAAATTAAGAAAACCAAAGTTGAAAAGAACCACATAATTGAAAATGCCCTAACCACGCCTTAATCATTGTTCGAGTGGTATTAGCCGTGGAAATAAGCATTTGACAGCACCAGGCACCAGCTCGTGCTTTGTGGAAAGCTATATTGCTCCGATTCTTCATTTTTTTTTGAAGTACTCGTATCCGACATTCGTGTCTAACGTATTTTCGGACATGGGTATGAGGATATAATCCTCCAAGAACCCTTTAACTACATGAAAATCTTAGAAAAAAATTAAACATATCCATATCGGATACATACCCGTATCCGATACTTATATTCGAGTCCGAATAACATGGAAAGCATAGCTGTGCCTGTGCACTTGCATGCGCTTCCCTTATAGTAACGTCCCTTCCCCTATATAAATTTGTTGAATCAGAGTACATAGTAATTACTTGAAAACGATTGAAGTTATTCATTATAATTGGATTTTATTTCCCATATGTTCTTTTTTTTTTGGTTATTAACATATGAATTTATTGTGAGACGTGTTATAGCAAATTTTTGTTTAATTTCTCATCAAAAACCAACATTTATCGAACTCGAAATCTAACTTAAATGATTAACTCACCTATTTAAGTGTTAGATAAATTTTTTATAAGATTGAAATTCGAACCAGACGCCTACAACTCCTCCTTAATCTTAGTATGGAAATAGTATAGTAGTATAATAAAAATAAATCATAGAATTACATTAATTGCACGTGCTGGCTGCAGCTAGCAGTAGCAGAACTAACACAAAAAATACAGTTAATTGGATGGTGCAAACCAGCAGCAAAAAATCTCCCAAAATACTCCTTCCAGTTCATAAGTGGGTTACTTTTAATGCATTACTTTTACTAAATTCAAGAAAAAAATAATTCATGAATTGTATTTTTCTTTCTAAATATATCACCTTAACCAGTGTCATATCTCTATTATATATATATATATATATAATCTAAGGCAAAATTGTTCAAATTGAGTATGGTACTGTAGTTGCATTGGTATTGTCTTTCAAACCATACATAAATAATTTATTATGATTATAAAATCATAATATATAATAAGATCATATCATTAATATTCAATTCGAGCCAAATCAAGATTAAACCAATAGTTTCTGAAAGAACATATCCCTGATCACATAATACATGATCTTTTTATAATAATAAAGACAAAAAAAAGTGAACCTTGCTGTCCAAAAAAGCCAAAGAGTCCTGGTCAAGTAAGTTTTGCGGTTGAAAGGAATAAAACCTAATTAAGTTTAGAAATGGCCTAACCACTATATAAATATTCTAACAAGTTGATGACTTCTTTCTTGATCTGTTTTTCGGACTTGAAATTTCAATATTTCAATAATAGAATTGAGAATACAATATAATAAAATGCGATGGATCGATCACGATTTTTGAAATTGATCAGAAATTGACAAATGAAGCCGTGCAAGGCCACAAAACCAAATGTTAATTTGAAGCAGGATTTGTGACATCCATATATAACCATCAGCTCTTTACAATGAATATGAACAGATTGTGACGTGCCATGCCATCGATAGTTAGGTCTTATCGCATTGTTGGATGACTTTTGTGGTGTGGTGACCAACTTTTGCGTGCCTCGTGATTTTTTTTTTTAATACAAAGAAATTCGTAATTTAGAAATTAAAAAATAGATTGCGAAAATTGAGAGTCGAATTTGAAATTTTTAAGATGTCACATCTTAAAAATGATCGTATAAATCAACTAAACTAAATATCAGATTCATACCTCGATCTCTAACATAAAATAATTGTAAGTTTGGAGGCAATCGGACTATATTAGGTGTTACGAAAAAGGTAAAAGGAGTATTCTTAAGCGCAGCAGATACTCTCATTTCTCATTCACTCATTGTGGAGGTTCTAAATCTATCATGATAGTTGTTCGGTGATGTTAAATCAAAAGATTTACAAAACATGATAAACGGTCTGAAAGTATCGAAATTGATATTTTACAATAAACGACAAAAGTATTGCGACAGTTCAATCTTAACTAATTACTAATACGATTTTGAAATGCTACTATTTAAGATATTAAGTTCTTACTGCCGAGTGCTTTGCATTTGTTTTATTGCATGAGCTGGTTTCCCTCGAAGGCAACAAAGTTGGTGAAATTGTTGGGTTTTTTTTTTTTTTTTTTCTTTCTAATATGATAGATTTGATAGTATCGTTTTGGTGTAAACAAGAGAGGATGGTAGAGCAACGTAGATATGTGTGGAATAACTACAAAGTCTCATCTTTTAAGGAAAAGAATAGAAAACGAAAGTTGGAATTGTGATTTATGCTGCCCACTTGATAAAAAAGGACTTGACATCAACTCCTTTTGTCCTTAAGGAATATATACAATCTTCTTTTAGCAATAAATGAAAGATTGAATCCTTAAAAAGAATGATAAAATCTTTTATCAAAGATTTTGAACCTTTCCTTTACTTTTTATTAATATTTCGTGCAATTCGTTTTTTATATATTAATAATAAATTCTTTTTTTTTAATTATACAAACGGTTTAAAAGATTGTTACATGTTTTATTTTTAAATTTTTTTTTTTTTTTTTAAATATACTTAAAAAATATATGACGTACTGTTAATCCTATTCGTGAAATCTAAAAATTCAAATGATAATGAATGAGATTCATTTTTGAATTTCATATGACTTCGTTCGAGGGCAATAGTACTAATAATAATTAACTTTTTTTTATAAATAAAAAAAAGAAAAAAAAAAGAGAAAGATCAATTTGTAAAATTCAATTATTAGCAGTACTAACAATTAGGTTCATGCATTCTATTTTTTTTGTGACGATATTATGTTGCAAATGACATTATAAAAACATATTAATTACAGTAATTAATTAAAAACATGCATGGTTTGAAAATTCAAAATTCCATTTAATTACGTGTTGGATATGCATCCTAATTTCGTAATTAAATATTTTCCTAGCTAGTTAGTCCACATTCAAATTTGTAATATGTTAAAAACATGATTTCTTTTTGTTCAATTGTGTGGCTCATGCCATAAAAAGCACAAAAGAATACAATTAGGTTAGAAATTAAAACTTAGAACTTAGAAGGCAAGGGTCATGAGTCATGCTGCAGCTTGCCCAAGTCTTAAGGACATGAATCTCTGTGAAATATCAATTCATGTCAAGAGAAGAAAAAACAAAAGATTTTTTTATTTCATTCTTTCGGGTTTATTGACAAGTTTAAAATATTATATATATAGCTTACTTTTTAAATTTTTTAATAAAATATTATATATATATATATACACAAATATATCTCCATTACATATGCATCTATATGTTTATATGAAATTATAAATTTTCAAAATTATAAATTTTTAATATCTTAATTTAAAAGATTAATTTAATAAAATATTACATTTATTTATAAGATGTAATTTATTAAAAAATAATATTTTAATGAAAATTATATTAAATTAAAACCATTAAATTAATTTTGAATCAAAATTATATTAGATGCGGATTATATATATATATGGAATCGAAATCAAGTATATCATATCAAAGCAAAATTGAATAAAACTAATAAAGAGTGAAGTCAAAGTGGAATGAGCAAAAACCTAACCCGAAATCAACTCGTTATCATCTCTAATCATAATTAATAATAACAGAAAATAACAAATTCATTCCGAATCACATACTTAAAAAAAAAAAAAAAATCATAGGAAAACCAAAGTAAAATCGTTGACGTCAATGACTTAAATCGTATTAATTTGCTTTTGGGGACATTGTAATCCGCACATGTATACATTACCTGTGCAAACGAATATTTCAAGTCGTCGTGTAAAAAATGGGTAAATATTGTCGTGAATTTTAAGGCATATACTCTTTCTTTATTTATTTTTTTCCAAATCTTTTGATGAACTAACTATTCATATTTGTATTAGGTTCATTAGAAGTTGGAACCAATCCCATATTGGCTGCAGAAATTACAAGAAAGTAGATAGCATGAAAATTTGTGCATATCTATCTATCTATTTATCTACTACAATAAATATATTTTGTCATCTTGTAATTCAACCTCTTTGCCACCCTCCTCCATCTTTATGTCCTTAAACCATCAATTAAGATTAATTAAATCTTAGTTTAATTTTAATGTAGCAACAACAACGGTCCAAAACTAAACTAAGTGTTTAGATTAATTATTATGTTTATTGAATATTTGGTGAGGCATGCAAAAGACTGCGTCGTTAAATATTAAATCTAGCATGGGGCCATGAAAGTGCAACTCAACTTCGAATATATTTTCATCAAAGGTCGTAAATTTTATTTTTATTTTTAGTGGCCCAGATTAATTCCAATAATATGGAAATTAATTAATAGTGACTTCTGAACAATGAAAATCCCCATCTGAAATTTGGCAAATTTCCTCTTGCTATGATTCGAAACATGAATTTAAAAAAGTGAATTTAGATTTTATTTGTTATATAAATTGTGAGAATGAAATGTAATAATTATGTATAAATTAATTAAGATTCAATATTTAAAAAATATAAAAACATTAATTTTAAATTTATAAATTAAAATAAACATCCAACAAATTTATAAATTTGAAAAATAATCATAAATGTTACATTGATATGTATTTTATTATATAATTTACACTATTTTTAAAATTTAAATTTATTTTTTAAAATCTAAACTTTTAAGTGCAACGTGCAAGATTTTGGTTGGTAAAATTATAAATCAATATTGATTTTAAAAAGTATTATTATCCTATATATTGATAGTGAAATTTTTTAACTTCATAAGAGATTAAAAAATTATTATATGTCTTATTTATTTATTATTTTTTAAATATAATTTAAGAATATATGATAATTTTTTAATTTTATTTATAAAATTAAAAAAATTCATTGTTAATGTACATTATAATAATTTTTTTAAAAATATTTGATTTGACGGAGAGAATCAACATCGGCTGCAGCTGCAAAAATTAAGAAAAAAAAAGAGAAAGAGAGAATCTTCATTGGTTGGTTGGTTGTTACTTTGATAGTAGTAGTTCATTCGATTAATTCGGTTAATAATTTAATTAAATTATGATTAATTGAATTAATCGAATATATTTTTTCATTAATCGTTAATCGAACCGAATTGTTAAAACGATAAATTAACCGAACCGAAATTATTTCGGTTAATTCGGTCGATTTTCGAATTAACCGAAATAAATACCTAATTTATTTTGCTAATTTATTTTTAATATATGATTTTATATCCAAATAATCTATCCAAATCCAATCAATCAAAATCCAAAAGTAAAGCATATTATAAAATTCAAATATCAAACAAACACAACTAAGAAAGCATGATAAAACATGAACATTATATAATTTCGGTTAATTCGTGTAATTCGATTATTTTCGTTTAACCGAACCGAATTAACCGATAATCGAAATTTTTTAAAATTATTAACCGTTAATAGAATTTAATTTTATTAGATTAATCGAATCAAATTAAAATTCGATTAATTAATTCGATTAAAATCGAAGAACGAACATCCCTAAAAATAGTAAGTTATTTGCAGAGGAGGGGGGAAGCTAGCTAGGGGCGATGCGGTGCATGACGCTGGAGCTGATTAGTAAGGACGTTTGGAGGCAGTCGCTCAAGCTGAGCCAGCAGCACCCACGTGAACCATCCGCAGCTGGGTACCCCACGCAGATCCTCGTATCCAATAGTGGACCCCACACCCAATTCCCTTTCCACACGTGTCTCCCCATCCCTCGCACGTGAATGGCCACCCTTTTGTCCTATAAATTTAGAACCTGTATCTCATATACTAGACACACAAAAAAAGAGCGACATTCTGTTTCTCCACAAAGCCTACCCTTTTTCCTTAAAACTCCTCGTTACCTTCAACTCACCATTTTTTTTTTTTTATCTCTATACCCAACGTGAAAAAAGAAAGAAAAAAAAAGGCATAGCAAAGAAAGGAATCTTTGCATGTTGATTGTTGCGTAGTAGATCTTTAAAGTGCTTTCTGTGCTTACGTTAACGCTGCCACCAAAGATTTTGTTCCTTTTTTCATCACTCTCCGCCGGTGTCCCTTACTTCCCCCTCCTTATTCCTCCTTTTAACACCTTTCTTTCTCTATATATTCACTTCATTGTTCCAAAGAAACCATTTCTTTGATAAGAAAAAGCAGCATTGTTCTTTGATATGGCAACTAAGCTTCTTTTAACCTTTGCTATTTGTAGAGTGATTGTTACTTTGGGATTGACCCTGGACCCCACGGAGCTTCTCCGCCTGGGATTTGACGGTCAACTCAGTGTTGACCCCTCCGACGTGAAAATGGCTTCTCTAGATTTTGGCTTGCTCACCCAAGCTGAGCCGCTCGCTGTCTGTCATCCAGCTTCAGCTCAGGAGATAGCTCAGCTTGTCAAAGCAGCCTACGGGTCAAATTACAGGTTCACCGTGTCGGCTAGGGGACATGGGCATTCCATAAACGGACAGGCTCAGACCACAAACGGGGTGGTGATTCAGATGAGTGGGTCGAAAGGGAGTGGGCTGGCCTCAGCTAGGAAGCCACCTCAGCCTCGAGTTTGGGCTCCAGAGAGGTACGTCGACGTGTGGGGTGGGGAGCTTTGGATAGATGTGTTGAGGAGTACCCTAGAGCATGAACTCGCACCAAAGTCATGGACTGATTACTTGTACCTTTCTGTCGGTGGGACTTTGTCAAATGCTGGAATTAGCGGCCAAGCTTTCAATCATGGTCCACAAATTAGCAATGTCTACGAGCTTGACGTTGTTACAGGTTCATTCTTTTAATTTTGGATGCTCCTTTTTTGGTAAAAGAAAAGGTTATACTATATAACTCCAAAGAGTGTAGATTTTCCTAGGTCAAAAGATTTTATGTTAACGTTTTTCAATGTCTTCTGATTTGGATTTTGTCTTGATGTTTATTTTGGACATGAAATACTAAGATAGATAGTTTTGTCTTAGACTGTTGAGCATCCTGTACAGGAGTTAGGTACGGCATGCATCATTTTTACTGTTTTACTATTACAAGTTTTTCAAATTAATCTTTTTCGAGTGTGGTTAATCTTTTATTTGTTTCAAGCGTTAATATTTGCATTTGTATGATGGGTTTTGCTCATGGTTTCCACATATAAATTTAACTGTATTTGACCTATTTCTGGTGAACAGGAAAAGGTGAGCTCTTGACATGCTCAGAAGAACAAAACTCAGAGCTGTTTCATGCTGTTCTTGGCGGTTTAGGACAATTTGGAATTATCACCAGAGCTAGAATTTCTCTCGAGCCAGCTCCACAAAGGGTCTGTCTCTGTCTGTCTCTTTGTCTCTCTCTCTCTCTCTCTCTCTCTGTCTCTCTCTTTCTTTCTTTGAACATTATTTATATAAACTTTTACTTGTTTAAAATGGTTTTTGGATGGTTCCAGGGTGGGACATGAAACTTTTACAATTTCCTAGTATTAGTAATGTCAAAACCTAGAAAGAAAACTATCAATGACCTAAGAGTTAAAGAGGGAGGGGGGGTCCATTTCAACCTTTTAAGTTTTAACCCCATTTCAAGCGGCTGTTCTAAAGCTGGCAATGTTGTTGACGTGTTGTTTTTGCCTCTAATTTGTTTTTGTTTTTATCACTGTAGGTGAGGTGGATCAGGGTACTGTATTCCAATTTTTCTGCTTTTACCAGGGACCAAGAATTTCTCATTTCTCTGCATGCACAACCAGCTAGCCAAAAATTCGACTATGTTGAAGGTTTCGTTCTTGTAGACGAAGGGCTCATCAACAATTGGAGGTCATCCTTCTTTTCCCCTCGAAACCCTGTCAAAATTTCGTCTGTTGGGGCCAATGGAAGCGTCTTGTATTGCTTGGAAATCACCAAGATCTACCGTGAATCTACTGCTGATACCATTGATCAGGTATATATATATTTATTTATTTATTTATCTAACACCCCTGACCCTTGCTTTTACTACAAGCCTCGTCCCCTTGATATTCTTTCATTGATGATGCTTATTAGTGTGTTTATTATTATTATTATTATAGATTTATATTTGATGCACATGATGTCATTAGAAGAACAAGTAGGAACTCAATCTTAATTAATTATTACTTAATTTATAGCTTGTCAATCCAGACAAGATTTGGTAACTAATAAGGATTCATCATTTTTCACTTTGTTATACAATTCAAAGTGGGTGGCCTTATTATCCATTAAAAAGAAAATACTACTATGACTACTCTACTCTTGTTTCTTCTATGACGTATACAAGTTGTATTTGAACAACTACCATTTTCCCAATTAATTAATCTTGTTTATTTGTTTGAAAACAATACAAGTTGAAGATTTGAATCATCCCTCTCTATTCTAGACTTTATAAAATTATGTATACATAGAGTTTTTTTTTTAAATAAGTGGGATTAAAAAATAGACACATGATTCATTTATTTTTTTAATTAATTTTTTAAAAATATATCTTAATTAGTATATGTCATTTGTTAATTTTACTTGTGAAATCTAAAAACTTTACTTGATAAAGGATGAAATAATTTCTCATATATATTTTGTAAACAAAAACCCTCCCTGTTGCCTTTAATTAGGAATTCAGATAGGTTGCATCATTTATACTATATAAAAAGACAGTTTAAATGCAGGCTAAACAATTCCCAAATGGAAGTTGCTTCCAAAGTGAAAGATAGAAGAAGTAGTCTTACAAACTTTATTTATTTTTTATTTGGAAGTTAGAACCTTCTACCAACATCATTGTCCTTCTTTTGTATTATTGTGCACATCCAAAGTCATTTGCTTTTTTTTTTTAAAGCAATATCATCTTAGAGGTTGTATTATTAAATAGTAAACATTTTATATATGAAGAATAACTTACTTAAAATTGTAATGGAAACGTATGCAAGAAAACATGGAAGATCTTGTGTGATCTATCATCCCATCTAATCCTAAGAATGAACACTACTTTATAATTCTATATTTGTTAAAATATTGCTAAATCTAAGCTGTCCATGGTCCACTCACCAAATTATTCTCCTCTAATTAATCTAATCTCTCTTCCCGGAGTTAATTAAAAGAATCTTGAAGGGAATCGAACTTATCCTGACAAAAGCAATTGTTTGGTTTGGTAGCAGCTTTTTTGTGTACTTTGGTTTGTATATTTTAATGTTTAATTGTAATTTATTTTTTTAATTTTAAAGCTTGGTTTGGTCTTTTCTATTGCAGGAAGTAGAGTCTTTGTTGAAGAAATTAAATTTTATACCAACATCAGTCTTTACAACTGATCTGCTGTATGTGGATTTCTTGGACCGGGTCCACAAGGCCGAGTTAAAGCTCCGATCCAAGGGTTTATGGGAGGTTCCACACCCATGGCTAAACCTTTTTGTCCCCAAATCAAGGATAGCTGACTTCGATAAGGGAGTCTTCAAGGGTATTTTGGGGAAAAAAACGAGTGGGCCAATTCTCATCTATCCAATGAACAAAAACAAGTAAGCTTTCAAGAATCCATTGTTAGTCATTGTTCATGTCCATTTTACACCAAGCATTAATTCCATGCATGAAACATGCAAATATTAATTATCTTCTTCTTATATATAATGGCTACATGTGACATGCATGCCCACCACCATAGCTTAGTACATGCATCATGATGTCTATATAATAATATATGAGTACCATTAACTTAATTTTTTTACATGCTAATATAGTAGTATTTGAGTACTATTAACTTAATTATTATACATCATATATAATAATATGCATGCTAATTGATGTGTCCATGCATATACAAATGAGCATAATCAAAAGCCTTTGACCCTACGAAGCTACAAATCCTTCCAGCTAAATAATTGAGGGAAATATTTTTTTTCTATAGAGCTTCTAATGAGGATAAACTTATTCATCTACAATTAGCCCCGTTATAATTTATGTTATTCGGATTATGATGAACATCAAATACATCCATACATGCAATATATATGAATATATTTAATTTTTTTTATATATTTAGAATATCACACTTTTATACTTGTATTTTAATATGTATCAAATACAGATATCAAAAACGAATATTTATAAAAATAAAAATAAAAAGTTTTAGTACCATAGATTATAATAAGTCTAACAAGCAAAATTGCTGGGTTTTTTTTTTCTTATATTTTCTTAAGATATGAGATAAGAGTGTCGGCAATACAAAAAGTTTCAAAGTTTGTATAGCATTCCTGAGAGTTTTCCTTCACTTCCAAACAATTATTTTAGAACCTCTAGACTAGACTATGTAAGGAATCACCCATACATATATATTGCATTAAAGGACAAGAAAAGAAAAGATTGTCGATGTCGGCAACCGCAGTTAATTTTACATTGGCCAAGAGTTTTCACATTTCAACATTAACGAGCCAGCCTGATTGACCATATTCACAATCAAAGTTCCCTTCTGAAAAGGAGAGGGCATCTACTTCATCAGGTAAATCCGTGGTTCCACGTGTAGAATAATAGAATATGAAGAAGAAGAAGAAAGGTGAAAAAAAATCAGGTACTAGCATGAGTAAGTCGACCATGGTGGTCCTGACACAGGATCATGACACGTGTGGCAACATGCAGATGCGTCCAAGTTTAACGCCAGGAGATGAATGTCTAGGATTGATAAACACTTTAGCTCTTTTGTTGACATGGAACCCAACAAATCAACGGTTATGATCATCCAAGTGGGAAGATTCTCGTGTCAGAAGATCTTGTCCCCGGGGACCCACTGATGGGAAGTATCCATGTCTTGTTAGGAACTACAAAGGGTAAATAAATAAAAAAATGCTATTATTTAAAAAAAATAAATAATTAAAATTTATTATAAAAAATATTGTATTGATAAAATTGTCTTTAATAAAAAAATTTACTTTTCTTTCTCTTCGATCAAGAAAATATTGTTTTTTAAAAATTTTAATTGAAAATAAATTTAAAAAATAAAACATTTAAATATATATTTTTTAATTTTAAAAAATAAAGAAATATTATTTTTATTTTTTAAAATTTTTTAATTAAAAAGTAAATAAAAAAATTTAAAAATTGATTTTTTTAAAAAAAAATTTATTTTCAAACAATTTTATTTTTGAATTAAAAAATAAATTAAAAAATAAGAGGAAAAAAAGGAGAAGATTTTTTTTATCAAAAATAATTTTGGCTTTATAATTTTCTTATTAATAATTTTTCATTTTTTATTTTTTTTAAATAATTCTTACTTATTGTATCATTTAATAATTATTGTATTATTAATGATATCTTTTTCAAATTTATCCAACTAGAAACTAGTTCTAGAAACATAGCAGTTAGTAGAGGATCTACAGGTTAACGACACATCATATAAATTATATTACTAAATAAAATTTTTTAAATTACATTTTTTATTTTAGTTTGACTTCCACCTGAGTCCCCTTTCAAAACCATCAAATCTCAACTACTATTTCCACGCATAAACATGTTTTCACTGTGCAAAAAGTTCACAGTAAAAATATATGTTTTTACTGTGCAAAAAATGCTGCATGTGCGCACTGATGCGTTTTTTTTTTTTGTGATATGGTGTAGATGGGACCATAGGAGCTCCGTGGTGACGCCCGATGAAGATGTGTTTTACCTAGTGGCATTGCTAAGATCAGCCTTGGATAATGGGGAGGAGACCCAGAGATTGGAGTACCTGACCAATCAGAACCGTCAGATTCTCAGATTCTGTGATGATGCTGGGATCAATGTGAAGCAATATTTACCTCATTACACTACAGAAGAGGAGTGGATGGACCACTTTGGCAGTAACTGGGATCGGTTCTATCAAAGGAAAATGGAATTTGATCCAAGCCACATTTTGGCCTCCGGCCAACAGATTTTCAGACCCACCTTCCCTTCCTCTTCGAATATGGCTTCATGGCGATGACCATTGGTACAAACAAAGCTAGAAACAGACATTAATTAGCGTATTGACTTGGGAATATTAATTCTTGTTCTTGTTGTACATAGAAATGGCAATTGCAGTTCTAGTGATCCCGACCGCCCCAACTGATTGCCTTGTAGATCTTGTCTACAGCTGGTTCAAGTTCCATCCTGCGTGGATTGGCGATTTGCAGTTTTTACCCTTTTTTAGGGCCTGTAATTATAAAAACTAGTTTGTAAAAAATTGCAGTTCATAAGTTTCAGATGGATGATATAGACCAGAGAGTAGTAGATCTGCATGCATCTTTGTTTTGGGTTTATCCCATGTTTTCCTTTAGTTGCAGGATTCACTTGATTACAAAGTCTTTGTCGTGTCCCCAGGGCACACTTGCAAACAAGACAGGACTGGCAACATCATATCGGAAGAAAGAAAAAAAAAAAAAACAAGAAAACTTTTGAGAACGGTGGTTGTGACGGAAACGGCGGTTGAAGGCAGTCGTCGGAGCAGCATTATAAGTTTTCAGTGGAGAATCTAACATGATTAGAAAAGGAAAAGGTTTATATCGTCTCCTCTGCTGCTTGGAGGAGGCAACCACATTCAAATTAAACCTACATTTAATTCATAATTTCATACACAGCAAGACAAATATAAAAGGTTACCATGGCAATTTGGGAGGGCCATCCTCCCTTTCCCATTTCCCCTGATTATAAAACCCTCTCTGTTTTATACACAGATTATAGATAACAGGTTTGTATCATTACACTTTATCGTCATGGAACCACCATCTCGTCTCCTTGGGAGATTTGCCATTTCGACAGTTCTTAACGTATCGATCATTATCAGCTGGCCGTTGCTGCATAATGACAAAGTGAATTCAGTATTTCAGCTTTGACTGGATAAGACCAGATCGGTGAGAACCAAAACAAATGATCAAAACGTTAACAGTTCCAACAAACCTTAACAGTTGAGCTTGATAACATGGAGAGAATGCTGATGCAGATGGAACTCACAGTCATGGCTGGGGACCAGCTATCATACAAAATATCTGCAAAATATGAACGATATGTAATATTGAATGTAACCACATGAATATGACAAAGAAAGGTACAAATGGATATAAATGACCAAGCAGCCTTTCCTGTTTTACTACATTATCCAAGAACTTGGTGTCCCTAATTGTTTTACATTTAACTCTTGAAATTTTTTGGCTTCCTGCAACCTATATTGGTCTAAAACGCATACCAGAAATAGCAAAATGACACTATCAAACATATTTGCCATATAGTGTTATGGATCATGCTATCCTGGTATCGCTAACCCCAAACCAAATAATCATAAGAGCATCAGAAACTTAACTAAAATGAAAACTTACATACACATGAAGCACAAACATTAAGGACACATTCTCAAATAAAATATTAATCGGTGCATGAAACACAACTCATAATAGATTTCTTTAAGGCCCGAAAGGCTTATATCTAAGCAAACATCTAATGAAAGAACAGTTGGAACCCATATTCAATGTCTACATGAAACTTACCTTATCATCAACATCTTGAGGATCACATAGAGCCCACAAACACAGAAGACGTACTTTCAGGATGAACCATATTTTACTTGCTTGTGTGATACATACAACATTCTTGAGAGTCAAAACTTGCTCATGACCAAGATAAGTAAACTGCTTAAGTACTTTACTAACAATTTAACGCTTTAAATGTAAACTATGACCTCCCAGTACATATTTTTCTACTAATATTTCCATTAAATGACCAACCAACCTCTCTTAGACATCTTCCACAACCAGTAATGTACTAGCTAGAGTGTCTCTAAGCATACAACAGCAACAAAAAATTTCATAACCTCTCTAGCTAGTCACCTCTGAAAGACAAACATGGGGGAATTTATCACATATCACTCTGTGACGACATAATCATTTTCTGATGTTTACTGAGAAAGTATTCAGCACTAGAAATCCACTTAACAGTTTTGATTGAATCTTAATAAAATCACAGCATGAGTAGAAAAAGGAGTGATGAAAATGACAACAGCACAGCAGAAGTGTATAGGTCCAAAGTATAAATAATTGGCTCGAGAACTATAAAAGTCGCTATATCCATCACATAGTTATTTTTACATCCAATGAAAGCACCAAATGTATGCCATATCATTGACACATTAGAGGAGCTTCCGCTTATGCAATATGCCATTTCTTAAATCTAGCACTAGAATCAGAATTGTCTTTACAAAAACCACATGACTACTGACTACACTTTCTCCATAAAGATGAGAGGGCGGCAGGCAGGAAGGGAATTCAAAGTGATATCTCAAAAGAAACCACTAATTTTATGATTACAAATAACCATATCACGTTCAGAAACTTCAGAAAGCAACATTCTCTATCAGCAGCAAACATCATACAAACTTCAAGCAAGAAGATTAAAAAGACTAGTTGTTTAAAAATAATTGTTGTTAGCAACAAGCAAAACAACAAATTAACTTTAACAAATTACAAGTCTAGTGATGATTAATAACAAATTAACACTAGCCAATACCTAAACAAATATGTCCATTGCTATAAATGTGAGGATGCAGCGGAGCCGGAGGGACGAAAATGACCTGCTCAATCAACAAAAAGAATACCATAATCTTCATTCATAAATACAACAGCGATCAATCAGAGTAAATTATAAAAGGATTTAATGAAGGCAAACAAATAATTTTCATTCAATTGTTACTAATTATCTTTTCACTTTCACTATTTACTCAGTAACAAAACAAAAAAGGAAAAGGAAAGGGGAAGGGATACCTGCGGTGCCTCCATAGGGTAATGCTCAGGAAAATCAACCTGAAGCTGATAAGTTTCATTTGCATAAAGCGTTCCAGGGGCTCCGTTGACTTCGATTATCCATCTTTCCACAAAATAATCCAACAAATTAAAGACCAAAATCCCAAATTAATCCCCCGATTTTAAAAAAAAAAAAAAAAACATATCCAGAGATTTAAAAAAAAAAAGATTAATTAAAAGAGTAAACAATAAAAACCTTTGGAGATTATCAGTAATTTTGTGCTTGAATCCTGCTGGTGGATTAACCTGCCACTCCACTAACTCTTTCTGAAGTCTATTACATGCGATCTTGCTTAAAGCCTACGCAAAGAAATACCCACACAAAAAAGTAAAAAAATCAAACAAATAGAAAAACAAAAAAAATGAAAAGAAAAGAAATTCGACAGACGCAACCGAAACTTGGGCAAATAAATAACGTAAATAAATGGGAGAAGAAAAGGAAATAAAAACCTTGCGTGAATGAGCTGAGGAGCTTGTCATGGCTTCCGCGGGAGAGAAAGAGAGAAACGGTGCCCAGTCTAGCAGTTTTCTTTGGGAAGGGCAAGAATCTGTACTTCTTTTTTTTACGAGAAAGAAATGTGAATTATGATTGGTCGAGAATTTTGGAGAAAAATGTTACTAAATCGGACGATCTATAAAAAATTTCGCTCAAGAATCAAGATTGAGATATTGAACACTGTGATTTTTCCACGTGGAATGGAACATTGTTGACTTTTTGTAAGAGGGAATAGGATTTGGTAAGGTTCCTTATGTTGCAATTTGTAATTTTGTTCAATGTACTAAAAACAATTATTATATTTATTAATAAGAAAAAAAAGAAAATAATATTTGTTATAAAGTCTATGGAATATTTGTTGCTATAATCATATTTAATTCTGATTTTATAATTCGATATCCAATCCGATGATAGAACATATATGCAACCATCAGCTAATATTATCTAGATTTTATAATTTATGTATTCGTGTTGTATTCGTATTATTTTTTGTATTATATTCGTGTTTAAAATATTATATATTTATATAAATTTTAATACGTTAATAATTTATTTTATATAGATTTTGATACATTCATGTATTAATATCGTGTTCGTGTTATTTTTTTATATCGTATGGTGTTTTATGTCATGTTTTATTCCCTTCCATCATTCCTTAAGTCCCATAAGTTTGATCCTATAGAATCTGACCCATTTTCTCATTGAGCGAGGGTTTAGAAATTAATCAGATTGATTTTTTTTTATCAAAAGCATTATGTGAAATCTTTAGTTTTTTACTCTTTCTTTATCTTTATCCCATAAGTACAGCATTTGAATCAATAGAGAACTTTTTCCTCTGAATCTATATGAATTAATATTATTACATTCCAATTCCTTGCTATACCCCTCAAGGAAAATCCCAAATTGGATCCCAAATTGACGGGTTAGTGTGAGCTTATCCATGCAGTTATGCACTCTTCGAATAGGAATCTATTTTCTAAAAGATCTTGGCTTTCGTGCTTTGGTGAATCTTCGAGATCCTTTCGACGACCTATGTTGCATATCGTATTCATGTCGTGTTCAAAATTATCAGGTCTAATCAGAACATTAATGGCATAAGGAAACAAAATAATGGAAGAAGTTGCAAATATTAAGATTCAAACTCAAAATCTGTTAGATGTCACCACTTAAAAATAGTTATATGAATCAATTAGATTAAGTTCCGGATTTTATTCTCGGCATATGAACTAGTTATTTTTAATGACATTTATTTAAAAAATAACACATCAACATCACACTTGAGATTACTTGTACAAGAATCCTTATTCAGCAGATTACAGAAGCTATACCAATCTTTCTTACCATATCTTATACAGATGTATATACCTACTACAACAATCTATCTGTATATCTTACAATTGATCTATATTCTATCATGACAATGCTGTCTTTTTCATCTACTCAAACATGACACACATAGAAACAGCCATCCTAAAGTAACATCTCAAGGCTTGTTTTTTCTGATTCGGTTTGTCATCATATCAAGTGAGCCATCTCCTAACAATTAGGTTTCCCCGTCCATAAACCTTGAGGTGGACATTTATGGGGATTTCCAAACCTGTCTTGTTGATTTCTTGGTTCCATATGCAATGAAAGTCCACTATCTCTGGCCCCCAGAGAAGAAGACACTTTGTTTGTTACCTCTCATATTGGTCTCTCCAGACATGGGGAAAGATATTATTTTCATGGTGCCTTAAACCAAGTGAAAGTGACACTTGACCACAAACTGAAAAACCACTCAATTCTGTTAAATCATACATGGCATCACCAGCCATTAGGGTACCATGAGCATAAGGATTATTATTGCTCTCCATGTTACTCATCTGGTCAACTTGTAATTTCATCTCAGTAGGTGAGCCAGTATCTCCTCCTATAGCAATATTTTGAAACTCTGATCTTTCATATTGGATATGATCAGGTTTCACCATGTGTTGAACTTGTCCTGGTTGAACATTATCGGCATCAGCAACTCTGGATGTCATATTCTCTTGCAATTCTTCTCCCCAATCCTCGGATGCCGAAGAATTTTCCCTGGTTGTTTTGGCCGCATTTTCTAAGGAAGATTTGATGCGTGAGTCCATTTTTTCACCAAACTCTTCTTTGTGCATCTCCTCAATCATGGGCTTCCAAAGACGCACTCTCGCATTAATGAACCAGTTTGCAACCTGTTTCAAACAAAGCATTAGCAATAGTGCTTATGAATGTAAAGAAAAAACACATTAAATAGATGAACGAATTATTCAACATGACAAGTGAGCAAGGCATGTGCAGAGAAGTCACCACATCAGAGAAGAAACCAAAAGATTAATTCCTTTACTAAATGTGCTGTTAATTAATGCTATACATTTTTTTTGTAGGAGTAATAAACTAGGGTTTCGATTGGCTGGTTAGTCGATAGATGGATTCAATGATACAATCTATATTGCTCTGACTCTTTGTTTTTTTTGAAGTATTCGTGTCGGACATCCGTGACCGATGCATATTCGGACATGGGTATGTGATATGATCCTCCAAGGACTTTCCAAATATATAAAAAAAATTAAATATACCTGTGTCAGTTACATACCCGTATCCAATACTCACACCTGAGTCCAATTAACATAGGA
Organism: Fremontodendron californicum; assembly: GCA_030761205.1. Taxonomy (NCBI): domain Eukaryota; kingdom Viridiplantae; phylum Streptophyta; class Magnoliopsida; order Malvales; family Malvaceae; genus Fremontodendron; species Fremontodendron californicum. The sequence continues at coordinate 642,483 of JAULJL010000043.1, forward strand.
TACAATAAATAAACTAGGATACTAATGATTTACAGGTCAGATAATTGCATTTCATCTCTTTACCTGGTTTCTAGTCAGGTCTGTCTGTTTTGCGAGCATGATTTTTTCTGAATCCTTCGGGTAGCTGGTCAAAACCAAATTCAAAAAGGGTTAGTGAACTGAAGTTCTTGGTCAAACACCAAGTAAAATAGGGCACAATAAGAATCCAAGCACATACGGATGGAGGAAATGCTCAAAAAGCCAAGCACGAAGGATTGAAACAGAGCTTTCAGGAAGCCCTCTTTGAGGCCTCCAAGCATTTCGCATCACACCAAGTTGCTGAAGAGCTCTTTGTTGTCTCAGCTGATGATCCACATAGCGGAGCCGAGGTATAACTCCTCCTTGATTGTTTGATGAATTATCTTGCTCTCCAAGGCTTCTCTGAGTCAATTGAATTTGACCGGCGATTGCATCACGCAAACAGCGGAAATGACAGGAAATTGTCTGTAGGGCAAGTGCAGTGTATGGTTTAGCTGCCCCACAACCAGCTACCATGTCGAAAGAAGACATCACAATTTTCATTTGATGGTAATATTGCTTGTACCTTCGATCAACCTATAACAAAAGAATGACCATTAGCAATCTTCCAAAACAAGTAAAACATATATAAGATAGTTTCTAAAAGGTGAGAAAGAAGAGAATAATCTTATCAAAACTAGAAAAAGGAACTGCATGATACAATTGGAAGCGGATTCTCACCTCATCCAGCATGGACAAGAGTTTTGTCTTCTTGTTCTGCAAATCTTGTCGTTCTGTAGGTGAAATCTCAGAAGTGGAGTTGTTAACTTTCTCACTAGGTTCTGATGACATCCCATTGGAGGGATTTGGTTGAGAGCTTACATTTTTCTCCAAATCAGGCTGTTTCAAAGCTTTTCGTACATTAATCACTTCATCAAGCAACTCTTGAGCCACCCTGAGATATTTTGAGTTTAAAATAGTACTTGCAAAACCTGATTCAAATTGATATATATCAGAATGCATATGTTTGTGACTTATTGAGCCCTGAGGGATAGACAAAGAATCTGTCTCAAATGCATCATTTTTGCCTCCAGGAAAACCACATTGCATGTAATCACAAGTTTTCAAGTCTTTACTTCTTTTGCTTTCCTCACCAGCACAAGGAATTGTCTCCTTTCCTGAAAATGGAATATGACCACTAAAGAATGAAGAATAACCCTGATATTGATACTGAAATGAAGGTACAGAAACTCCGGATGATATCTGTGAGCCGAGGCTTAGAGATAGTCCCTGAGATTGAAAACTCTGTTCATCCAGAAAACTCCTTGGTATTGTAGGGGGATTCACTGCAACAGGGTTGCATATAGAATTGCTTGTTGTAATGTTTAACTGCCCATCAACAGATTGAAAACTCACGGTATTACTTGCGGGTGGAATGAATGACATTTCATTTCTACCACCAATAGATGGAATTTGAACACAGTTCTGTAGAGACAAAGAAGTTCCGGACAAGATCTCAGAGAATGCCCCAGCAGAAGAAGCTTGGTTCAGATATATTGTTGAGTTAACAGGATGAGAAGATGATCCAAGATAAGAGACAGGTTTTTGGTCGTCCCCCAGATATGTAGTTGATAAACTGTCTCTTTGATAGCTACTACAACTTGGATAATAAGTAGCCATAATTTGCTTCCTTATGTTTAGCAGGAGAGAAATGATAAAGCATTACCAGTCTCCACAAATCAAATGATTGCTAAAATGGCTACCTCCCTATAAAACAATGATCAGCTAATAGTTCCTGAACAAACAAAAACCATAATTACATATATTAGAGATCTTTCAAAGTCACAAATTCTATCAACAAATTTGAAGCAAGATCCTTGCAGCATTGTTCTTAGCTCATGTAATCTCTGCCAAAGAATTTAGGATTCAAAAGAGCAGAAACACCATAACAGCCATGTGTAAATGACATGTTGGCCCATGGCATGAAAGTGCAGCAACAAGGTATTGGCTTAAGTTTTAAAGTGGTTTAAAGTTTAAACAGAATCAACTGTGAGAAATCCCCAACAAAACAAAACCCAAATCTCTACCAACTATTTGTATTGTATCCAAACACTTCTCTCTCCAAACAGAAAATGACAAAAGCTAAGAAACATAGTTCAATGTTAACAAAAAAACAGCAAAAGAATAATTATCTAAACACCGGATTAAACCAAAACCCAATATTAACCATAAATATTCTTTCAATAAATGAACAAGGTACACCAAACATGTAAATTCAGTAAACCTTTCATCTTTAATGTCCAGGAAAAAAAACCTTCATCCTTGGGAATATTTCGTTTTCTTCTATTTTAAGCTTCCTTATCTTTTTATGAAGACCATCTTAGTTAAATTCATATTTAGATACTACTATCTTGCATCAATTCAATTAGAGAAACAGCAAAATCCTATCTAAGCTTAAATTCTGATATTCTTCGGAGGAAAAAAGAATCAAGTAATCATAGATATAAAAAGGTAAGCTAAAATCATTTGAGGGCAGTAAATCCAGAGTTTTCAAAGAAAAAAAAAAGTACAACTTTTTCTTTTTGGCTTTTCACTATGTATCCATTTCTTCCTATCATCATCACCACTATCAATCTATCACCATCATCATGAAGTACCCATTGGTACTGAAAACAGAAACATTACAGTCAAACTCAGAAAAAACACTTTAGTTGCCAAAAAACCAACCAAAAGAAAAGGCATAATAAACAAAAAACCAAATTACCCAATACCAAGAAGAAGCTCAAAAATCCATTTAACCACAGAAACCCCTAAAGCAGAAGCTTTGAAGTTGTCTTCTTTTCAGCAACGTCATATATTCAACCCCAAAAGATAAAAACAACTTTTTTAAAACATAAAACAGTCTTCAATCAATCAATCATTACAACTCTCAGAAATGAGAAAACAAAGGATGAAGAGAATGGGGAAAATAAATTTAAAAAGAAAAAAGAAAAGAAAGAAGGTTAAAAGTGAAATACCTGCAAGTCTAAAAGCAACCCAAAGAGAAGCTGCGCCTCTTGTGGGGAGCAGAAAGAAAGAAGCTTGAAAACAGCAAAGACAAAAACCAATCCCAAGAGATATAATCCTAAACGTTAGCAACCTCCTTATCATTGTAACATTGACACCAACCCAAGAGATATTATTAAACAATTCCACTCAATACAAATAAAGAAATAATTGATGATAACAACTGTAATATTTTATTCTAACAAATGATGATGATATTATGATAATAAGGAAGAAGAATATTAAGAACAAACAGTTCCCTTTGTCAATCCTTCCAGGAATCTCACGTGTAACAAAAAAAAAAAAAAAAAAAGAAGACAAAAACCAAAGTTTGTGTGGTTTTTTTGGGAAAATTTAGAAAGTTGTTTGAAGTCAAGGATTAGGCAAAATGAAATAAAAAAAGGGTGGGTGTTCATTCATTCATTCATTGCTTAAGAGAGTTCAAAAGCTAACTACCAGTTGGTAGACCTATTACCCGCCCTTAAACCTCCTTTTAACGCATAAAAATGGTGTCTTTCCTTTCTTTCTCTCTCTCGTTTTCCAAAGTGTAGGAAACCGTTAAAGCTATCTGATTGGTTGATTTATGGTTGAGTTTTTTTATTTTTATTATTAAAATGTGAAAAACAAAAGAAAAAGAAATTGAAAATGTGATAGAAATGTTAGGGGAGGGGGAAGTGTTAGCTGTACTTTGCAGTTGGTGAGAGTGACAAACTCAGACACTCTTTCCACGCGTATGCTTCTATACGCTAACTAGACTTTTTTTCTTCTTCTTTTTTATATAATTGGTAATTTTTTTTTAATTTTTTTTTGGTGTGTGTCATTTAAATAAATCTAATAATTTTAGACATAATATAAAAATATAAAAAATTTAATAAATATAAAAATAATGTAATAAACGTAACATGACATATTTAAACATGATTAATATAATTAATACGATACATATAATACACGTATTATATTTATATATAAAATTTTAACACATTTAATAATTTCTATTTATTTATATTTACATAACTAATACAATAAAGAAAAACACAAAATATAATATATACACAAATTATCATGTCAACATTTAAAACAATTATTCTTAACATTATATTATTTTATTTTTAAAAGGTGAAAATTATAATATTTTTTTAACCATAACTTTTTTTTTTCAAATAAAAGGTTGGAAGTTATAAGACATTATTCTATGTTTATATTCAATTTATGTAATTTAGTAAACAAAATACAAAGTTTTAATTTACATTAAATGCATTAAAGAAGTATAAAATACTTTATTTATGATCAATATATGTACAACTAGTTTTATATCATTCTTGATGCTTTTAATAAAAGTAAAAAGAAAGAAAAACTAAACTCTTCCATTTTTTATGTTTTATGACTAACAAATAAATTTTGCTTAAAAACTAAGGAAAAAAATTTTATTCTCTCTTGACAATCAGTAATAAATTTATCAAAGTAAAATTAAATACCAAATAAAATATTATACAATGTCTTGGTATATAACTTGAAAATTGTTTATAAGAGCATAAAATTATATGAATTTATGCAATTGCTTAACATGAAAGGAAGTGTGGGATGTGGTTGGTTTAACAAAAAGGAATAGAATATTAGGCACATACAATTATTAAAAAATGTTTTTTATATAAGATTTTTTAAACTCGAGCCCAGCTTGAAATAATATTTAATTAATAAAAAAAAATTATTTAACTTTAATTATAAATATTAATGTTTTAATATATATATTTTTTTAAAAGTAGATTTATTGAGTTTGATGGGTCGAACGAAATCTTAAACAAGGTTTTTAAAGGAAAATTAAGTCTAATCCGATCTGATCTATAAATATCTCTGCGTACAATGTGTTTGTACATATTCTATGTACCTTTATTTTCTTTTTTCCTTTCCATTGGATTCTAATTTAAATGGTCAAATAACTCATTTTTCAAACTTAATTTTCTTTTTTTTTGGAGACGAATGTTTAAAGAATAAAGATATATGGGATTATTCGAGACAATACAGCACAATTATTGGCAATAATAATCCTTCAAAAGGGCATCTTTTTTGTCATTGCTTAAATTGAAAAAAATTATTCGGATGCAATTAGCAAAATAATAAAAGTAAAGTAAAGTAAAATAAAAAGATACTTACAACTTGGATTTTTTTTTTTTTGGAATATTTGGCCAAATGGGAGGAAAAAGAATAATAATACTAACCAAATGGGCCTGTTAAGAATTGTTAAGTCAGATGGGCCTAAAACCACTGCGTAGCGAAGCTAAACAAGTAGCCCATTAAGTCGCTATAATATTTACGTAATTGCCATAATATTCATTACATCCACGAACACTTCCACGAACACGATAAACACGTTGTGATATTCATTACATCCACGAACACTTCCACGAACACGATAAACACGTTGTGACTGAAAACGTGTTTGCGACCGTAATTTAAATAGTATATCCTCAATCTGCGTGAAACCATCTGTCTATTTTGTTGCTTAACCCTTTTGTGATTCTGCAGTCTGTCTTATATCAGTGTGCTCATATTTTTGTTTCTGATTAGATTTCTGCAGTCTGTCTTATATATATATATATATATATATATATATATTATTTTGTTTGAGCATTGTTCAAAATTTTCATTTCTGCAACATGAACTTAAGGTTGAAAATTTCTAAAATGCTGGTGCTTATGGCAGGTTCTCAGAGAATCAAGTTATATATATATATTATTTTGTTTGAGCATTGTTCAAAAGTTTCATTTCTGCAACATGAACTTAAGGTTGACAATTTCTAAAATGCTGGTGCTTATGGCAGGTTCTCAGAGAATCAAGTTGACCATTTCAATACTTCATGTCATATAATTCATCATCGTGTATTTGTTGACCAAAAATCAATTAACTTCAATGAGATTTTTAGGGGGGAAAAAAATAGAGGAGGGAGAAAGAAGGGGAATAGGGAGAGAGCTGCGATTGTTCAGTATAGCATTGCCCAAATACCAGTGTATATAGAATATCAAGCTCTGTATAGCAGCATGAATGGAAGAAAATTTCAGTTTTATGTGTAAATATGGGATGTCGGATTATTAGCCCTTAAAGCAGTAGCCTAATTAGATCGTCAAACTGAATAAAACCGGCGTACGTTCATACGATCTGTTTATGTAACGAGCCGTGAAACAGCAACTGCAGTCGAAGGAAGCCAAGATCTAGCCTTGATTGTTCAATGTAGGGCGATTTTCCAACATTCAGTGGTCTCATAATAGCAGGTTAACCACTCATATCTGAAAGGGTCAACTCGTAAATCACCTTTCCTCTTTGAGTTCCTTGCTATTCCAACATGTAGACAGTCCACCTTTACGATGTTTGTATCTAGACTACTGTAGGATGTCGTGTTCAAATTTTCATTTAAATTGAAATGAGATTGGATTTGGGGAAGGAGCAATTGATTTAATTCCGAAGGCGAAGGCAGATTATAATTTGTTATTGGAGCAGGTAAGCACTGCCCCCACTCCACTTTCTGTCGCTTACAAACAATTCGATTCGAGTGACAAAAAGAAGCGTCAAGACAAGTTGACACGGTCGTGGCTATCCATATTAGGTGTTTTTTTCGAGAGGATTTGGTGAGGACTGAGGAGAGTAGTTTGATTTAATCGCTACAACCAATATAAATTCCATGGCTAACCAATGACTGTGTATCGCTAAGAATATTAATTCAAATCATCAATGGCTTTCTTAAAAATTGCTTTTCTTTTCCTAGTAACAGCTTTCGTCTCAGCCACACTCTCCCTGGCTTACCCTGGTTTGGGTTTTGGCTGGGGGAGCGGTGGTGTGCAGCCAGGCGGCCAATTTGGTGAACCCTCATATGGCCTTTTCCCACAGTTCTATCTATTTTCATGCCCTCAAGCTGAGGATATTGTAATGTCAGTGCTGGAGAAGGCAATTACAAAAGAGCCTAGGATGGCTGCTTCCTTACTAAGGCTTCATTTCTACGATTGTTTTGTGCAAGTTACTTGCTTTTCTTTTACTAATTCAGACGCAATATAATAAAACGTAAAATTACTTAAAGTTTCCACCAACTCTTTCGTCTTACAGGGCTGCGATGCATCCGTATTGTTGGACAATAGTGCGATTATAGTTAGTGAAAAGAATTCATTACCAAACAGAAACTCCATTAGAGGGTTTGAAGTTATTGATGAGATCAAGGCTAAGCTAGAAGAAGCATGTCCTCAAACTGTTTCTTGCGCTGACATACTTGCCATGGCTGCTCGTGGCTCCACTGTATTGGTAAGCATATGCAAAGGGTGATTCAGCAAATAGCATTACTTTGTTTTGTAGTAATATTTTGCTAACTAATATTACTGCCTATGTCGAAACAGAGCGGTGGACCATCTTGGGAGCTTCCACTTGGAAGGAGGGACTCAAAAACGGCTAGCCTCAGCACCTCAAACAACAATATTCCCACCACCAAATTCTACTCTTCAGAACCTGATAACACTTTTCAAGCGTCAAGGTCTCGATGAAGTAGACCTTGTCGCACTCTCAGGTCAATCATTGTCGACATTTTTTTCAGATGCAAAAGTTGTCTTAGTTCTTACCTTTAATGCCTTATTCATTTGAATATGTAATAATAATATATGTTTCAGGAGGACATACAATTGGAGTAGCAAGATGTGTGACCTTCAAACAGAGGCTATACAACCAAAATGGAAACAATCTGCCAGACGAGACATTAGAAAAAACCTACTACTATGGTTTGAAATCTGTCTGTCCGAAGTCTGGTGGTGACAACAACATTTCACCTTTGGATTTTGGGTCCCCTGTAAGATTCGACAACCTTTACTTCAAGCTTATTATGTGGGGAAAAGGACTACTCAATTCGGATGAAGTGCTTTTGACAGGGAATGATGGAAATACTATGGAATTGGTTAAAGCTTATGCTGAGGATGAGAATCTCTTCTTTGAACAATTTGCTAAGTCAATGATTAAGATGGGGAACATTAGTCCTTTAACTGGATTTAATGGGGAAGTTAGGAAGAATTGTCGCTTAGTTAACTAGAAAAAAGTAATTAGTATTGGTCTCTGGTTATTTATGTTTGAGAGTTTGATAATTATGTTCTTTTTTCAATTGTGAGTGTTTATTGAATGTTGACCTTTAATTACATTTAGAACCCAAAAAAAAAAGTCATTGAGGATGTAAGATTTGTAATGTATAAAGAATGAATCAGAATTTATTATTATTTTATATTTTTGATACCTTTGTAGTGAATTTTTTTAGTTTTATAAATAAAATTAAAAAATTATTATATGTTTTATTTTTTAATTAATTTTTAAAAAATTATTTGGTACACTGTCAGTGAAATATTTAAATTTCACTAGCAGGACTAATAGGGTGACATATAGTGTTAGGATATAGTAAAAAAATAAAAAAAAATTAATTAAGAAAAAAGTGGGACATATAGCAAACTCTTAACCCGTTTATGGAGTTAAAAATTTTACAGTATCAGTGTACCAAAAATTAACTCTTAATTTTTTTAATATATCCTATAATATGTCTTATCTTTTTAATTTTAAAGTATAAAAATTTCAATAGCTGTGTACGTGATCATTTAATTGTAGGAGTTCAGTAGGATTCATTCACTCAGCCATTTTCTTATGGTAATTTTTGATTTATTTGTTTTTAATTTAATTTAAAAATAAAATTCGGTTTCCAGATTATATTTATCATTTTGTAGTTTAAATGCATCCCTCATCGCCTAAGCCTTTTCTTTACTTATTACGAGCGAAGGAGTTTTATTAATTATTAGTTATGTGTGGATTTTGCTAATTACTTTTGTAGTTTAGAGTTAGATAATGATTAATTATTAACTAATGGTAATTAATTAGGGATTTTGGTTTAATTAAGAATAGTTGAAAAAGGAATTTCTTTCTAGCACAGGCGGCTTTCAAATACATACAACCCCTCACTCAAGAAACCTCAGAAAAGCCCAAAACAAAGCATTCTTCAAAATCAAACGATTTCGATCTCTGATCAGAGATTGTGACAATGAGCGACGGAGAAGACGCTTTACGACGTCGTAATTCGATTGCGGAGTACCGGAAGAAACTCCTTCAACACAAAGAGTACGAATTCAGGGTTCGAGCAGGTCTCCTCCCATCTGATCTCATTATTCCCATCATCTAACACTAATCTGCGGCCACTTTTCTCTTTTCCTCGATCTGCGTTTTATTTTACATTCGAATTATTGTTTCGTTGTTTTCCCGATTTAGGATTTAGGGTTTTGCTTTTCCATTTTGGTTCCTTTGTCGGTTCTATCCGCTGCTTTGTTTTGCTTTAAGTGATTTGAAAATATGCTGCTTTGAAAGTTATCCCTTTTTCTGTTTTTTTTGTAGAGATAGCTTTAGTAGGTAAAAATTGGCGAGAAAAGCTTCAAGTTTTGATTGCCGCGATAGATACTTTGTTTTCAATTAAAATGATGCTTTTCAATGTCTTCGATTTGGCCTGAAAATTGATTTTTGTTTTTTTACTTTGTTGATGATGAAATTAGTTTTTTTGGCTTTATGAGAAAATAAAAGAGGAAGAAGAAACAAAAGAAAACAATGCTTGTAGCATTGGCTATGGCATTGTGAATTAGTTGTTTGAAGACCAAATCCTTATCTTTCTGATTAATATTAGCTCATATATAAGATGGTTTTTGACATGTAGTTATACTTTTGAATGTTTAGGTAGGGAGAATCTGAGAGCTGCTAAGAAGGAGTTTAACAAAACAGAAGATGATTTGAAGTCTCTTCAGAGTGTTGGACAGATCATTGGAGAAGTTCTCAGGCCTCTTGATAATGAACGCTGTAATTACTCCTTCTCCCCGCGCCCTTCTTGTAGTGTTGATGTTTTTACATTAGTCCAAGTGGCTAAGCATCTTCCATACTTGGATTACAAACTTATAAACTTCATTTATGTGTTCTTTTTAGTAGAATTGCCTAGTTTGGCATCTGAGTAGTTGCATTTGAATTTGTTGATTCATTTTTCTTTAGAATTGATAAATAACTATAAAATTGGATGTTTATATGATTTTCAGTGATTGTTAAAGCAAGCAGTGGCCCTCGCTATGTGGTTGGTTGCCGCAGCAAAGTTGATAAGGAGAAACTGACTACTGGAACTAGAGTAGTTCTTGACATGACAACACTTACAATCATGCGGGCTCTTCCACGTGAAGTAAGTTATTAGCATCCTATTTAGTTCAGCCGTATTTATGATATAAAAAAAAAGTTTTCTTTACAGATGTCTGATATCATTGTACATCTTTGAACGACAGGTTGATCCAGTTGTTTACAGCATGTTGCATGAAGATCCTGGTAATGTTAGCTACTCCGCTGTTGGTGGTTTATCTGATCAAATTCGAGAGCTTAGGGAATCCATTGAGCTCCCTCTCATGAATCCTGAGCTTTTCCTTAGAGTTGGGATTAAACCTCCCAAGGTGATTATTGCTTCCTATCTCCCCTCTCTCTCAATTCTGCAGTTTCAAAGAGTGTGCTTGTGTGTATATTGATGGGTGAAGCATGCTGTGGTGGAGTGATTTTTGTTTGAGAATCATCTGAAAATCTTCATCTTCATTGCAGGGTGTCCTCCTTTATGGACCTCCTGGTACTGGCAAGACATTGTTAGCCAGAGCAATAGCAAGTAATATTGATGCTAACTTCTTAAAGGTCAGTATTTTTTGTATCATGTGCCTTACCTTTGGGGTTTTCTCTGGCATGTTATCCTGTCTTTGAATGAATGCATTTATCTTCTCCTCATCTGAATTCAGGTTGTTTCGAGTGCAATAATTGACAAATACATCGGAGAAAGTGCAAGGCTGATAAGAGAAATGTTTGGATATGCACGTGATCACCAAGTGAGAGCCTTGGAGTTTTGAATTTGTTTCTTCTTAACATCCGTTAGTATCATTCTTATGTTTGTTTCTTTTTATTCAGCCTTGCATCATCTTTATGGATGAGATTGATGCCATTGGTGGACGCCGTTTCAGTGAAGGAACAAGTGCTGACCGTGAAATACAGAGAACACTGATGGAGTTACTTAATCAGCTTGATGGATTTGATCAGCTTGGGAAGGTACATTACTTTGTTATGAACATAGTTCAAGATTGTGATTTGAAGCAAGTATTCTTGCACTTTCAACTGCATCCCTACATGCCATAGTTAAGTTGTTTATACTTTTTCATGGTTTTCCTCACCAAGTGGGTGAAGTGTGGGGTATTCTGGTAGCTTTTTTATTGATAGTAAACTTATAAGTGCCTTCAATCACTGCTTTATCCAGTTAGGTGCACATTCCTCTTGACTACTGCAGCATCATAACATCTCCTTGTTATGGGCCTTGGAAAAGAGGCCTACCTGTTAATATCATGAAGTGCTGGCTGGTGGCTTTAATTATATGTATTTTAGTTTATAGCATTTCCTTGGTCTGGAACTCAAATTTCTCTCAAATCTCAATGCATCCTTCATTGCTGCCCAGTACACAGGTTTGCTTTTACGTTCTCCTAAGTGTGGGAAAATCATTATCAACTTAAGTTGTTTTGTGTAGGTTAAAATGATCATGGCTACAAACCGACCTGATGTTCTTGATCCTGCACTTCTTCGTCCTGGGCGGCTAGACAGAAAGATAGAAATTCCATTGCCAAATGAGCAATCAAGAATGGAAATCCTCAAGATTCATGCTGCTGGCATAGCCAAGCATGGTGAAATTGACTATGAGGCTGTTGTTAAACTTGCTGAGGTTAGTCAAAGGTGGCTTGTTTCTTTTTTTTTTTCATGCCTGTAATCCTCATTACTAATATCGTTTTCGTCACCATTGCTTTAGGGCTTTAACGGTGCTGATCTACGAAATGTTTGCACGGAGGCTGGAATGTCAGCAATTCGTGCAGAACGGGATTATGTCATCCACGAAGATTTCATGAAGGTAGAACCTTGAAACTTGAAAGACTGTCTTCTTTATTTGGCTTATGTGAACTTGAACTTTCTGGAATGAAGGATTTTTTTTTTTACTATTTTGTCATAACTGGTGATAATTTGTTCACTTCTCTCTCTATGTGATGAAATTGCAGGCTGTAAGAAAATTGAACGAAGCCAAGAAACTGGAATCTACTGCACACTACAATACTGATTTTGGGAAAGACTAGAGCTTTTTCTCTTCTTCTTGAAGCCTTGGAGTACTGGGCATTGCATTATATTTTCTATGTCTGCTAATTTGCTCGAGTCAAATGTGTGCTTTATTTATCAACATGTTCAAGAAATTCGGAATTATGTATTTTAAATATTACAGCTTTCATGAGTAAAAGGTTGCACACAGTGTTGGCATAATTACAGCTTGGTACCCTCGAGACAGTTGTATCTATATATGGAGCCTTGCATGTTGTAGGAAATTGAATTATTTCACTCTGGATTATAGAATGATTTTAAGTAGATATGGTAGTTCGTATATCTGTGTTGTGTTCATATAATTTTGTGTTTTAATCATGTTTAAAATGTTTTATATTTGTATAAATTTTTACATATTAATAATTGTATTATAAATTTTGATATTTTTGTGTATTTGTGTCGGGTCTAATTTTAAGCAGCATGTTCACTAACATATTGAGTATCATTATGTAATTGTCAGTTATAAGATTTATGACAGTATGTCAACACAGAAAAGAAGAATTGAAAGGCAAAGGACAGTAAAATACTTAGTAGTCATTTTCCCAATCAATTTAGTGCTTCATTGAGTTGATCCGTCAATGGCTGAAAGTGTTGGTTCCTTTCAGATCAGTCATCCAGAATTTGCATGTAGATATAAAAAGTAGGCAACATTCAGTTACATAAGCCTACTTGCTATCTAGAAATCAAGAAAATAACTTCATTACCTAGGACTTTGAACTCTCAAAACCCCCACCATTAGATATCTTATTACCTATAGAATTCCAAAACTACACATTTATATTCTGATCATATTCAAAGTTGGTCACACTCATGCCCTAGCCAGCCCTAGTCTATGGGGCAACCAAAAAATAAAGAAAAAAAACACTAAAGGGCCACGAGTTATAAGATGGGTCAATGTAGGAAATTTTCTATGGCTATCCTGTTGATAGTATTACCTTAAAAAAGTGTGCTGAATCTCTAACTTTAAGAAGCTGAGATTTGATTGCATTGGATCTTGGAAGCCTGACTCGTAGATAATACTGTGAGTTTTTCTCTTAAACCCTTTGAAGTAAGGGAAAGAACTGCAAATTTACTGACAGTGATAAACTTTTACGACGAAATGGACAAGCCCCTCACCTCATGCCAGTAGAGGAGGGAACTCAATCTTTTCGATATCTTACCCAAAACCCCTTTTTTCTGGCACAATCATTCTCTGATAGTGATCTGCCCCACTTGGACCCAATTGAGAAGTGGCGTTTCAAGAAAGGCTTTGCCAAGGAGCTTCTCCGGCTTGAACTGGGTTCCAACTTTGGAGCTTTTCCTTCTCGTTTGGCATTTTGTTGATGGTCAAAATCATCACAACCACCATCAACAAAACTATCTATAACTCTATTCTTGAATAACTTAAGATGTTTTGCCTTCAACTCTGCTTCAGCTTTCAAAGCTTTTCTGAACATCTTCGAGACCTGCTTTTCTCCAACCATACATATTGGGCAGGCTGGGTCATATCGGTCAGCTTCTGGTGTCATCGTCTCCAAGCATTCAGCATGGTAAACATGTCCACAGACAAGTACGGCTACCACTGAAATTTCATTGCTGCTCCATGAAGATCTCTCAGCCAAAAGCTTTGAGCAAGCCCCACAAGTTCGCATATCTATGGATGGAGAATATGAGAACCTGCTGCTACATCCACTTATCTTGCCATCACCAGAACCAAAGTGTTCACTGTCAAAAGACCACCTTTCTCTTTGAGAAGATGCCACAAGCTCAGAAAAAGTGCGCATGGACCAGCCATCAGAAGAGCCACCATGAGATCCAGCTGTCAAGTCATTGCTACACGTGGAGAGCACAAAAGATGACCTTCCTTCAGACATCGAATAATTATTTGGTGATTTCAATCCCAGGATTCGACTATCAGAGACCTGCCTCAATAGCGGGTGCCCAGGTGAATGGCGAGCCCGTCTAGATGGGGTTGAGTTGGAAGGAAGTAAATGAGCATGGCTAGACAAAGTATTTGTAATTGGTGGTGAGAATGATGAAGATATACAAAATGATAGCTTTGGTGCAGATGAATCCACAAGATCTGGCGATTCTGCCAAATTCTTCACCTGAAAGATAATCAAAAGGGCATGTTAGTCCATCAAAAGGGTACAACAGGCTAGAGCATCAAAAAGATGAAAAGAGAATACACACAAGCATAAAAAGCTTATTCAACTAAATCAAACTTACCTCAATGGAATAATTGCTTGCCCTTGATATGTCTGCACAACAACATAAAACAATATTATACACAACACAAACATGTAATAAAAAAGAGGAAACAGACTACAAGCCATATTACTCAAAAACTGCATTGGGAGAACAAAGAATAGAAGTAGGCAATAACGGAATGCATATAACTTGTAAATACATAAACATGATGTTTTATGTTCATTCTTATGATACTGATTACGATTACTCAATACCATGCTATCCTGCATACTAAAGGTTAGGCATTATGAAATGCCTAGTTCTTAGCCTGCAGTAGTTGAGACCACTAGAGCCTTTCACATACAAGTTCATAGACAAAATTATATAAATTACATAATCTCCAAACAATGAACATAGAACAAAAATTCTAATAAAAGTTTCCTGAAACCCCCATGTATAGTCAACATGCTGATAGGAAAAAGGTGTGCCCATATGCTATTTGAATTAGCAAGTGAATTTACCTGAAGGGGGGGTCATCATATTCCCACCCATATCTTCATGGACTGGTGATTTTTGAGAAGTGGGTGTTCCGTAGTTGTCAATCTCAAGCGCATTTCCTTGATCAGAAAGATTACCTCTATCAGATCCTAATGTCCCCTTTATCTCCATGCTAACATTTCTGCTAGCTCCATTAGACACCTGATAAGAAGGCTCTTCGGTTTCACCAGCCACACACCTTCGATTATCCCAGCGGAAGCTCCATGATGGTGAACACGTCACGTTTCTATGCAAAGTCTCACCTCCAGTTCTCTTTGGAAAGGTTCTGTCCCTTGCAGCTACACAACAAGCTGACCCCATGATCACTCATATACCTCAAAAAAGAATAGTATTACGAATTCACACCACTGATTCAGATTTCAAGCTAAGCAAAACTCAAGGCGAAGTACTGCATAGAGGATAAACTGCGAGTATTTCCTGCAAAACAAAATTTTAAAAAAAAGCACAGCACAAATTTTAGAATTCATAATTAAAAATTGCAAAGATAAAACAATTGAAACCAACTAAACAAACTCAAAACACAACTACTTCAAGCTAACCACATTTGACTTGCTAAGTTTCATTTTTTAAGAGCATTTTTACAATTTTATTTCATTTCCCTCATTATTCCAAGATCAAAACCTAGGGTAGAATTGCAGCTAAAGAATTTCTTTTTTTAAAAAAAAAAATAATAAAAATCCAGGAAGATTAGTTTTAAAAAATAAATATGACGTTAAAAAAAGAGTAAATTACTTGGGACTTGGGAGTCTTATGCATTCTCTATTTTCAGCTTGAAGTGCTTTTAAACATCAACAACAAAAATAAATAAATAAATTAGTAGCAAATAACACAGTTAAGCTGAGGTAAAACAATAATAGCGAAAAATCGAGCTAGTAGAAACCATCTTCCTCAATTAATTATGCATATACCTGCCTTTCTCCAAATTTAGGGGAAAAAATTAATGTAAATTAAAACATTTAAGTCGCGAATATTTACATAATTAAAGTCTTCAACTACTCAAGACCATAATTTTATTTCACTTTTATAATTAAAAAAAAAAAGCAAAGAATCATCGGTTCGAAGTTCGAATATTTACTGTTGTACCAAAAAAAAAAGGCTAAAAAGTTAAACGAAATCTGAAAAACAAAAAGGAAAAAGAAAAGCTTCAACTAGGGCTCAAAAACGGCAAGGTTTCGAACTCCACTCTCTGAACTGATTTCAAGATTTCAACACCACAAAAATAGCATCCATAAAATAAAAAAACAAAAAAAAAAACACAATAGAAAAATAATAATATAATTAATTAAAAACAGAAACTTACAGATTCAATAATTAGGGATTCATGGAGCTGAAGAAGAGAGAAAGAGAGATTTGAACGGCGTCGAAAATTTCGGCGGCGGTCAGAGAGGAAGCGAAAGAAAGGGAAGGCGATGTTCACGACGGAAACAATGAAGAGAAAGGGAGTGAAAGAGAGAGAGAGAGTCAAGGGTACGATGGGGAATTGTGCCACTTCTTTTTATTAATTTTTTTAAAAGAAAAAAATGCAGCAATGTACTGTTTTCTTTTGTATTATTCGAATTCTTTTATTCTTTTTATAAAAATATTTTATATTTAATTTTTATATTTGATATATATTTAAATATAAATATTCGAATAACATAATTAGACGCGATTGCGCAGTGCGCTCCACGGTTACTTCGCCTTTTTTGTGTTTACTAATAATAGTAAAGTGTATACTTTTGGTTAATACTTTTAATTTTAAAATTGAAAAATAAAAATCATGTTTTTATATTATTAAAAAAAGTAGTCCTCATTATTTTACTAACATCTATGCACCTTTTTCTGAACTTTGGTAAATGGAATTTGATAACGACCTTTGACTGAGCTTCAGTTCACATTTTCTAACACTGTTTTTTTTCGGTTTTTTTATTTAGATATTGTTTTTTACTTTTTAAAATATCGATTTTTTTAAAATTATATATCGAAATGTGTTAATTTTGAAAGATATTAAAAAATCGTCATATTATATGATGATTTTTTAATATAAAATTTTTATTTTTTTAAAAAACAAAGCACAGAAATTAGCATATCATATGCTTCCGTGCTATAAATTAAAAAAATAAATTATTTTTTACGTTGAGAAGTCGCCATATGATATGGCGACTTCCTAATGTTTATTTTAAATTTTTTTAGAGTGTTGAGAAGTCGTGATATGATATGACGAACATGTTAAATGAAGAAAGAAATAGGAAATTTTTAAAAAATATGCAATTCATTGAAAATTATTGTTTAATGATCTAATGACATGAAATAATTTTAAAAAAATGAAGAAAAAATAAATTATTAAGAAGAAAGTTGTAAAGACAAAATAACCCTTAATGAAACTCCACTCCTGCCCAACTTAACCCGAATTATTATTTATTAAATAAAAAATATTTTATTTAAATTTAATTATAAAAAATATATAATTAAATTTAAATAAAAATATTTTTTATTTAATAAATAGTAATTCGAGTTAGGCCGAGCCGGTCCGAATTACAAAAACACTTGTCCAAACTCGGCCCAATACGATCCGGGCGGGCTGCCTGGCCCATGGATAGGTCTAGCTATGACATTCATTCTTGCATAATCCACAACGCATTGGTTGGTCTTTCTTCCGGAGATCCATTTCATTAAGAATACGAATTGAAAGAATCCGATTGATATTACGATAAATCATCAATATTTTTAACATTTTTTATAAATTGTTATTTTTTTAATTTTTAATTTTTTATTTATATTTTTAAAATTATAAACTATATAATTTTTAATTTTATTATTTAAAATATATATTATATATAAGGAACATACTTTTCTTCATCTTCATCTCCATCTCCTAATAACAAACAAGAATCTCACGAGGTAGCCTCGCCATATAACTCCAAAGCCCAAGCATATCGCACCAAGTCTTCCACATCAATTGAGTGACATATAAAGCACCTTTTAAAGCCCTGGTTGGTATTAGTATATATTAAATATATATAGTTGTATGGAAGTCGCCATATCAAAGGGCAACTTCCATACAATTTGAAATTTTTTAGGGGTAAATTTAAAAAACATGCATTCTAAAGATGAATTATTGTTCAATGATTTAATGTGTAAAAATAATTTGTAAAAAAAAAATCTAAAATTTTAAAATATAATATATATTTTAAATATTAAATAATAAAATTAAAAATTATATAGTTTATAATTTTAAAAAATAAAAAATTTATAAATTTTAAATAAAAAATTAAAAAATTAAAAAATAACAATTTACAAAAAATGTTAAAAATATTGATGATTTATTGTAATATCAATCGGATTCTTTCAACTCGTATTCGTAATGAAATGGACTTTTGAGAAAAAGATCAACCAAAGCGTTGTGGATTATGCAAGAATGAATGTCATAACTTGACCTATCCATGGGCCGGGTACCCCGTCCGGATCGTAATAATTTATTCTTTCTTCAATTCCTTTTTTCAAGTTATTTTATGCTATTAGACCATTAAACAATAATTCTCAATTAATGACATATTTTTTAAATTCTCCCTATTTATTTGTTTAACATATGGGGAAGTCGCCATAAAATTAAAAATAAACGTTGGGAAGTCGCCATATCATATGGCAACTTCCCAACTTAAAAAACTAAAAATTTTACAATTTACAGCTCGGAAGTCGCCATATCATATGTCGACTTCCAAGCTTAATTTAAAAGAAATAATAATAAATTTTAAAGTTGGGAAGTCGTCATATCATATGACGACTTCCCAATGAATTCAAAATCAAAGCATTTTGGTATATAATTACAAAAGATTGATAATTTTTTTTTTTAAAAAAAAAGCAATATTCTAATAAATTTGCCCTTTTTTTTTTCTCCCCCTTTCCCTTTTTAGTGAATATAAATAATTCATAAATATATTTATTTATTAAGTTTAACAAATGCTTAAATTTGAAGTTCGTTTAATAAATAAATTGATTTTGAATAAAATGTATTCAGATTGTTTATATTCGAATTTGTTTATGATTTATTTATAAATTAATTAAAAGTTTATTTTTTGTTCGATAATAAAAATATAATAATATTAGTAATATTTTAAAAAATTAAAAGATTATCATATATTTTATATATTTTTTAAATATATTTTAAAAAATAGTCCAAAATAAAAATAACAACCAAAATTTTTTAATTTATAACCATTTTGTAAACGTGGTCAAATACATGTTTTCCCCAAGAAAACAATTATTGAAGATAATAATGATTTATGCAGAATAATTGAACAAAATGGGCCATCCTCAATCCATTATTTACTGACATAAGTCAGACTGGACTGAATTTTTTCATGGCCAAAGCCCACGCCACAACGCTGTTCTTAAACCTCACTTTTTTCTTTTGCAAATATTCACATCAGATTCTGAACCCTCAAGTAAAACTAAAAAAAATTTGTTCTTTCTAACCTGAGCTTTGCATTGGATTCACAAAATGGTTACTAAGTTTTACATTTGACGGCTGAGGTTAATTTTCTAGGATTTTGCTAACGAGTGTCTTAAAAGTAATCTTTAAGGTTATCATATGTAGTAATATCTTTATTCAATGCATTGAAAATGATGAATAAAGTTATCAACTATTGCATTTAATATAATGTTATTACTATAAATAATATATTAACTAACCTTACAGAATGCCCTTAGGACACTCGTTAGCAAAATCTAATTTTCTATTTGGGTTGTCTTTAGATGTTGGGTTGATAATTTTTAAGTGTTTTGGTTTAGAAACATTTCTTTCAGTTGTTTCTCCTTTCGGTTTATTCGATTTTTAAAAAATTTTTAAAATATTTATGATATGTGTGTTCGATATATATTTGGATATGAACATAAAAAGATACATATTTTTTTTAAATTAAGTATATTCGTATCAGACACATATGTATCCTACACTCATCCAAAATTCGAGTAACATAAGTTTTCACAATTTTGTCGCTGAAAATGGGATCTAAATCAGTATTATGTTTAAGTAAACATGTTATGTTAGACTCTGAGATGCTTGGACAAAATTTTGAAAAAAAATTTAACCCTGTGACAAGTTCTTGTATGGATAGTTAGCAGTAACCAGTGGATGCAATTTTAATCATAGAGCGATAGACATTGTGTTGGAAACGGCGCCCAAAATGGGCAACCGTTTTCAACATATAACTTCCGTTTTGGAAGTTATTAAAAGTTTTTAATAAAGTTGAAAACTATCAAGCGGTAGTTAATAATATAAAAAGGAAGTTTTTACTTCCTTTAACCGGTGATCAGTTCTTCATTTTGGCCGTGGGCGAAAAACCAGATGAAGAAGAAGAGCAACTTTCTTTCGAAGTTGTTGCTTCATTCGGCCAGATTAAAATATTAAGAGAAAAATTAGTTTTTTCTCAAAAAACAAAAATTGAAACAATATTTGAAACTCTCTGCATTCTCGAAGGATTTAGACTGTGGCAAACAGACAATTTCCGTTTACGTGATCTTGTTTCCGACCTGTGAATCAATATCGAGTTCATCATGGAACGATGCTGTAAGTTTGTTATTTAATTCCGCATTATTATAGATTATATACGTCATAATCTTCAGATTGTAGCTGATATTACAGGTTAAGAACCAATGACAAAATGTGAATTAACAATATTGAACCAGAAACACAAATGATTGTACTGGTATAGAAATTTCCTGTAACTGAGGATGTTTTCTTTAATCTTTACTAGTATAATATATCGTGTGATATTCCTCAATTAGCTGGAAGAAATATATATATAATCCATAATGGGAATATATTCTTGAATTTGCTGATATTTATATATGATCTAGGGAAACACTAACTTTCCATGTTATTTCATGCCTATTATGTTCAGATCGTTTGAGTGGGTGGGATCTAATAGTTGCTATGATTTTTGCCTTTTACTCTACCTATGCTGATAAAATTTCATGCATTGTTTCATTGGTCTTCAACAAGGTAGCTGCCATGTTTCTGAATGGATTCACCAATCCGGCTCTCCAGGTCTGTTTCTCTAAGTTCAAGGCTTCCTAAGCCTATAATATATGCCGCATACATATATATCCAAATTCCATATGATTAAGTGAAAACATAAAGCAGAAACTTTTTCTATATTTCCATCATGTGTTATTTTATTTTGTATTGGAAACTTTTCTAGCAGATATATATGATGAATGTTTTAAGTTGAATATTGCCTTGGGTCAACTTCTGTAATATAGGAATCATTAAGTTTTATCCAAAGTAGGATATATATCTAAGCACCTTGTCCCCACTTTCCACCCCCCACTTCCCAAGTAAGCCTTTTTTTCCCCTCATTTTCTTTTGTTAATGATGATTAATGATTATGTGAATGCCGTTTAGTTTTTGGTTACCATTAGTGCTATATATCTTGATTAACCTTTCCAATAATGATGATCCTTTTCTGATAAATGTTACTGTAATTGATGGTAATGCTTTTGATGTATTTAATCTTAATGTCTGAACATGTTCTTTTGTCTATTTGCTTGCAATCTCTAATGGTTCCTAGCTAGATGTAATCTTAGCTCTCTCTATACTTGCTGATGAAAGCACATCATATCATTGCTTTCTTTCATAACTCAAATCCCTCTGTTTTATGAGTCTGTGAAATTTATAGACCTGCGCAAGCTACATGATAATGAAAAGAATATATATATATATATTTATTTACTTGGATCTTCATATTATAAGTGAATAATTTGAGTTATTTCATGAGACAATGCTTTTCTTCTTCTTTCTGTTAAACCTCATGGGTAAAATTCATCTTAGTTTAGGCGCAGTCAATACAATTGCCATTAACAGCCTAAAAAGTTCAATGTTGGCAAAATACTGTTAACAAAAGTATATTCTAGATATCAACTGTTTAGTTATGTTATAGGTTATGAGTCCGATACGAGTATATTTAATTTTTATGAAATTTTTTTTATTTATATATTAAAAAGATCATATCTCATACCCACATTAAAATATATGTTCAAGCATAAATATCGAACAACTTATAACCAACCCAGAATTCCTGAAAATCCTTTTTTGAATAAAATCTTTCACTGTTGAGTCAAAACCCATGACCACTTCCATTGTTAAAATTTCAAATTATACTACCATTTATAGCTTTAATTCCCCGTTCTGTTAAAAAAAAAAAACCTGAACTCATCCAACTTTGTGTAGGTTTCGATTTTAAAGTGATTCCATTGTAACCTACCAAACCTACAGTAATATTATTGTTTGTCGGAACCCCACTTACCAAACAGATGATTTCAGATGATGCAATTCTAACCTTCTAATCTTTGGATGAATTAACACAATGTTTCTTAGCAATCAATTATTTGGATTTATTTAATACGTGTAGGTGGGAATTTTGTCATTTCAGTCTTACATCATGTTCTGTACGTGCCTTTCATGCTAATTGCTTTTCCATCAAAAAAAAAAATAAACGAATTGTTTGCTCGCTTCTTGTTGATTGAACTTGGATTTTTTTAATATTTTTATAAAATATTTATGTTTAATATTTGTGTTCGATACATATTGAGATATGAATATGAAATATAATCTTTTAAATATATAAAAAAAAATTTAAATATTTTTTTTTTTGAAAAGCATGATTTATTGCAATTAAGAAGATGTCCTTTTTACAAACCAGAAAACAGCATGCTGCAGACAAAACTAAGGACTATAAAACAACAAATCTGACACCCTATTTACACCATATTTGGCTAGCTTATCAGCCTCACCATTAGCCTCCCTCAAAATATGAACAATTTCCCAGTTCTGAACCGCAGTTCGTACAAACTCTATAGCCTTTATACTTCGCGAAATCCGCCATGGGGCTCTACTCGGATTCTTAACCCAAGCAACAACCATCTGGCAATCACATTCAATTATAAGTTTATGCGATAGCGCCCAAAACGAAGCACCAAAAATGAGGAAGGCTTCTTTGACGGCCCTTAATTCAGCTTCATATGCCTTAGCAGAACCGATAGATTTAGAAAAAACTGCTTTCACCATACCTTGATTGTCGCGCAAAATACCGCCAATCCCCGCAGGACCGGGATTACCACGCGCCGAACCATCGACGTTGAACTTAAGGCAACCGGCAGGTGGCTTATTCCAAGTCATATCAATGCCAACTTTCATTTTCCTCTTCAATCGACAAATAGTAGGTGACCACTTGAACTGCGAAAACAGCCCTTCCTCACAAGGCCACTTAGCCTTGGACCACAAAGCGAGTCTGAGTCTAATAGAGTCCAGTAACTGCCAAACAACAACATTTTTCCTATTAAAAACAATATCATTCCTGTGCAACCAAATAGACCATAGTGCAACAAAAAAAATCATTCTCCACAATTTGCTGCAATGATTCGCTGGGAATGCATTCTGCCACGCAAGAAAAAAAACCCACGGCACTCCTTGGCGTGGACCAAGATATGCCCCAAGAAAGACAGCAATGGGCCCACACAAACCATGAGACTCTGCATGTAAAAAACAGATGCTCAATAGTTTCAGGAATCAGATTGCATAGTGGACACAGAGTTAAACCATTAACAATAAGACCTCTCTTGCTGAGTTCAACTTTGGTAGCTACGCTGCCTCTCAAAACTAGCCAGCAAAAGATTTCCACCTTCGGAGGCGCATAACCGGCCCATATAAATTTCCAATGATCCCATTTTGACGAGGACTCACTCAACACAGAATGGCAGAAAGAGTTAGACGAATAAACGCCACTATGGGTGTGCTTCCAAACAACTGAGTCAAAGGAGTTTCCGAAGAGCACTTGTTTTCCCAGCAGATCCAACAGGGATTCCCACTGCTGAAGCTCCCAATCAAACAATCTTCTTCGGAGGTTAACCTCCCAGTGCCATTGATTATTCTGCCATTTGCCAAAATCCGTTACTTTCCCGTTTTTAGAAACAACAACCGCAAAGACTCTTGGAAACTGCTCTTTAAGGATAACGCCTTCGATCCATTCATCCTGCCAAAAATTTATGGAGCTGCCATCACCTGGAAGAAAACACAACCCAGCATACAAAAGAGGATGAAAATGATTTGAAGGCATAAGGGGTCGAATAATGTTTTTCCAGGTTGGGGACATTTTCCGATACCGGCTGCATGAAGGAAGCAGATTACCCACCGATGACTCATATTTCCCGGCAATGACTGATCTCCATAAAGAGGAACGCTCATTCCCAAATCTCCAGATCCATTTATTGAGCAGCGCTCTGTTCTTAAGCCTTAAATCAACTAGACCGAGTCCTCCAAATTCCTTGGTATTACAGACAGACTTCCAATTAACCATATGCATCTTCTTCACCGACGAAGAACCACCCCAAAGGAATCTTCTGACCATTCTATCCAGCTCATCAGATACGGTACGAGGGATTTGAAGTAGGGACATAAAATAAATGGGCAGAGAAGACAACACCGATTTAATAAGAGTCAATCTGCCCCCAATGGAGAGTAGATTGCCTTTCCAGCCGGCAAGCCTCTTGTTGAAATTATCGATGATAGGACTCCACAGTGAGATAGAGTTCGCTCCGTGCCCCAAGGGAAGACCGAGATAAAAGGATGGGAGACGACTGCTCAGACAACGGATATCCGAAGCCCACCGATCAGTGACACTTTGCTCCACCCCAACTCCAAAAAGACTGCTCTTTTTCAAATTAACTTTGAGGCCAGATAATAACTGAAAGCACTTTAGAATTCTTTTAACATTCCTAACCTGCTCCACCACAGGCTCACAGAAGATAATTGTGTCATCCGCAAACTGAAGATGAGATATAGACACAGACCCCGGATCAATAGTCATACCTCTGAAAAGGCCGGTTGAAGTAGCCTTATTAAGAAATAAGTTCAAAACTTCAGCAACCAGATTAAACAATAAGGGGGAAAGGGGACAGCCTTGTCTCAACCCTCTGCTCATCCTGAACTGTTCCGTTGGCACCCCATTAACAAGGACTGATAAAGAAGCTGAAGATAAACACGACTGAATCCAAGTCCTCCACTTATCCCCAAAGCCCATTCTACCCATAACAAAATCAAGAAAGGACCAATCCACACAATCTTAGGCTTTTTCGAAATCAACCTTAAATATCATACCACCCTCTCCATTAGTCTTCATGGAATGAATAACCTCATTGGCAATTAAGGAACAGTCCAGAATTTGACGCCCCGGGATGAACGCGAACTGGTTTTGCCCAACAATATCCCCCACCGATTGCTTCAGGCGATTAGCAAGAACTTTGGCTAGAATTTTATAAACACTGCCCACCAAGCTGATAGGGCGGTAATCGCTAATGGAGCACGGATCAAACACATATTTCTATACTCGTATCAAACACATATTTCTATCCGATATTTACTCCTAATACAAATAAAATAAGATTGAACTCGTCTATCATCTTTTTTGGCATGTACATAATCAAATCAAGGGATTAGAATATCATAAACCAGCAATAGCAAAAGCTAGCAAGTTAATATTATGATATGAAGAAAGTCTTTTCGAAAGGAAAGAAGATAATTGGGTTTATAAATGTTATCCTCAATCAGATCTCACCTATTGAAATTAGGTAAAAAAAGAGGAAAATTTTCAATTGTTGATGGATGTAAATGGATAATAATGCTTGAGATTCAATTAAAATTGGCCCCAAAAAAATAGCCAATAACCCAAGAAGTAGGTAAGAATGAAACATGATTGGAAACAGCTGATTTCGTTTGGCTTGTAAATGTAGCATGATCGAAAATTTTAAGTTAATTTTTGCTGGCCTGTCTTCCTCTTCTAACATTGACAAAATTTTCCACCATAGAAAGTAAACAAAACAAATATTAAAAGTAATCGTTGCTTATGTTTTGCAGTGAACTGTTCTTCACACCTCTGCAAATGTCATTCAAGTAATAAATGAAAACCATTAAAACTAATGACTCTTCCATTAAACAAAAGCAAAAGAAAATGACACCATTTTCTCAAATGGAGCCCCTTGTGATTAATGGTCATGCTTTCATCATCCCTTTGGTTATTAAACTAATCCTCTTTCTGCCTTTTTTTTTTCTAGCATTCAATTGGGTTCGGGTCAATATTAGTTTAGGTTTATGTGGGTTCAGATTAATTTGGATTTAGATTGAATAAATTGAAATGTTGATTTTTTTTTTTTATCAAATTGAGTTGAGTCGGATATTTCAAGTTCATGTCAACTTTGTTAATTAATTTGAATTTGAATTAAACAGATTAAATTGTCGACTTTTTCTTATTAAATTGAATTGAATAAGATATTTCAAGTTCGAGTCAATTTCGTCGGTTAGTTCTAATGTTAAATGCTAGATGATATATTCCCTTTGCTTCCTCTCAAAGTTATTCGCCCTATAATAGAAAACCCCATCATCCACTTAAATTCACTCATTTTCTTGCCTTCCTTTTTGTGGCTCCAGTTTAATTGGTGTAATCTCCTGTTTAATTCAAGTTGGCTTCTTTTCTAATCCTTTTGCATTTGTGGCAAAGTATTTGTTTCATTTATGTAGCAAAGGAGGATCTTATATAAGATTTTATTCTCTAAACCTTGTGTATCTGGTAGAAAAGCAAAGAGAATGAAAATGGGTGGAAGAAAAATGAAAAATCTTAGAAACAAAAGGAGGGCAAAAAAGGAATTTTTTTTGGGTAATATTAACTAGTGTAACTAATTAAGATAAGATCCTCTAGTTAAGAATTATTTAATTATTATTTTAGTAAATTTTTTATTTAATATATTATTTTTACTCAATTCAAGAAAAAATAATGAAAATTAATTTATATTTCTCTTAAGATAATATTTAAAGAAAGAAATTTGTAATTCATGCCTGTAAATATTTGTTAATTGAAGACAATTTTCTATATTTACAAGAAAGAGATTGATTTTACCCTTTTTTTTTTTTGGTCATGTCATGTATCAAACAATAATAGGCAATTAAAATTAACATACTCTAGGAGTAGGATTAATATTTGAGAGTTGAGACTTAAGAACCGGCAATTAGATTAAGTATTGATAAGTAGGATAGCATCTCAATTAAACTAATATCCAAGAGAGACATGCCAGCCCACACCACTGAGCTAAAGGGTCAACTTTAAGCAAGTACATGGACAGTAAACAAGTATAATTAAAAGAAACTAATGTTTGGCCAAGAAAAAAAAAATGCAGAGAAATGCAGAGAGATTAGACCTGTTCACGGGCTGGCCCGTATTGGGTCGGATTTGGATAAAATATTTTATAATTTGAGTCGATCCGATCCGAATTATTATTTATTAAATAAAAAATTATTTAAATTTAATTATAAAAAATATATAAATGTTAATATAAAAATATTTTTTTAATTTTTTAATATTTTTGAATTTTTAAATGGGCTTATATGGGCCGGCCTGGGTCCGGCCCGAATGGGCTTTGGACAAAGGAAAAATAAATTTTCCGGCCGCGACCCGGCCTATAGACAGGTCTAATAGAGATTGGTTTAACGTAGATATGATTATTTTAAATATGATACGAAAACATGATACAAATACAATATATTTAATAAATACGAAAATAATGTAATAAACATGAAGCAACATATTTAAACATGATTAACACAACACGTTTAATACACGTATCATATTATTTAAAATTTTGACACATTTAATAATTTGTATTGTATTTATATTTATATGATTGACACAATATATATATATATATATATCTAATTAGCGTGTCTAGTAGTGGAGTTTTGAGTTTTGACAATCCATAATTTGACGAGCTTCAATTTTCCATTCTTGGTGGCTAATTTTTTACTCAATTCCCTTGTCTACTAGTCTTTGTTCAATTCTTCTTTTTTTCCTTTGCTAATAAACTTGTCATACCAATCTCCCTCTCTCTATATAATAAAATAGATTATAATAAAATAGTCGCCGTCGGTGAGGCATAATAAAATTTGCAGATTATAAATATATGGTCTGAATTCAAGCTATGTTTCTAGTGCTTTCAAAAATCCATTAAATTTAACGAGAAAATCATGTTTTTCTAACTGAAAATATCTAAAAACATTGGATTTTTTTAATGAAAGATCTATTTTAAAAAGTTTAACACAACATCTGTATATTTAATTCAATAATTGATACATTAATTCAATAATCATAAACCCTAAACCTAGCAAAAAATTAAAAAACTATGGGTGTTTCCGCAAAGTGATACACAAGAATCAACAAACAGGAGAATGGGCTGATCTGATCACTTCTTTTATATACTTTCTAATTTCTTTCTTCCATCATATCATAGTTAATCTTATCTGTGATCTTGATAACATTTAGTGGCACTCAAACTAATAGGAGGTGTAATCAAAGAATGCAATCTTGATCAAGCCAAGATTTCACTATGTTGCCTTTAGAATAAAATGGATGTGAGAAATAAAAGATAATTCAAATCTGAAGTTTAGTCTAGTTTGTTCATCCGATAACTTTAAGAGATGACATTTATAAAGTTCGAGATTCAAATCTCTATATCTGTAATTTTTTTTTTTTTATCTCAGATTGTGATTTGCTTTATACCAAAAAAGAAAATAACCCTTTTATGCTTTAGCAGAGGAAAGAAAAAAGAGAGAGAGAGAGGGCAATAGAATTATTCTCACTTGCATACAAGAACAGAAGGGCACCATAAATTATGACGTTTGTAAGGAAGAAAAAGTCACCAAACAAGGTGAAGGAAATTAATTAATACTAATATAAAACATGGGAAACCACATACATCCACAATCCTTCACACCATATTTTATATCTGAAATACCCATTTACCAAAACAAAACAAAAAACACTAATAATTTTTATCCCTATCAAGCAGCTTTTACTTGCTAGTTGCCAATTCTCTTTCCCACTCATTGATGCCCACATGAAAGAAAGAAAAAAACCCACCAACAAATGAATGTAAAGACATCCATAAATTTGGCCATTTGCTTCATCCATTTAGTATTGGAAGATGTCTGCAGAGGCCATGATTGGCTGGTTAAGATAAGCCAAATTGAAAGGATTGGTGAAACTGTCAAGACTGGTTTGAAAACCCTCGGTTTCATAATTAACCCTATTGCTTGTTGTGGGAGTACTGTTGAGATAATTGAGGATCTCATTTAGAGAGTCTAGTCTTTGGCTTAGTTCCATCATCTGAGCCCTTAAAACTGAGTTCTCAGCCTCAATGTTCAAATAGTGCTGGGTGGTGAAGTTGATGCTTGTCAGGATTTGGTTATTATCTTTACTTAGCAGTGTCACTTGGGCCACTAAATCATCTAAGTGCTTCTGTTTTTTCATCCTGGATCTTCTTGCTGATTCTCGGTTTGATTCCATTCTCTTTCTTTTTCTTTGATCCATCAACTGATGCAAGTCTTCTTCAGAGCCTGAATTCTGAAGCAGAGCCGAACCTGAGGAATTGGAATTCCCACTAGACGAAGCCATATTATATTTACACCAAAATCACTGCTAAAACTTAAAAAAAAAAAAAAAAAGAAACAATAATATTTCTGGATTAATCTTATTCTAACCTCAAAGAAGACAGGACCCCGATACTAATTATCTATAGCTAATCTAGAAACTCAATCAATAAAAATTTATTTCTGAAAAAACATAGAACCAATAGAGGAACACAACTGAGAAAGATTGAACAAGATGGTTCCTTGGTCTAAGGGAGGAATTTATCATAAACCCGGATCGGAGGATTTCACTGACAACTGGAGACATGTATCTCAAACATCAACAACAACAACTTATGCAGCATGAAGATTCACAACAGAAAAAAAAAAGCTTCTTTTTGGCAGAAGAATATCAAGAACAACAGCAAATCTCAGCAAAAACAAAATATTTTCTTGTTTGCTGAAAGAATGGAGTTTTTTTTAAGAGTTTGACTTTATGGGTTTTTGGAATAGACTACAGAATCCAAAGCTTAACAATCAAAACCACCCATAGAAGGGCAAAAACCCACCAAAAAGGATATGAAAAGAACAGAGGAAAAAAAAGCTAAAAAAAACCAGCAGAACCTCAGCTCAGCTGTAGAAGCTGGGAATAGAAAAACAAGAAGAGAGCAGAAACAGCCTAAATTCTATAAGGGGGGAACAGAGCAGAAGTGGAAGAGGTTTTTGAGAGAATTGAGAAGGCAATTTATAGAAGAAAAAGGTATAGAGAAAATGGGGAAATTAAAAAAATAATAATAATAAATTAATTAAAATGCGAATAAAAAGTAAAGAGCTTTGGAATCTCCTTCTTGAGAGTTGTTGGAGGAAGACTTGATTGGTAGAGACGAAATTTTCCACAACCATCCAAATCCAGCTGGTGATCAAGACATACACCATACAATGTATTTAACCATGACCTATTTCTGTTTTTTTTTTTTTTTTTTTAATCTTTTATCTTTACTGCTATTTATAGTTGTATATTTAGTAATTTTTTATTTATTTTACTAACGGATGTTTTAAAAATATTTTTTAATAAATAAAATCATAAAAATTTACATTTAATTCAATATTATTATTATAAATTTTATATTAATTAATCTTAAAATATGTTTTAAGGATATTCAATTTTTTTTTTACCCATTTTCAAGTTTCACCGCCAATACCAGAATTAACCGTTTAACTTCAGCACAGTTGCTTTTCTGACATGTGGCATTGCATGAAACAAAAGGAATCTTAGTGATGGAGGTGGCATTTCAAACCATTGAAGGGGTAATCTGGATATTTAAGAAAGAGAGAAAAGAAAGATTAGTGTTATTAATAATAGTTTATTATTATTATTATTATTATTACTCTTTCTCACAAATATTTGTTAGTTTTTAGGCATTCTGTAATTTTATCTAGCACAAAAGAATTGAAAAATTATTATTTACGGTTAGTGAAATTTTAAAATTTTACAAATTATTATAATATATATTTTAAAGGTATATTAAAAAAATTAAAAAAGTGATAATTTTTTAATTTTGTTCAAATTTTTTTTTCCTTTGTAGCAAAATTTTAAGGAATTAGTTTCTTTATTTCTTTGAGTAATTATTTCATTTATTGTTACTTTATAAATAAAGTTGCAAGATGCACCTAATTTTTAAGATATACTAAAAAAAAATCAATTTTAAAAAATAAACATGTGATAATTTCCTAATTTTACTTATGAATTGAAAAAATTCACTATCGTTATATAAAAATAAACTCTATTTTTTTCCTTCAAATAAAAGATTCTCTCTCTTTTATATATATATATATATATATATATATATATATTCTTCTTTATCTTCAAACAAAGACAAAGTACTACTATTAGACTAAACCCATCAATCAAGTCAACTGCCCCATCCTTATATATTTTAAAGGCTATATAAGATGTAAGAGACCTTTTGTTTGCATTCTCCAAAAAGAGAAGAAGTTGTTTAGGGTTTTTTTACCCTTATTTCAAATAGTAATTTATTGGTAAATGAAATTGTTTATCAGTTTACCTTGCATCATAATTAATGAGAGTTTTAAAGATTATTATAAAATTATATTTTGGCACACTCATTATACGCCTGAAAAAAAAAATAAAAAGAAAAAAATTACATAATTATGAAAGTAGTGGATTTTCATGGATAAATATTTTTTTAGAAAATATTTAAATTTAATACTAAGTGATATTTTTATCTTTTATTTTATAGATTTATTATAATTTTAATTTAGATTTTATATTATTTCACTAACTGAGTTAAGGTTACTTGATTCATCGATACCAAACTCAACTAACAACTTTATTAATAGCATAAATAATATTTTTATTCAATATATAAAAATCATCAATAAAATTATCAATTATTATATTCAATATAATATTATTTTAAAATGTTTAAAAATATTCGTAAGTAAATCCAAAAATAATAATAATACTAGTAATATAATATTGTAGTAGTACAATCCAATAGCCATAAACATATTTCTATAAAGAGGAACCACAATTTTCTTCTAAGCGGAGAATCTATAAATATGATTGCCATATTGAAACTGAAATTAAAGAAAACTTGTTTTCGATTATTGTTTTCTTTGGTAATAAAAACATGGCACACCTTGTTCTTTTAATTGCATCAATTCCTTATTTTATACACAAAGACAATTATCACAATCTTATTTTATATAATCTGACCAACTTTTTTTCTCATTAAAACATTTTTAAAAACAAAAGCATTCCATGTGCATCACTTCAGCTCCAAATTATACTCATTATTATTTGGACGAATACATGTAGATAGTTACATGAACTTCAGGTATAAAAGATAAATAAAACATAAATTCTGCATATTCAGATTTAGACATTTTTTTTTTATTTTATTCATTCTTTTTGTTTACTTCGATTATTCTTCTAAACAATTTAAAGTATCAAAATGTATTTCGAAATCTCAACTTTAACGCTCCACTTACTCTTCTTTATGTGATTAACAGATCAATCTCACTTTACTTCCTATAATTCTTCCGATATCATCTCTAACTCCAAGACCAAGATCCAAGAATGGTGCTAAAGCCTGGGTTGTAGCACAAAGCAAGCATCAAGGTTTAACTGGGCTAGTGATTGCTTTTGAAGAATCTGGAAAAAAACATAACAAATAATAACATCCCACAAAAAAGATTTCCATTATGCCTACTAGTTAGCAGCTTGGACCACAAAACCAAAGGCAGCAATGGCCCCAGCCTTAATTGCAAGCCACAACGATTGGGCAATGATAGTAATAGCAGTTTCTGACATGTTTGAAAAGTGTTAGAACTCTTAAAAAAATTTGGGTTGAAAAAAAAAATGATAAAAAATTATGGTTTAAATTTTTTTAAGTGTTTAGTATAGCAGTGAAAAAATATTGTAGGAAATAAAAATGTCAAAAAAATATGTTTAAAATAATAAAAATATAGAGATGTGAGGATAATAAAATCATTTTATCCAAAAGTCAGCTTTTAAAGCTCAAAATTTATATTTTTTTACTTTTTGATTTGGGTTTTCAAATCATGATTTCAACAATATAAATCAATTTTTTTATCTGTTTAGCATTACCTTTGCAATGAAAATTAATTTTTAATTTCAAAAACTGTGTCAAAAATAATGCTAAAAACAATGCTAACGTGCAACTAATATTTGCTAGAAACAGGGACTTTAAGCTTGACAGACCCAGAAAACGAACTAGTATCTATCACTTAAATCAATTCTGTTCAACAATTTTTCACCAGTAATAGTAAAAAAAAATCTTCTTAACAGTTCTTGGATTGTGCTCTGTTGCAATTCTAGTTCCATTCGCTGCAAAAATGAAGACTCTAGGCATCTTATTGATTGTAATAGTTATAGGCATGGATTTTTTTTTTTTTTTTCTTTCCCCTTTTTCTTTCATCTGCCTAAAACTACCCTTCCAGCTGCCAAGTGCCAACCTTCTAATGGATATAAGAGATCTGCAGAATCTTTATCCTTATCTTGTTTTTTGAAGGACCAAAGAAAGAACAATGATCTACTTTCAACTTGCTGATAGAAAAAGATTGCAAGAAGGCATTGATAAAAGGGTTCCATGATAATTATCAAAAAAAAAAAAAAAAAAAAAAAAAAAAGGGTTCCATGACAATTACCCATCACAAGTAAATCTTTTTGCAGAGAATTTATGCTATCTAACTCAGATCAGAGAAATTAGTCTTTCATGAAAACTTGTTTGAAAAGCACAATTAAGTAGCCAATTTTTTCTACATCTTAATTTTAATTCTAGATCTCTGACTCTTGTTTAGAAAAAAAGAAGAAAAAAAATTTAGAAAACTATCAACATTATTATAAATGTATTTTACTTGATGAAGCAGTTGGAGAATACCTATCTGAAAAATACCATCTTTTTAAACACATATACTTTAGAACATTTCATCGGCTAAAACTACTTGCCTAATTGATTACCAGGTTTTCCCTTTGTGTTACTATAGTTGAGCTTAGCCCATGTGGCCATGTCACTGAAAATGATACGATCCAATCCCATGCTTTGCTTTAGCACAAAAAAGAACATCAAGTTCGAAAATAAAAAAAATAAATTATAAATGTTGAAATTCGAATTTTAAATCTCTTAAAAATAATTATATAAATCAAGACTAAGTTTCGATTCAACGTCAAAGTTATTTTTATCTCTTCCAAATGCTTACCCTGTTAAAGTCATGAAATGCAAAAGGAACATAAAAGTTCTCCATGCTTACCCTGTTTAAAGCCATGATAATGCAAAATATATTAACCCAACGCAACACAATCCTATATATAACATAGATTCCTTTTTATGTTCCAATTTGTATAACATAAATTTTCTCTGATCAATTACATACCTTTTTTCTTAGTTTCGAAAGGAGCTAGTATCTATAATAAGAGGTGTTATTACCAATTAAAGTACAGTTCGACGCAGCCACATGATTTTTTTTTTTTTATAATAAGATTAGAGATATTTTTAAATTTTGCTTTACTTAATCTTTTCTCCGGAAAGTTTTAAGGTCGCAGATGATCTTTCAATACAATTTTTGTTTGCCGACAATATTATGAAACTTGATCAAACATGTTCATAGCTGAACTTCTGATCAAATCATTAAGTGAAAGGCGACCGACAATTAATTGTTAGCCACCAGAGTTGGAAGACGGTTTCAGATTCAGAGTACGTATACTATCTAACCGAAGGGTAGGCACAAAATGACAATAAAAATAATTATGTAGTACTCCAAGGAAATAAGAAAAAGGGCAAGATCTTAAAACATTCAAAAAAAAAAAAAATTGTTGTTGTTGTATGCTGTGTTATTTTTTTTTTTAAGCAGTTATGTTCGACACTTATGTCTGACACGTATTCGAACATATATATAAGATATAATCTTTTAAATATATGAAAAAATTGAACATATATATGTTGAACATATATTCGCTTCCGAACACTTACTCTCAAATCCAAATAACATAGGTGTTAAAGGTAACATATTGTGAATGTGACATCGTGGGTTTTCAATAGAAAGTTGACATATTCCGACCTTTTTTTTGAAGCAAAGGTTGAAAAAAACATTAATCTTTGTAGATGAGAAATTAACATTAACATGCATATGTTCTAATTGATGGTGTGCTTTTGTTTTGATATAGAGTGAGGACCTAACCTCTTTTCTTAAACTTGTATCCTCAGATATTTCTTTCTTCACTTCCAACATAAGAAAAGTGAGAGGCAAAATAGACATCCATCCATCAAAATAAATTGCAAAGAGAAAAATACATGAAATGAAGGGAAAATAATGGGAAATCCATCTGATTTTACCATGATTCTGTTGTGCATAAAGCATAAAAAGATTGTTACCTAAATATCCTTTTGTACAAATACATATCAACCAGAAAGAAAAAAAAAAGAAAAAGAAAAAAAAAAGAAAGTAAAGTTATGTTATCCGGATTTTTTATTTTCTCTAAAATATTCGTATCCAACACATATTCGAATATGAGTACGAGATATGATCTTTTAATATATAATTTTTTTTTAAAAAAATTAAACATATACGTATCGAACATATAATTGTATTTAATACTCATCTTTTAATTCGAATAACATAAAGGAAGAGGAAGAGAGAGAAATATTAGTACATTATTTCATTAGAAAATTCTTGTTATTCGAACTTTGAATATGCTTTGCATGCTAATTACCAAACTTGAATATTAACATATGCAAAGCTAATTACCAGCTTGGTTGTATGTATCAGGAAAATAAATTGTAGATATGGAATGTCAAGTACATTAAATTTGAATATGTAGAGAGGCCAATACCAAACTAAATTAGTATAAGCACGTGGTTAATTAGTTTTTGAAGAATAATGTCCAAAGGATTATCAAACTTTGTATTTCCCAAGCTACTCCCACACCTCTTATTAATTATAGTAAGGTGAGGTAAAACATCAATTTGGGCAAATAGGAATTAGCATAGACTAATTTCTCATAAAAAAATTATGTTATTTAGATTTTTCATTTTTTTTAAATATTCATATTCGATATTTATATATGATATATATTTAGATATGGATATGATCCTCCAAACATATAAAAAAAATTTAAAAATTAAATATATTTATACTGAACATATACTTATATTCGATACTTATACGAATTTGACTAATATAAATGAAAAGTGTTTGACCTATGTCCCATGATAAATGGCGATGAAGGAGACCCATAGATAAAGGTCATAACAGATGGCTATTATCTTGTGGTGCTAAAAAAGAATATTCTTTTTTTTTTTTCAATTTTCAGAATTTATTGTTCCATAGATGTAACTCAATTGAATATCACTTCTCTTTAAGAATTAATTAGATCTTCCAAATAAAATTAATAAAATTTAAATATTTGCATCAGTCCCACTACTTAATATTGCCTCATGATTGTAGTTTTATGGAGTTTCAGTTTGATATGTAAGTATTTGTTTTTCCTTTTCTTCATTTTTCTTTTCTCAAATGTTTTCATCATGATCTTTTGGCTCCTTTCCAGCCGACCCTTTGATCTTATAATAATTGTTGTTACAGTACAAAATTTATACAGAAAAAAGTGACAAATAATTATTTTGTTTTTGGAGACATTAGTTGACGGGAAATAATAACTTCATTTTCAAGCCATATATAGTTTTCAAAAAGTTGAATCATGATTAACGTTGTAATATAATATGAATCAAAAGAACAGATCCAAAATCAAATGCCGACATTACTAATTTCATATATGTAATTCGAATTCAGATAGTATGGAATATGGATATCTATTAATATATTTAATTTATTTTTAAATTTTTTATATTAATTAAAATATTATATTTTATATTCATATTCGTATATACATTACGTTGAATTTGACATAAAATAGCATTTTGAAGTGTTGTAAAAATTAAAAAAAAAACTGTTACTGTAAGATAAGATAACATTTATTTATGTGCTGTATATGTGGTCGCAGCCTTATGTCTTTAGTAGCATTTATACATATGTATAATAACATTTATCAAAATGTTGTTATTTTTACTTTATAATAGTTTTTCATGATCTTTTGCATGCATTTTTTATTTGCTGTAAAATATCTCAATGATAGCAATTATAAGTGCTACCAAAAATATTTTTATATGATAAGATTTATAACAGCACATGTCAAATGCTTCTAAAATTTTTAAAAATGTAATAATTATTGGTCATTATAATATATAACAAAATATATAAAATGCTGTCAAAGCGTTGCTTTTGTTATTTTTAACAATATTTAAAAAATATTATAAAAAATATTATCTAAAATTAATTTTGATATAATGATAGGATCAAATATAAATATTAAATACGAATATTTTTAAAAAAATAAAAAATCGGGTAACATAAGTTTTTACATTTTTTCTGCGATTTCTTCATCAATTATCAAATAAATATATCAGGGTATAGAGAAAGCAGAGAGAAAGGATATAATGGTCGGTTTTTGTAGGGTCAAGAGACAGGAGTCTATTTCAGCTTTTGCAAAAGGTCCCAAGACAAGTTCAATTTCGATTTTCCATGCAGTGATTTTCACATGTGTACTTTTTTTTTATTTTTTTTTCCAATTTTCTTGGGTTAGCTTTTAATCTTAATAATTTGTAAAAAATATTCATCGTAATTGATTGACGATTGAAAACACATTTGAAATTGCGATTTAAATCCTTCATCCAAATTCCTGAAATAGAATCTGGAAAAGCTAATATTAATAATTGAGATTTGGGGATTGTAATGCAAAAGATTTCTGGGGAAGCTTTCTTTTTGTTCGGATTATGAGATCTTAAACAAGTTGTTCTTTAATCTTTACTGGTTAATTAATCAACAAGCAGTCTCAGTTTGGGGCAAGTCAGGGTCGCTTTGTTGGACTAGTGGTGCTCAAAACCAATAAGCTGATCACCACATATAAACCCACGTGCCACTTTAAACGAGCATAGGAAAAAAAAAGCAGCCATCAAAGATCAAACCTCCACCACCTTTATCCTCTTTATTGATTTAACGTCTCATCAAACAGAAATTAACAATATACCTAAAAGAAAAAGCAGATAAGGAAGGGGCTTCCTATATCAAGCTTAATCGATCGTGCATGGAAGAAGAATAGTGTAAAGCTACGGTGGTCCGACTTTTTATTTTTTTGAAGTATTCGTATTGAATATTCGTATTCGACGTATATTTAAATATGAGTATAGGGATATAATTAAAGATCCTTCAAATACATTAAAATTTTTTTTTAAAAATTGAACCTACCCATATCGAATATACTCGTGTCCGACACTCAAATCCGAGTACGAGTAACATAGGTGTCATGTTATCTGTTCTTCCAGGAGGATCTTTTATCCAACTTTGGAATTTGCCTTCATCGTGAAGGGAGCCATGAGAATGAGATTTTGTTGTTGTAAAAAAGCATCTGCATTTACCATAACTATATGCATAAGAAAACTAAAAACTAGAAAGAAATAATTGACAAAGAAGAAGATTAATTTATTAGAATAGTTTTAATTTTCAAAATATTATTCCATTTGCACCAATAAGGGAAAGGAAGTGGACTAAACTAGGTGTTTAAACAATTCGGTATGAACCACAGATTAATTTCTTAGAGAAAGTCGTAATCTACATGAAAGCATATTCAAAGTACTTGGTCATAGTGGGAAATGGGAATGGAACCAAAAATCAATTCTCTTTTTTTATTGTTATTTTTAATTTAAAATGTCGTAATTAAAGAAAAGAATACATTTGTTTATAAGGAGAATCACATTCAAAGTGTGCTTAATATTCTGCTTCTAATGGATATATAAGCCCAAAGGCCAAAAGATATATATATATATATATATATATATATATTGTTCATAAAAATAAAAGTAATTCAAGGTTGCTGAATTCATACATTCCTCTTTACCTTCAACCAGTCAATCAAGGAAATCGAAAACGCCAAAAAGCCATATCAAAGTAGTCTAAACCAGACTGCTGTTATCTAAATCATAAAAACATCTAGGCATGTGAACTGTACTTTGAAAAAAAAAGGGTTCTAGAAGCTGACAAAGAATTCATAGACTTTAATCTTATCATATATGCATCTGATTAATTTTGCCAAAAATATTCCCACATATCTGGCAGAAAATTTTGATTCATAGGCTCATAGCTGTTTTTATTAATTATCCTTTTTCATTCATAGAGCATCTGTCATTTCATTTGCTTCAGCTTCTTTCATCATATTTTATAAAGAAAAAAATAGTAGTATCATTTATTTATGTTATGTTAACTTTTTATTTTTTATAAATATTTATATTTAATATCTATATTTGATACATATTTGAATATGAATATAAAAATATGATATTTTAAATATATAAAAATTAATTAATTATATTCGTCTCAAATACATATCTATATTCAATAATCATCTAAATTTGAGTAATAAATAAGGGTTTATAAAGAAAGACTAATATGTAAACAAGTTGGCAAAGTAATATCAATCAATCAATTGTTTGATGCTTTTTTAGTGATCCGATCTTTACCTGCTTAATTGTGTTTTTCCAAGTGACAGACAGAGCCAGAGAAAATTAAT
Organism: Fremontodendron californicum; assembly: GCA_030761205.1. NCBI lineage: Eukaryota > Viridiplantae > Streptophyta > Magnoliopsida > Malvales > Malvaceae > Fremontodendron > Fremontodendron californicum. Next base: position 682,034 of record JAULJL010000043.1, read on the forward strand.
TCTTCCCGAAAAATATCAGCTTAGGGATATTTCTTTGCACTTTCCTTTCCCCTACATATAAAATCACTTAAAAGTCAATCCACCATTACCTACAGATAATTAAATATATCCAGAGCTTTGGTGAAGATGATCTTTGGGTTCCAAGCTTTAATATAATCCTCAACAGTGGCCAAGTTTTTACATTAATTGCCAAAAAAACAAAGTACAGAACAATAAAATCGAATCACAGGCAAGAAAGTGAGTGACACTCAAAAGGATTATTACACGTGAAGGGTAGTGACAATCATTTGGAGATCAGATCTCCTCTGTTTCTTTCTAGTTTACTTAACATGATTATTTTCAGACAATTTTAAGTGTTATAAGGCCAAAGCTTATGCAACTGCCTTTTGGAGGACATAATTTCATAGGACGTGGCTCCTCATAGAGAAAAAAGAAAAAGGTGGTTGGTGCCTGGTAGTTGGGTTAAAAAGGAGCCAACTTGGAAGGTTGGCCCCGGCCGTAAAAGCAAGCAGAGCAGCTATACAAAAACAATAGAAAGCTCAAGCAGCCACTTGAAAGGCAACAGCTTAGGGCTTTTTGTCCAAATCTACCATAAAACAGACGTAGCGACAAAGCAAACAAATTCGCAGGGCATTCAACCTACGGGTAAACGAGACACATGTGCTTGTAAGTTATTTGAGTTTGGTTCGAAAAAAATTCGAATTCGGTTCGGTTATTGTCAAGTCGAACTCAAGCATCTCGAACTATCGAGCAAGCCGAATTCGAATCCTAATACTTAACATGAATAGCTCACGAGTCTAATCAAGTTTTTTTTTTTTTTTTAATATATATATATATATATTATTTTTAATTAGTATTGAAAAAGCTCAATTCGAACTCAAACTCGAGTTCGAGGACGCATAATCGAGTTTGAAGTCGAGCATAAGAATTAAACTCATTTTTTACTAAGTAATTGAGCCTAATCGAATAAGCTCGAGCAATTTGATTTTTATCTCAAATCGAGCTTGAGTTTTAAAATTGAAACTTGATCGAACTCGAGCCGAACTTCGAGTCTCAAATTTCGAGTCGAGCTCGACCTCAAGTTTCTTACAAATTGAACTCGGCTCGACTCGATTACATCCCTAAGTCAACCCACAACAACTTATCCTGCTTGACCAGCCTTTTTTTTTCTTCATATTTCTATCTTCCCCAGTGTATGTGAATATGTCTATGTGGGCCTCATTATCTAAACATGGTTTCTCTTTCTCGTCAGATAACATTGGGCTTTATATTCCAGACAAATGGAAAAAGAAAATATCACTACGTCCACAGGTAATCAGACCACAATAACAGTGAATCCAGCCCAAGTTATCAGCCTCCTTGGGTTCTATACTTGTAATTTTTTTCAAAGTGGAGAGCTAGTGAATTAGAATAAGAATACTAGAATAGAACAACATTTGGGGTAAAAAAGATAAATTTGGACTGTCAAATCTAATCTTCAGAAGTACTTATTATTATTAGTATACATAAAAAATACAGTGCCTCATAAGTTCACTGCCCAAACCCCTTTGAACCTGCTTCTCAAAGAGACATCAGCATAAGTGAGCATTGAGTAAGTAGTGCAGTAGGAGAAAATTCAACAGCCAACATGGAAACTGTTCTTTCTTCATACAAATTATACTGCTGATAATAATAGTTCTTGATGTCTAAACTTAATTTACATGTAATAAAAATAAGTTCTCAGAGTAAGACACGTACAACAGCAGCCTTATATACAAGTTTTTTTTTTTTTTTTTTTATAAAAAGGTATCTACAGAAAGAGCTCAAGGTCCTAAACAAGCTATTTGTACAAAATTTAGTTATATCATGCATCATAGCAGACAACTGACAGATCACGTATGATTCTCCAACATTATTAAAACCATAAAGGAGTAGCAAAGACATAAATATAGCATCTAATACCACCAAGACAAAAGCTTGCTGGTCAGTAGTAAAACAACCTCGTAGGCTAACCAAGAAGTGGAAAAGATTAGGCGCACACCTCACCATTGGCTGTAGCAGCTTCAGGATGGTAACAAAGTATTACCTTCCACATCATCTCCCTGATCATCTCTTCACCCAAATCCTCATCTATGTCGAGATCGATTGGCACCTGGGCTGGAGGATTGCAGTTGGGATCGTACAAGGGTGCCATGTAAGGGTGTTGGAGTGCTTCAGTTACACCAATCCTTTTTGAAGGGTCAAAAACAAGCATTTTTTGCAGTAAATCAATTGCCAAAGGATGGGCATTTGGATAAAGAAGGGAAAAGGGGGTTCCACAGGAATATGGGAGTGATTTAATGTACTTCCTTGCCTTGGGGTTATCTATAAATTCAAGATCCTCCTCCTTCTGGCTGCCAAGTATGTTGATGATCAGCTTAAGTTGGTTGAGACACTCTGTACCAGGGAAGATGGGTTTTCGGCCAAGAAGCTCTGCAAAGATGCATCCAACAGACCACACATCGATGGATGTTCCATAGTTGTCGCAGCAGAGGAGAAGCTCAGGGGCCCTGTACCAGCGTGTGACAACATACTCTGTCATGAATTGACCCTTGGCATTGCTAGTGCGTGCCAGTCCAAAGTCACAAATTTTAAGGTCACAATTTGCATTTATAAGAAGGTTTCCAGGCTTCAGGTCACGGTGGAGAATGTTTGCTGAGTGAAGATACTTCAGGCCTCGAAGCAACTGCAAGAAGAAGAATGAATGAATGAATGAATGAATACCCAAAAAGTACAGAATTTTGTAATATTTGATCATTTCCTGGTCACAATAGAAGCTTTAATGCAGAACTCCAGAACCTCAATCCACACATAATTTTCTCAACTGAATTACTATATAAAATTCATGTCTATAAATGCTAGAAGTCTCTTTATCTCCAAACGACTCTGAGAAAGTGGCAGACAGGCAGATGCAGCTACTTGGAAATATGCTTCCTAATAAAACCATTTTTAATAACAGTAGGCCTTTGCATAAAAGCTTGTCGATGCATAAACATACCAGATCTATTAGTGATGAAAGTACTAACTATGCTTGCAAATTGCAATATCAGGCCAGTACATTATGCCAGAAAGCTAGAATACCTAGAACATGTTTTTCCCGAAAGCTATCATGAACTAGCTCCCATCATGTCAGTTCCTAACTGTTGCCTAGTCATGTTAAAACATTGGAGATCAATTAGCAGGAACAAACATTTTTCTCCATCAATAATTCGATATGGTGCTAAGAATGAATATAACGAGTGGACAGTGGTCCTGTTCAATGATTGGAAAATTGCCAGAAAGGAAAGCACATAAAAACATCTAAATACATAGGTTTCAGGGCATAAAACTATAGTCTATAAAGTATCATGATAGTTATCTTCAATTAATATGATAGTAGTACTAATGCAAAAATCCACAACATAGCATCCAGGTTGTAAATACACACATTCAAATTTGACCATTTAGGTTCTTGCTTCTTTGTTTAAACTTCATTTAAGTAAAATGTAATGAAGTTTGATGTAAAGTTGATATCAAGGAATGTTCTGTTAATACATCCACACACAAAATGTATCAGTTGTAAACACGTGCATATAAAATTGGACCCTTTAGTTTCTTGCTCCTTAATATTAACCAAATCAATTAACAATACTAATCCAATAGATGCCTTTGCAAAGGGATTGGTAGATACCTGGAGGAGGAAATACTGACAGTGATCATTTGTAAGAGCTTGAGAAGACTTAATAATTTGATGCAAATCCGTGTCCATGAGTTCGTAAACTAGATAAACATCCTTGAAGCTTCTCCTATGAATTGGCATCATGACATCTTTCAAAGCAATCACATTTTCATGTTTAAGATGTCTGAGAAGCTTCAATTCACGCAAAGTTCTCAGTGCATCAACCCGGTTGTCAAAGGCATTGTTTATCTTTTTAATGGCAACTTTCTCATCGGTTTCGCGATTCACAGAGGAGCAAACGATACCATATGCCCCTTTCCCAACAGGCTTGATCGGCACATATTTGGTATCGATTTCGAACAATGTTTTCCACATGGAATAGTAATGTTTTCCTTGGTTATGAATACCATTTGGAGGCTCAACTGGAGTTGCCATTTCCTGCCTTAACCCAAATTTTGAAAAGAAAGCCCTGACTGGAAAAAAAAAAAAAAAAAAAAACTGAATAAACAGATTCTATTATAAACAAAACTATACTGAATAAGGAAAAAAAGTTTCTATTTTGGGTTGAATTTTTTACTAATTATTTTCAGTTAATTAGTGGAAGGCGTCCACTTCATCACAGAATTAAAGGAATTTAAAAACAAAAAAAGAGAAAGGCGAAAGAACTAAAGATTGAGAGAGAGAGAGAGAGAGAGAGAGATCTTTAAGTTTTTACCTGTATCGAAAAATTTCTCAGCGATTCTTCTTTATTCCAAAGAACTGAACTTCGAAATTTCCCGCGATACTGTTGGCTAATCAACGTCCGAATTCATTTCAAATTCCTCAGAGACAAGAGGGGAAAAAAAAAGAAGCTAAATTAAAGCTCAATTTTCTTCGATGAAAACCCTAATTCAAACGACGTCGAGGTTGAACTTGAGCAAGGCCAGGCCGATCTCGATTTCGCAAAAAGTCATGTGAAGCTCGACACTGAAAAGTCGCGAATTTTTGGAGGAAAAAAAAATACTTTGATTGTAATATAATTATTATTTGTCAACAATGAGGTTCGATGGGATCTAATCAGAGAGGAAGATACGTTATCTCGACGCCATCGGAGCAACGACGAAACCAAACAAATTATTAGGATTTGAATTTTTTTTTTGGTTGCATTTAAACGCATTTACCAAGCACCGGGTTTCGCTCCTGTAACGACAACTACTGGCATTTTATTTTATTTTATTTTTTTTCTTTTATATTTTTAATTTTCCCATTCATGTAGGGGCCCGCTGTAGCAGAGTGGCAAACAAGGCCGATGTTTTATCTGATTAGGAAGGAAACAGGACATACGGCGTCGTTTTTTAACCCGGTTGAAGCGGGAAGGAAACAACGTCAAACGACGTTTATTTTTACAAGAAGAAAAAGAAGAAGAAGAACAGAAGAAGCTTTTATGGAAAATCGAAGGATATTCAGGAAGACTGTGGGGGCGAAAAGGAAATTGTTGATTGGAAGCAGCGAATTTAGGTGTTCCTACTAAGATGAAGAGAGAAATCAAACATATCATTAATTATCATATCTTACTAAGTTTTAGGCTTACTTACTACTTAGTACTATTGGAATTAATGATAGAATGAGAGGTGTCAACCATGCATATCAAGGTTTTGTAGAATTTGAGCTTCTTTCTAATTTCGCATTTATCATTTATGCATTGCTTGAAGAAGCAGGATCACATGGTCGGGTAGTTCGTCTGGCTCGGAAAGCCTGGCCCGTATTGGATCAGGTCTGGGCAGGATATTTTTATCCGGGCTCGCCCGACTCAACTCGAAATAATATTTTTTTATTTAATTATAATTAAAAATATATATATATATTTTTAATATGATGAACAGTAAATTCGAGCCTACCGGATCGGTCCGACCAGATCCAGAACCGAGCTTGAGCAAAGAATTTGAAAAAAAAAACCCGGCCCGGCCCGAGCCATGAAAATGTCTAACTTAAGGTAAGTAAAAAGCTACCCCTCTAACCTAGACTTAAACTTGAAGGCATGTTTTTTCTTCTGTTGGATTTAAACTTCCGGCGCTGAATTCTCCCCAAGCATTACTGCAAAGTGCAAACATTATATTCTAGTACAGATGCCACTGCCCCCACATATACAACTAGGTATTTCTGTTTAGTCTAGTTTACATCTTCTAAAGGGTGAATCAACAGTGTTCAATGCTTGCTTTGATCAGCTCAAAGCATTTCAACAAAATTTCCTTTTGTAAAATTCTCAACAGTTTCTTTAACCAGTACTATATCTGATTTCCAATTGCTCAAGTAGACTGAAGAATACAAAAACTTACAAAAGCACCTTCACTTCACATTTATGATCATCTAAGTAAATGAGTAATTTATAACACGAAAAAATGATGCATAAACCTGATATTAAAATTTCAAGAGGCAATGTTGATATCAATGAAGCGAATTATATATAACTGATACTCGTACTAATTAAAACTTCTTAATTGCTAATGGGGGCGTAATTCGTATGATCAGTCATTTTAAAAGATGAAAGAGAAGAGGCTATGGAAATTGTGGGTTACAGAACGGTCAAACCACGTAGTTGTAGTTGTAAAATTACTATTGATGTTTTTTAGGAACAAATTAAATTTTAGGGTTAGCTTTGAGTTGGAGCCTGGAGCAGTTGGAAACACAACTGATTTTAAGGAAATCAAGCAAGAGACTTGAAATGAATTAAGAGCGCTGAAGGCTGGGCCAGAACTTAACTCTTTGATCTTCCATGGAAGGTAAGCCCATTACTTCTTCTTCCTTCATCTTTGCTTTTAGCCTTTTTTTTGCAATGCAAGTAAACACCTGAATAAGTGCATCAAAACCTGAAATCTCTCTTTGGCTTATAATCTAACTGCCCCTCATTCATTACGTACTTGATTGTTGAACCGAGTAGCAAGAAAGTTTTAAAAAAAATTGTGCCTTCGCTTTTGGCATAATGTCAACTTCATCTTCATCCCAAAATATCTCTTTTTTGTTGATAATTTTTATTATATATAATTATATATGCAAAACCTATACAACAACATACATATATATATATATATATTTACATTTACGTACTTTTTTGATAGTTTGGAGGCTGAAGATTCGAATCCTGCTCAAAGAGCAGGAGAACATGCACCTACCACTGAACCAAAAGCTCAGGTTACACTTACATATTTGTTAAGGTCTTTTTGATGGTTGAGCTGAGTAAGCTTTTGGATTTGTCATGATAAAGCTTTGCAATGATAGAAAACTGTCAGAGGGCACCAAAGTTATATCTTCGGAACGTATCCCGATACTTAACTTAGTAGGTTTAAGAGGAAATAACAGATAAAATGTAAAATGGCATAACTTCATTATGTTTAGGTTTCTCTTATCCTTGACCAGCTTTACTCTAGCCATTTATATCTGTTTGGTGATTGTGCTAGGAACTTTTGATCTCAACAAGTAAAAATCAGGTGTCTTTTGGGATTGGAGCTGCTAAACAACTTAGAGTTCGTCAGTCTCGTCGAGGCCTAACAATATCATGCATATATATGATAAGTTTTATGGCAAGAATCTAATGGTTTCACTTGATTGGATTGTGTTTATTTTATGATCGTTTCGTTAAAAGGTAAATAAAAATGAAATAAAAAAGCAAAGAATAGTGTTACGTTTAATACAAGTCATTCGTAAAGAAGTGATGAACTTAATTTGGTTTTGAAATATTATTGATGAGAAAGATTGTTTTCGACAATTTACTTTCTTTTCCCATGCAAACTCACATGCCCTTTTCGGCTTTTCCATCACATTTTCGGATGCGTCTAACTTTTAATCATCTATAATACTATCAACCAATGCAAACAGTAAGCATTTAGTTTTTTTTTTATTGTGTCTTCCTCTCTTATCATACACTTATTCAAAGGACTTTTTTTTTCCCCTTTATCTCTTTCAATTTCTTTCTTTCTTTCTTTTCGAAGGTCATATCATATAAAAATTGCATTTCGTTGTATAAGAAACGTCTTGAAAACTTTGTTCAAAAAATGCTTTGAAGCAAGAAGTAGAGGAACATTTAAGCACTTTCTTTCAAGTGGAGGGGGAGATGGAGGGAACGGAACCCCTCGTTGCCTTGAAAAGCTTTCACATAAAGCTCTTTATTTACCCACCAAATTTTTCCTCCAAAGCCCCGGGCAGTAGCCATGTGGTTTTTTCTTCAACAGAGAAATTTAAAACTAAAGCCATTCAATTTCTCAAGTCTCATAATCTGTCTTTTTACCCCCAAAAAATGTTGAAAGAAAAAGAATCTGGTCAACATTGTCTTATATGTTTCATATATATGATCCTTGAAAACAAAGCTTTTCTTCTAGATTTTTTTGGGACAAATACTTTTTTTTCTTACAAAGGATGTCGTAAAATGAGAATAAGGAAAAATATTGCAGATGCTTAATCAACATTGTCTCAAGTTTCATAATCTGCTGAATGTCATTTTTTAAGAATAGCTGCATAAACCAACTAAGTTAACTTATGGATTTTTTTTTTTTTTTTGATTGTGTAGAGAACATGATTCATCAAGAATTCGTATTGGAAGAATCAAAGATAAAACTTTGATAAAATTGGTCTGTTCCTAGATGGAAACTGAGTATGTATATCAGATCACATCCCAAAAAAAAAAAACAAATATAAGCAAAAAAGTGTTTGAGTCATTGGGCTGACTGGCCGAGTATATTAACAAAATAGCAAACGATCGAGTGAGTAATCTGCACCGTTATTGTTGGAAGATTTTGCATTAATTGTACCAAAGCATAAAAAAATACCCTCCAAATAGATTATAGGAAGATAAAGGAATCAGACATAATAAGGGAATATTTATATATATATATAATATATATATATGGGGTTAAGTTACCAACATTTAATTGGTTGGAGTGGTTAATAGCTTTAATCATTAGATGAGAATCAAGGTTCGAATTCTGAGAGTCTCCAATATTGGGAGTGTTTTATCATTACACTTCCGACTCGACAGGAATTAATCTTCCATCAATCATAAAATGAGATTGAAAGGACACCTTAAGTTAAAAAAAAAAAAAAAAAAAGATAGAATAGAATAGAATAGAAAGCAATGGCCCATTGTGTTGGATTTTTCATGTCGCCCTAGCTAAGCTTGAGAGAAAGCATATATTCTGCTGTGACTATACCTTTGTCTTCTTCTTAGACATACCTTTAAATCTTATAAAAACTTTAGACCCCCTTTTAAGGGCTTTGTGAATTTTTTTTGATTAAAAAAAGTTGCAAAATATATATATATATATATATATATATATATATATATATATATATATACGAAGGAAAAGCACAAGCAACAAATGAGGTTGAACAATTGAAATGGAAAAAGAAAAGGAGAAAAAAAACTTGCATATAATATGTAATAATTGTTGAAATTAATGATTTTAAGATTGATTTCTTTATTATAGTAACTGCTTATAATTAATTAATGTGTTAGTTAATTTAGTTATATAAACAATATCTTTGTCAATGTTCTCTAAATAGACTTTCCAACCACTCCATGGACAAAGAAAGGAGGCGTTTTAACATTGTATAAGTCTTTATTCTCTAGCATAACATAGTAGTTAGAATATTTCTATTAAAAAAAGTTTGAATAAATTAATCCAATATATTATCTAAAAAATTTGGATAACTTTACAATATAATATATATAGTGGATGTTTGACCCTTGACCGATCGGTTGATTGGCTACACTTAAAAAAAAAAGGGTTAAAGTATCTAGATAGTTCTTGTATTATAATAAAAAATGTATTTTAGTCCTTGTATTATAGAAGTGAGTAATTTAATCCTCGTATATTTGAAATTGGTGCAAAGAAGTAAAATTGCTAATTGTGTTAATGAAAAACCGTCTAAATGCTGATGTGGACATGTGAAACTGACAGAATAGATGACTTGAAAAAAAAAATTGATGACGTGTCAATTTTTTTTGCTCAGGAGGAATTTGGATACTGACAGAATAGATGATTTCGAAAAAAATGATGACATATTTTTATGAGTAAGGGAGGGATTTGGGTAAAAAATTTAGGTTTTCCTAATTTCCACTTGAGTAAAAAAATTTGACACGTCATCATTTTTTTTCCAAGTCAGTTTTTTTGTCAGTTTCACATATTCATGTCAGCATTTAGATGGTTTTTCATTAATAATGTTATCAATTTTACTTTTTTGTACCAATTTCAAACGTACAAGGATTAAATTACTCACTTCTATAATATAAGAACTAAAATGCACTTTTAACTATAATACAAAAACTGTTTAAATACTTTAACCGAAAAAAGTCGATGCATGCTCTATTTTCTGATGGATGATGAGATTAATCATAGGAAAAATGGTTTTAGAGGGGATAATAAGGCTTCTTGTTTGCTAGAGGAATCGGAATAATGCACCCAAAGAAGGATTAGCATTGAATCACCTTGCAAAATGGAAGCTTTTAACCATAGTGTTAAAAGGAATGAGAGTTTGATTGCTTTTATTATTGTCTGTTTGTTCTTTTGAGTTCTGTTTTATTCTCATTTAAGGGGAAACATCTGTATATGATTCATCCCTCCTTTTCTAAAGCTAAATATCCTTAATGGCAAATGGCATCCAAGGTTTATTTTATTCTCAATAATGACACCTATAGTTGAGACTTAAAGAGTGTGGCCAAATTAACTCAAGGTAATTAAAGCTGGAATCTAATGGAAATACTACTACAAATTAAGCAGATAATTATTAATTATTAACTGGCCACTTTTAATATATACAGTATTTCACCTCTTTTTTTTTAAGATTCATCATGAAAGTCATAGAAAATTTATTATTGTAATTGAAATCTGATATAAAAGCAACTTTTATGAAATGAATCTTGGAAGATAGTGAAATTGGGAAATATGCAAAAGGTCACAAAAAAAAAAAAAAGAAAGAAAACCTTTCTTTCTCTCTCTCTCTCAATAAAGAAGAAAAACTTTGGAGGAAAAAAAAAACCCTTAAAAGAAAGGGTTATAAAGCAAAGGTTTTAACAAAAAGTAGGGATAAATAAACAAAGATATTAAAACAAAGTGATGAAAGGTGGGCGTGCTAGGAGTGAGGAAAAAGGGGCAAAAAAGCAAAGTGAAGCTTTGGCCAATGCCCATTGCTCATACTGTCTCATCTCACATTAATTCTCCCATCAACTTTTGAACTGATGCCAACTTTTGTGGGGGACTGAATCAAATTATAATACTTCTCCTTTGACGAAAAATGACACCTTAATTAATACTTAATCTACACATATATCTCTAATTTTATTTTAAAAATATTAATTTATATTAAATAATTTTTAATTAATGTTTATAAATCAGAGTTATCGGAACCGTACCGGTCGGTACGTACTATTTTTAAAATAAACCGAAACGGTACCAGTCTCGTTCCACTTCGATTTTGGTATCGGCTCGTACTGGTCTGTACCGACCAATACCGATCAGTACCGATACGTACCGATCCGTATCGGTTGGTACAAAATTTTAATTTTTTTTATTTAAAAATTCACTTATTAAAATTTTAAACCAATTTCAATATTTTTTGTGTCATGATCATTTTTATTTTTTTTCATAACTATATTTAAAATATATATATGTTCATTAAATTAGGTTATTGGATATAATTAATAATAATTTATTATATTTTTTTAACATTTTAACATTTATTTTACCTATTTGATGTTTAAAAATTTTAGATATTAAATATTTAAAATTTATATTTGTATAAAAACATATATATGCATGTGATTGATGTATATTTGCATGTGTATATAATATATATTTTATTAAAAAACTTGAAAATAGACTATACATATAGATATATATAAAAAAAAAAAATTAAAAATACCAGTAAGCCCGAAACGGTACGCCGAAACACACCGATACCGATACGTATCAATATCAAAATAAAAACGATATACCCACCGATACAATATTGACTACCTTGCTATAAACACCAATTAAATAAACTCTTTTATTTTTATTTTTATATCCTTTTTCTCTCTCTTTTTTTATCTTCTCCATCTTCACAAGCAAACAAAAGCCATTATGGTCAATGAGGATATTTCAGACGTAAGACTCACTCAGTCCCTCCCTTTTTTCTATTAAATATAGAGATAAATTAGCATTAATTAAACGTATAATTAAATAAATTTAATATAAAATTTTATCAAATTCATACGTAATAAACTTCAAGATTTTAATATTTTCTTTATCACTAATCAAATCAAGAGCTTGTTGTTTTGCGTTTTTCTGATTTTAAGGTGGTAGATGAAGGGAAGCTATTGGGTTCTTTGGTCATCAAGCCTATTGGGTTCTTAATAATTATCTCTATTTTTTACGGAAAAAAATGTATTGTTTTTCATTGGTAAAGTTCTTTGGTTTTTTTTTTTAAAGATGTGTTAATGTCAATGACAAATTTATTTTGTTTCGAAAAGCTATATATAATGACAAGAAATTTTGCTGGGTATGACAAGTGAAAGAATGTTATAAACTTAGATGTACTAGAGGGTGTGGAGAATTTGCTTGGTTATGCTGCATGCAGAAAGGCTGTGAAAATGTGAAATAAGGAATTTAGATTTGCTGATGCAGTACTTTATCAATCTAGTCAATGTGTTTTGGAGCTTTGATGACAACTTTTTAATGGAAAAGTTCTTTGAATTGGCTATTAGTTTTGATTTTTATTTTGCTGCAGCTACAGATCATTGGTTATTGGCTTTTGTTTAAGATTTAAAAATTTGCATGAAAGATTTGATTGATTCTCCTTGTTGGATGTGGTCATGCTGTTCTTGTTTGGCTTGCATGAAAATTTTCATGGGAGAAGAAGTTATGGGGTGAGTTACTGGAATTTAAAGAAAGAATGGATGCATGGAAGCTGGTGCATTGCAGGGGAGTTGATCTCAATCAGCTATGCTTATTAAAGGATGGATTAATTGTCCATTGGATGGTAATGAGGCAGCTGAATGTAATGTCTTTATTCAGCAAGTTTCACTTGTTAAGATGGGTGTGCACGGTGTTGTAGTTCTAAAATGCGGCCGTTAGGCAGCGTAACGGTCGCGAAGTAACGAAATTGGAGAATTTCGCATCGCGATTTATCCGTTACGTAACATCCGCGACATTATCAAATTCTTTGAAACACTATCAAATTCACGTCCGCGACAAACCGCGACATGTTACATAACGCTCACGACATCCGCAAACGTGACACCGTAACCACATCCGTGATGAAATCCGCGATCGTGATTTAGAACTATTGTTGACTCTTTCTATGTTTGCTGGTTGACTGCTTGGAAGATGCTAGTTTATATTTAATTTGTGTTGTTAAGTTATAACTTGATGTATGATGTTTTGATCCTGTTTTGCAGGGATAGGTCTGATGTTCTGGATAAGGTTTCTTTTCTGATCTTCTCCTATATAATATGCAATATTTGCAAATTAATGCTTCTTTTATATCATGATGATGACAGACCAAGAAAAACTTATTACTTTCACGTTTAATTTCCTATTCTTTTGCCCCCCAAACAACAACAACAGGGACAAAATCTTATGAGACTACGTATATAATTATTTATAGAAATGATTTTTGGAGTGAATCCCGTTGATGTTCTTTGGTGGCGAGTTAAAGTATGCTGTTGGAGACTCATATGTAATTATCTACAAAATTGAATTTTGGAGTGAAATCTGTTGATGTCCTATGATGACGAGCTGAGTAAGTTGTTGGAGTGTCAGATAAAAGTTGGATCATTCCTGAGAAAATAGGAAGATGTTAAAAGATATCAGAATTTTCTCTCCTGGACGTATTCCGATACTTAGTAAGTTTAAGAGGAAAGTTGGTAGGAAAAGAATTTGACAGAGTTTTAATAGATTTCAATGTTTACTTACCTCAAATCAACCTTAACTATAACTATTTATTCTTGTTTGAGGTGTAAACTAAGTGTCCTCCGTCACTGAAATTTGATGGAGCTGCTAAAAAGTTGAGAGCTCGCCAAGTATCTTTCACGTGTCTGTCATACTGAAAGTTTGGCTTAGTTTTGGATTGCTTCACTAATGCCTTAGTCTATTTGGACCTAACAAATCCAAAAATATTTTAGACAATAATTACAAAATTAGAAGTGTATAAAACATGACTACCATATTATGACTTATACCTAATTCTTCGGTCAATAAAAATTAAATTGCAAATCTTAATTTTTTTGTCATAAGTACAAAAAAAAACTGTAAGCTATATAGTTGGGGGAGCAGAATTTGGAACCACAACAACATTATGAGACAGGGCATTACAAGGGTAAGGGATTGCCGACTATTCCTTTTTCTATCTAAACATAAATGATCATAATGGAATTTGTGAGAATTTTATTAGTAAATTTCTTATATATATATATATATATATATTAATAGGCAAGGGATAATATACTACTCCATAAATGTAGTTGTGGGAGGCCCCTCTAACATGGGAAATTCCGACTAACTAGCTAGTCTTCAATAAAATCATAACTAGATATGGTTTGATCTGATCATCAATACCTCGAAGGAAATATATGTATATATCTCTGATCATGAAAACCTCAAATTGGATTCCAACCACACAAAAATCCATGAATGTTAGTGAGAAAACTATGTGCAAACCCACCAGCATCGGGTAGTGCAAAGCTCAAAACATAGCTTCATGTCTAAAATGCTAAAGTAACCCCAAAAAAGAAAAAGGTTATATTATATCATATTCCACTGGACAATGTTGGAGAAATATTGTGCACTGTATAGACTATAGAGCCCAGCCTGATTCTATAAATATCTAGATAACAATACAAGCAATATATATATATATATATATATATGTGTATTTGAGAGAAAAAGAGAGAGAGGGAGAGAAAGCATGGCATGTTTGCTATCATTTCTCTTCTCAGACCTTTGTTTAAAGTCTTGGGATGGAAGGCATGGATCTTAATCATAGCTTTTGGGAAGTATTAATCATCTTCCTGTAATTGCAGTGAGTGCAATAAAGCATTTTAACATAAAGAGAGGGTGAGAGAAGAGAGTTTTTTTTTTTTTTTTTAAGCAAAATCTTATATTGAGGGTAGCTGCAAAAAAAGCTTGCCTGAAAAGAAAAATTAAATAATTAAAGTCAGAGGGAGGGAGAGAGAGAGAGAGGGTAATGGAGAAGGATTATTCAAGCTCTCATTCTTTCTTTTCAAGACTACTTTAAGATGGAAACTTGAAAGAGTAAAGAGGAAAAACTGAGAAAAGTATTGTTAGCTAAAAGCAACAAGGTATGTGGGTGTCACCTGAACTGTTTTCTTTGATTAGAGTGAGAGATTCTTGGAGCAAGCTGGTTTAGTAAATTTTAATTACTCAATATCTTGGGATTTTCAAGCCCTTTTTCTAAAAAGAAATTTATCATTATGGAGTCTGAAAATGTCCATCTCCAAGACCAGCTTGTTGGGTCTTCTTCTTCTTTACCTATCCCTCCCTGTTATGGAGTTGCAAGCACCCATTCTTGGACCCAAATCCCAAGTAATATCACTTTGTAAGTCATTTTTTCCTCTCTCTCTCTCTCTCTCTCTTCCTCTCTAATTAAGCTTTCTACAAATATTTGGCTCTTCACACAGTTCACAGGCCATCATGAATTTACTTTAAGTACTCCGGAATCTTTCTCCTTTTGTTTTTCCTCTTCTTTTCTTTTCTGATTTGATGTGCATCAATCAGAATTCTGTAGTTAAAATTTACTTGTTAGATTTTTTATTATTATTATCATTTGATTTTCAGGAATATTTTCTTTTTCATGTATTGCCTTTGGATAATTTGATTCCTAAAACTTGTGGGTTCATAAAGTATACAGTATATCACATTCCACTCTTTTAATTGCTTTCCATATCCTCCACTGGCTTGTTCCTTTTTTCCTTCATTAATTCTTTTACCCACCTTGATAATCTGGATTTCATTTTAGGAAATTTATACCTTTTTTGTCTGCAGGAACACCAGTGAGTTCAATCCAAATTATAATGGAGCTATCTTACACTCAAGGCAGAAAAATAACATTTTATCATCTCCTCAAAACAGCTCCATGCTCCAAGACTGGACTAACTATGAAGGGAGCTTAACCACCCATTCTTTCCATGAACTACAGCTTGCCAAAATTAAGGAAGAGCTCTCGAAACCTCTCACATGTTTCACTGAAATGCTAATCGACACTTCAAGCGTGGGAGACTCTCATCAGCTGCTTCCTGCAAACTACTTAAAGAATGAGCAAAAACATTTGCATGATATTCTCAGCGAGAAACTATTGATCAAGACAATATCTTCTGGTTTTCCAATGTTTTCAGCAGGATCAGAATTTTACTCAAACACCCAGAATTGTTCTATCCCTGTAAGTACTTCTTTACCAAGTATAGGGAATTTTAGCCAGATATATCCTAGTATAAATATTTCAAATTTGAACCAACCATCTTCCCCGAATGTCCCGAGCTCCTTTGACATGAATTTGGAGGCCTTCGATCTCTTAAGTCCTGCAAGATTTAGCAGCAGAAACAATTTTAGCCATGCTTCACATGATGATCATAATAATCTTGGTATATATAAAGAGAGCCCTTCTTTTGGTCTTCATCACCACCACTTTCAGCAGTCAAATCAGAGGCCAGATTATAGCCCTAGTAAAGTAAGTGCTCTCTCTATTCTTTCTTGTAGAAGCATTCATTTCTGCCACAAACCATGCCTTAAGTACAAACCATTAACACTGCATAGCCATGGCTTTGATATCACTGCATGCAATATTTATGTTTTCTTTCCATTGAACTCATAGTTCTAAAATATAGCCGTTAACGGTCAATTCACGTCCGCGACAACCATGACGTGTTACGTAACGCCCACGATATCTTCGTCCGCGACAAAATCCGCGACCACGATTTAGAACTATTGTACCATGCATTATAATAATCTTGTCAGCTCATAGTATAAAAAATTATTCTGATCATAATATTGGATGAAAATAAATAAGCTAAAGTTCCTAGTTCCATCTTACACAAAATTTAGCTGTTCAGTATCTACAGACTACAAGTGTTCAGCATCTAATTAATTATCATAATCTCTAAATACAATCTAATACAACATTAACAGGTAGTTGAACAACCTTGATTAACACAAATAATAAGCAGAAGAATATGATTAGTCAAGTACTTTCTTAAATGACTAAGGAAAAAAAAAATTTAAAAGTTGAAGACATTTATTCATAAGTAAGAATTTATTTTTCTTGTTCAAAGTTATGCCCACTAAATTAAAAGAAATATGTAGCCTTCCAATGGGGTATCTTCAGCTTTAAACGTTTGTATGCATATATCTTTACCAGAACTTCATGCCTTCTTTTTGTTTTTTGTTTTTTTTCTTTTTTAAACTGCTTTTTGATGATCATTTAACTGATGTTCTTACTCTTTTGCACTTCAAAGATATCAGCCTTTCCCACTGAAATAACAGAGGCAAAGAGACCGAGCAATTTACTGGAAGCAAAGGCAACAGCAGGTGTAGCAGCCAAGAAATCTCGTTTGGAGTCATTCGCTTCCTGCCCTCCCTTTAAGGTGCCCTAAGGACCAACAAAACTTGATTTTGAGCACATAATTATTAGCTCATGATTAACTTTCATGGTAGCTAGCTAGCTTACTTTCAAAGATCCCAGATTGTAAATTTCACGGTTTTCAACCTTAATATTATTTGCTTTTTATCAAACAGGTTAGGAAAGAGAAATTGGGAGATAGAATTTCAGCTCTCCAACAATTGGTTGCTCCTTTTGGCAAGGTAAATTCTCGGGTTTTTTTTTTTTTTAATTTCCATCCTATGTTATTCTTTATTTCCTTTTAACCATTTATGTTTGTCATTTTATCCTACACATATTTAAATATAATTTTTTAAATATATAAAAAATTAAATAAATTTATTTAAACACGTATTTATATTTGACACCCACTCAAATTTTGATAACATGTAAAATAATTACAGTTATGGTGGGGAGAAATACAATAATAAACAACTAGCTAGTAGTATTACTAATAAAAGAAAATATAAAGGCCGAAAATAAAAAAAGAATGAAAGATTAATTATTAGTTTTTGGTTTTTAGTAATTAATGGAAAATGACGTGTGAGTAATTTGCCTGTGTGGGGTGGGGGGGGGGGGGAATACCACAGACAGATACAGCGTCCGTACTAATGGAGGCTATTGGATACATCAAATTCCTTCAAAATCAAGTCCAGGTACTCTCACTTCCCCAAACATTCTCCTTGAATTTTGCATTTCTTATTATTATTATTATTATTATTATTATTATTATTATTATTATATTCTCTCACATATATTCTTAAATTATTACTACTTCTCTACTACTACCTCAACTTACGGGTGGAAGTAACCCTAAATAATAATACTCAGGCAAACTTTCCTAGGATTTTTCCCCAGGCGTTCTTTATAGGAATTTTATATATTTTCTGTTCCCTTGTCTTCCTCTCAAATCTAATTTAAAACAATTACAATCCCATGGATTGTTTCTTTTTGGATTCCAGATTTCTATGGTTTTTTTATAGTTTATTCTTTGGCACAAAAAGAAATGGCGAAAAACGAGAGTTTTTCTTTTTTTTCCTCTCCCCTTAGTTTAGAGTTTAGACCATACTTTCAGATCTGCTCAAAATTCGTATGGGTTTGTGTCTTTCATTATAATATAGTATAATATAATATGTAATTTTATAACAAATAATTGTAAAAAATAGTATTTACAATACAAATGTGAGTTTGTGCATGAATATATATATATGTATATATATATATAGTGAATAATGTATTTTTCTTTTTGCAGACATTAAGCGTTCCATATATGAAGTCATCTCGCAATAAAACACCCGGATCCAAATTAGGGGTAAGAAAAACCAATCTATATTGCCAATGGAAAATAACTTGTTTCATCTTTCATGTCATTTCACTAATTTAGAAAGCTTTGATTTTGGTTATGTTATCCGAATTTTAAATTTTTTCTAATGTATTAATTTTCAAGATTTGTATCCGATACATATTCAAACATGATATAAGATATTATCATTCAAATATATAAAAAATATATATTTGAAAAAATTGAATATACTCGTATTGAACATATACTCGTATTTGACACTCACCAGAATTCAAATAACATAGATTTTGGAAAATAAAGGGAATTGAATCACTTCAATTACTATACTTTTAACGTTGAAAATTCTTGTAATATTGATTTTTAGGGTTCAAAGATGGAGAACGGAAATGAAGAAGAACCAAGGCGAGATCTCAGAAGCCGAGGTCTCTGTCTAGTGCCATTGTCGTGCATGTCTTACGTGAGTAACGACAGCGGTGGCGGCATTTGGCCACCGCCCAACTTTAGCGGGGGAACTTAACAACAACTGCTAGCTAGTTATTGAATCATTGATCATGAGGAGATATTAAATTTTGGGACATATTAATTATGATAAAATACTGATTATTTTCTAAGCCCCTATATATATATATGTTGGCTAGGAGATAATAAATTTTAGCTTGGTTTCAATGGAACAAATTTGGTCATCTTGTTAAAATTACAAGATTCCAGGATGGACCAAGTTTGATCCATTAACAACATTAATTCTTGTACAATTTTTTTTTTTTAACTTTTTAATTTTATATAGTTGGTTAATCTCTGTTGTAGGAAGCTAGAACTTCCCAAATGGGCCACAAATTGGTCCATCCTTTAATGCAGGTTGGATTAAATTCATAATTTTGAAGCCCACAGCCAATTCTTTTGGGCCCAGCACTATAAGATTATTTCATAAAGATGAAGTATCTATAGTAAATGACTGAGTTAATATCATTGATGAAAAGATAAAAATATCAAAAAAATTATTATATCAAAAAGAACATATAAAGCTTATTGATACTTTTCAATTTTTATTGATTTTTATTTTAAAATAAATTATCAACCTTTTTTGTTTAAATTATCCATTATTTATAAAAAAAAAATTATCCAGTACTATCCACTAATAAAAAATTTTAAACATAATTTTTTTATTTATATATATTTTTTAATCATTCGGGTGTGTCATAATCTAACTTCAATAATGTATATTGCAAAAATCCAAAAGATATCGTCAGTCAGTTATTGTCAATCTGTCAATTCATCCTATATTGATTTGAACAAAAACTTTGCTATACATTCAATTTAGAAACCGAAATTCATTGGTTATATATTTATTTTAATTTTTTTTAAATTCCTAGAGTATATATTACAGCAAAATTTGTATATCAAACAAAATTAAATCAATCAATTGGGTTTTTTCAATTATCACATGAATTTGTTTAAGGATAAATTGGATAGGAGTTTAAATAAAATATTTTAAATTGAAAGATTTAAGTTATTTGAATTATATTATTTATTTAATAAAAAATATTTTTGTTAAACCCAATGACCTTTTAGGCCAGCTGTTAAACTCAACAGGCCCTTCAGGCTATGGATTAGGGAAAGAGACCCAAGGATGAGCTTGCCAAGATTCAAACTAGTTAGGGCTCACCAAATTTTGAACTATTAGACGACCCTTACCATCCAAGGTTGCATCACCACCCATCACTTCGAAAAGTCACGTGATCTTTCTGACAGTCGTTTTACCTATCACATCGTCACCCATCACCTTAGAACCCACAAGGGGCCTCAACCCCTGTTCCATTGTATTCATACTATCGACCACTTGCCCCTGATCAGGTCATAACACGTGGCAATCGATGATCCGTCAATAAAAATATAAATAGCCCTTCAAAGATCAGTCAAAAGACTCTAGACACTTTTCATACCCGAAATACAATTGCTCTGCCTACTTTTCCTCTCATCCACCATCTTTCAACCTCCTTTCCCCACACATCACCATAACAACCATCTAAACATTGAAAAAGACATCAATATTTTTTATTAAAATTTAATTATAAAAAATAAAAATATTAATATAAAATGAATATTTTATATTTTATATAATAAAATAAAATAAAATTTTTGAATTTGATAATTGAATCGCCTTTGGATAAATAATTTTTTTTTTTATTATTCAAACTTAATTCAATCAAATAAGACTCACATATTTATCTTCGTTAATAGTAATATATATATATATATTTTTTCTTTTCGTTTTAGTAAAATAAAATAATACCAAACACTATACTAATTAGAATAATATTGGAATTGCTTTTTTCATTGACGAATTTACCCCTAGTCGAACTTCAATATTTTGAGGAAGAGGCCAAAATTTTGATATAATTATTGGAGGTAAGAAGGACAGAGTCTTATCCAGATCGTCTGATAGAAACAGTTACACGTGGCGCTCGTCTACAATCTTGATATTTTCGGCCGCCGGCATTAAACCGCTACTAGTGTAGTGAGCAGTGGATAAGTAAGACAATGGGCAGCAGGGATAGAAGCGTAATTTGAGAAGAGTTTCAGTCTTTCAAATGTTGATGAAGGGCGTAGATTCAATGCGGTAGCGAGCGAGAGGGCATACTTTTTATAATATCCAAAAAAAATAAATAAAAAGAATCTCTTATCTTCTGGCTTCTGCCCATCTCACATTCTTTCATCTGACTGATCCCTTCCTGGTCGGTTATTTGCTTACTTCCAAGCTCTTTTCTCTCGTCATTTCCTTCGATCTTTCCTTTTCTCGCTTCTTCTTCTGCTTCTTTTTCTTTTTAGAATTTAGATCTTCAAAAACCTTCAACTTTCGAAGATTCTCGTGATTCTCGAGAAACTTGCTGTGATCGCTTATCAAAACCGATCTTTGATTAATTGATCTGTATAGTGATAGTGTCTGTTTCGGAAACCTTTTCAGGTGTCGATTTTTATCTATCGATTTTACTTTAATTGATGCTTTAATTCTATTTGACTTTAACTTGTTTTTGCATTATAGGATCATCCATCGTCTTTAATATATAAATTTTTATAATTTTTTTATTGTTTTTTAGTTTCTAAATTGGGAGTTCAAGTAAAAAAACACAACTAAAAATAAACTGTAAATTTCCTTTTAAATATTTTCTCATGAGGAAATTACAATTTATAAATATCTGACATTGACATTTATTTGTCTTTATTGTGGGGTAGGTGGTGAAAGAGGAAAGATGGTTTCGTTACAAGGACCGGTGATTTGCCCTGCCGTTCGGAGCAAACAATTTGGGGTTTACACGCTGCCGGTGAATGGGCCTTTTCCGAGGGCAAGATTGCATAGAAGTGATATATGGGGATTTAGAGGGGTAACTGATGGAAAGAATACGGCGCGTCCTATTTCTCGTCAACTCAAATTACGTAAGTGCAAGACCACGGTGCAGTGTAGTTTCAGTTCATCTTCAGATGGGAATGGCAGCATGGCCGAGAATTTCAATGAAAACGATGAAGATTATGTTAATTCCACTGTGGTTGAAGCTGGTATGTGGATGCTAAGCCAGTGACTACATTATTATTATTATTATTATTATTATTATTATTTTTGTTGTTGCTGCCTTTAAATTCTATATAAGCTCGAGTCTATTTGTATAGAAAATTGTTGGTATGTAGGGCAATTAACTGATATATTTCATAATTGTTTCATATAGTTGAGGTGAAGAGTGGAGCTGGTGGATTTATGATCAAAATGAGGGATGGTAGGCATTTAAGATGCGTCCATAACAATCCTCAAGGTGGGCATCTGCCAGATTGTGCACCACACCCTGCCATCGTTCTGAAGATGGAAGATGGGACTGGTCTTCTTCTCCCAATCATTGTTTGTATGTGATCTTACATGATTCCAATCATTTGGCTCTATTTATTACTTTATCCATTCATGTTTGATTTGAATTATGGGTTTAATTGCAGTGGAGATGCCAAGTGTGTTGCTCATGGCAGCAATGCGCAATGTCCAAATTGTATGTTATCGTTTTCTCTTCCCCCATTGATTCAGGGTTCTTGTTTTCCTAGCATTTTGGATCTATTGAATTTGGATTTTGGACTTCTTTATCACTTGCTTTTGTATCAAATGTGAATTCTAATATATGTTTTGGCTATTGATTCCAGGCTAGACCTACTATGTATCAAGTGGTGAGGGATATGATTGACAAGATGGGCTACTCGGTATGATTCCTTTCCTTTCCTGCTCCACTTCCTATCTGTCAACAGTATATTTTCATAATGCCACTATGATTACTAAGTGCTGCCATCTCCATCTTTTCGAATATATTTACTCCTTCGAGATCTGGATTATGAATTTGTGATTCTATCTTGTTCTTCTGCAGGCAAAGCTTGTCAGAGTTACTAAAAGAGTGCATGAGGCCTATTTTGCGCAGTTGTACCTCACAAAGGTATGTATCTACTTCAGCATGGAACTTCTGTTCACTCTCTCTTTCTCACCCCCTTCCACTTTTAGCGCATTCTTCTGACTTGCAACTCTGGGATATTCATGTAGAGTAGTCTTCACTGACTCATGTTGGATGTTTCACAGGTGGGTGATGAGACAGAGTCTGTAAGTTTAGACCTTCGGCCTTCTGATGCCATCAACATTGCTGTGAGATGCAAGGTACCCTTTATGTGTTATTCTCTAGTATGATTCCTTTTTTACCAAATAGTCTTCGGAGCACTTAACTGGTAGCACTAAAGTATCTGAATTATAACTGTTTGAGAATTGCATCAGTTGGGTTCATCAAGTACCACATCTATAACGAGAAGAGAAGGTCTAAGATGGATACTTTAATGGTCCTTTTTGAAGCATATTAACTAGTGATTTTTTGACATGATGCTTTAAATTCTTGCTAGATAGTATTTTCCAACAGCTAAAATGTATATGATGGTTCATAATGCTGATTGATAAGTGTTGAGGAGAAAGAATACGTAAGATATGGTTTTGTATTGCCTCGAATGTCTATGCTAGTTTAATGATTAAGGTCTATGGATACCTCAGAATATGTTAGGACGTTGTTAGAATTTCTTTCCCTTCTTTTTAGTACTGTATTACCTTGAAAAGTGGTAATGATCCTGGAAATTTGGCTTTCTCATTGTTATCGATATGATGGCAGAAATGATGTATCCACTGTAGAGAAGCATTCCTGTGGCTGTCTATGCTTTTGCAATGACCTCACATTGTTTCCCCTTTTTTTGGTTTTTTTAGCCACCTAAACTAGATTTTTTTGTGAGATATGGTTTAAACAATTTTTCATATACCTATTTTTTGTGTTTACTTTCTGGGCTGATTAAATTCAGATATGATCTAAACATAAATTTTTATATACCACTATTTGTATTTACTTTCTGAGCTAATTTAATTCCTGCCCAAATGTGAGTTTTTTCAGAAAATGTGACCTTGGAAGCCTACCTGATGTGCCGTGCAGGTATCTATACAAGTGAACAAGTACTTGGCATACAGTGATGGAATGCGAGTGATTGAATCAGGGAAGCTGTCACTGCAGTCCCCAGCTTCAGATGTCTCATTATTCACTGAACTGGACCGGTTAGTCTTGAAACCCCTTAGGAGATTGTTTTTGCCTTTTTACTGAGAGAATTGGACATGTTAACACTTGCAGGAGATTCTTGTTTTGAATTTGAGAATCTAGAATGCAACATGCTTTTTTTTTTGCCAAGTCAAATGGATTTTATAGAATTCAAAAGAGAGCTAGTAACACCACTAGCAATAACAAAGAACTGAGTGCAACATGCTTTGATTTATGGTTTCAGGCCAAGTGGTCAGCATTGTCTCGATACAGAGGAATTTAATATTGTCAGCGACTTAAATGAGGCTATTAATCAGGAACGCTACAAGGATGCTGGTAATCTTCCTCTCACTCTCATCGCACATTTATTTCATTTAACTGTAAAAAACATAACCCCTGACCTAGAGTTTAGTTTTTTTAACGTTGCTTCTCTCGTTGATAGTATCCTTGATACCTGTGATTATTTGATGAATTGTTATCCACTATAGGCTGTAGCTTTTGTCTTTTATCCAAAGAGTAACTCTTTATCTATTTAATTGTGATCCAAAATGAAGTAAATTTTATTTGTCGACTGGAGTTTATTATGTCAAGGGCAAGATCTTAAGATCTTCAGATATCTGTAAAGGAATGTGTGGTAAACTATAATTGTAGCATGACCTCTCTCATCTTTTCTCAGCATGATTTTTTTTTTTCTTGTCAATATCTTTATGATTTATCTGATTCTCCCTGACAGCTGACTTGAGAGATAAACTTGGTCAGTTTCGGGCTCAAAGGAACCTGAGGAAATATACGTAACAGGTGATATTACTAACCCGAATTAGGGTGAATTTTGAAGGTGTAATTGTGTTCCATATTGGTCTCCGACTCCCCCTTTCCCTTCATTTTTCTAACTTTGAATTTGAGGTGAATAGACATTAAACAAGTTCTTTATTTTTTGTCTCAGTTGTCCTGCCCCTGGTGACTTAAATTGTAAATAGGAATTATTGTTGGAACCTGATAAACTCTTATGTTATTTGAATTTGGACGTGAGTATCGAATATAAGTATCTGTCTGATATGGGTATGTTAAATTTTTTTAATGTATTTAAATGATTTTTGAAGGATCATATTTTTATATTCATGTTCGTATTCATGTTCGAATGTGTCAGGACAAGAATTTTGGACATAAATACTAAAAAAAATGAAGAGTTTGGAACAACATTGAATAAACAGGATAGTGGCAGGCAACGTACAGCAGCAATCAGTTGTCTCATCTTCTACCAAATATGTATGTAACAGAAGTCTGTGAATATATGTACAGTACAGATACAGTTAAAAAATGGTGATGTAATATTATATGTTTAAGCACGTTGATTTATGCTTATCAATTTATCATTGTGCTATTATCGTGGTTAGATGGGTAATATGTATATTTGTGTTTATGTTTTTTTTTTTTTTTTTTTATCATAATCGTATTTAAAATATTATATATTTAAATAAATTTAAAAACGTTAATAATTCGTATTATATAAATTTTACAATATTTATGTTGTATTTATGTTATGTTTTAATTATTATTTTTGTATTATATTTGTATCATATAATTGTTAGAACTTATATAAGAAAGTCCCACATCGGTGGGAGCAACGAAGGAGTTCCTTCTTGAAGGTTATATAAAGAGCCTTAAGGAGAAGTATTAAAATCATCCCAAGAATTATCTCTTCCTCTCTTGTATACTTTCTTATATTCTTTGTGAGGTTGTTCTCTCCTAGTATTTAGAGAGAGGTGCTGTAATATTTTCTCATAGTGAAATTCTTCTAGTCTTGCCCCGTGGTTTTTCCCTTTATTCATTGAGGGTTTTCCACGTTAAATTTTGTGTGTTCAGTTCCTATTTTCTCATCTCTTATTTTAGTTGTGAGACACTATTCCGTCACTCTGGTACCTAACAGTGGTATCAGAGCTATTGGTTCGTGGTCCTTATTCCGCTGCAGTGAAAGTGTTGGTTCTTAGTATGCTCTGTGGTTGCAGTATTGTCTGATCTTCCACATCAGAAAAGAATTATTCTTGTTGCTGGAAATAAAGTGTGGTAGTGTGAAAGTGTCTAGGGAAGTTCTGGCTAGGAAAGACTTGGTATTTAAGTGTGTCTATCAGTGACCCACCTCTCTTTCCTGGGAACCTACCTGGTGCACTATTCACGGGCTACGGTCACTGTTCCAGTATACGGGCTATTCAATTGTACTGTACTATTCACAAATACGGTTATTATTCATACGTGTGGTTGTATACTTTTGCAGTAATTGTTAACGTATACTGGATTTGTTCTAGTGTACGACATACGTACAATACTGTTCACGTATACGGTACTATTCACGGTGAAATAGTGTAACTCGCTTCAGTTCGTGTACAACCATGGCAGCAAAATTCGAGATAGAGAAGTTCAGTGGGAGAAATTTCTCCTTGTGGAAATTGAAGATAAGAGCAATTTTGAGGAAGGATAATTGTCTAGAAGCAATTGAAAGTAGACCCACAGAAATGACTGATGAAAAGTGGAAAGAGAAGGATGACAATGCTGTTGCCAATCTGCACCTAGCAATGGCGGATTCAGTTTTGTCAAGTGTTGCAGAGAAGAAGACTGCAAAGGAGATTTGGGATGTTCTAAACAAATTGTACGAGGTGAAGTCACTTCACACCAGAATATTCTTGAAGAGGAAACTCTACACTCTTCGAATGAGTGAATCCACGTCGGTAACGGATCACATCAACACTCTGAATACGCTATTTGCTCAACTCACAGCATCAGATTTCAAAATAGCGGAAAATGAACGTGCGGAACTTCTACTTCAGAGTTTACCAGATTCGTATGATCAACTCATCATCAACATCACAAATAACAATGTTAGTGACTCTCTTCACTTTGATGATGTTGCCGGTGCTATTCTTGAAGAAGAATCCAGGCGCAAGAATAAGGAGGAAAGGTCAGAAAATTCAAAGCAAGCAGAGGCTTTAACGGTGATGAGAGGCAGATCAACAGAACGTGGCTCCAGTGGGAGTCAGAATCATGGTAGATCAAAATCTCGAAGAAGGAAGAATCTTAAATGCTACAATTGTGGCATGAGAGGGCACTCGAAGAAGGAGTGTTGGCATAATAAGAAGGGTGGAGAAAAGAATTCTGAAACATCAACCTCCCAAGGTTGTGTTGCAAGTACCTCAGATGATGGAGAAATCTTGTATAGTGAAGCAGCGACTAGTTCTAAAGGCGGAAAGAAACTCAATGATGTCTAGATAATGGATTCAGGTGCGACATGGCACATGACTCCACACCGAGATTGGTTTTGCACTTATGAACCTATTTCGGAAGGATCTGTGTTCATGGGAAATGATCACGCCTTAGATATTGCTGGAGTCGGTACCGTCAGATTAAAAATGCATGATGGTACTGTTCGCAAAATTCAAGGGGTACGACATGTGAAGGGCTTAAAGAAGAACTTATTGTCAATTGGACAATTGGATGACCTCGGGTGCAAGATCCACACTGAATGTGGAATATTGAAAGTAGTGAAAGGAAACCTTGTGGTGATGAAAGCAGAGAAGATCACAAGCAATCTATACATGCTTTTGGGAGAGACGTTGCAAGAGGCAGATGCATCAGTTGCAGCAGCCAGCCAAGAAGAAACGACGATGATGTGGCATCGCAGATTAGGCCATATGTCAGAGCGAGGCTTGAAAGTCCTTGCAGAACGCAATCTCCTGCCCGGGCTCAAGATGGTCAATTTACCTTTCTGTGAGCACTGTGTGATAAGCAAGCAGCATAGATTGAAGTTTGCTAAAGTAACTACAAGAAGCAAACACATACTGGACTTAATCCATTCTGATGTGTGGGAGTCACCAGAAATATCCCTGGGTGGAGCAAAGTATTTTGTATCATTCATTTATGACTATTCCAGGAGATTATGGGTGTACCCAATCAAGAAGAAGTCTGATGTGTTTCCAGTATTCAAGGAGTTCAAAGCACAAGTAGAGCTTGAAACTGGGAAAAGAATCAAGTGCTTGAGGACAGACAATGGAGGAGAATATGTAGACGGTAACTTTCTAGCATTCTGTAAGAAAGAGGGTATTATGAGACAATTCACGGTTGCACATACGCCTCAACAGAATGGTGTAGCAGAGCGGATGAACAGAACTCTCCTAGATAGAACAAGAGCCATGCTGAGAACAGCGGGATTGGCCAAATCTTTCTGGGCAGAAGCAGTCAAAACCACCTGTTATGTGATAAATCGATCACCATCAACGGCGATTGGTTTGAAGACGCCTATGGAGATGTGGAAAGGAAAGCCAGCTGATTATTCTTCTCTACATGTGTTTGGATGTCCTGTGTACGTGATGTACAACTCCCAAGAAAGAACAAAGCTGGATCCAAAATCCAGAAAATGTATATTCTTGGGTTATGCTGACGGTGTTAAGGGGTATCGCCTGTGGGATCCCACTGCCCGCAAGGTTGTTGTCAGCAGAGATGTAGTTTTTGCAGAAAATGAACTGCAAAGTGAGCAAACAAATGACAACACTTCAAAAGAGACTGCTACAGTGCAGATGGATAGAAATTCTCAAGAAGATGATTCTTCTGAAGCAGAACCAGAGCATGAGGTACCAGAACCAGTTGAGTCCGAGGCTGTAGAAGTTCGACGGTCAACTCGTGAGAGAAGGCCTCCAAATTGGCACACGGAGTATGTTACGGAGAGCAATGTTGCATACTGTCTTTTAACAGAGGATGGAGAGCCATCAACTTTTCATGAAGCTACTAGTAGCCCAGATGCTTCTCTGTGGATGACAGCAATGCAGGAAGAAATTGAAGCTCTTCACAAGAACGAGACATGGGAACTGGTGGAATTACCACGTGGCAGAAAAGCCATTGGTAACAAATGGGTCTACAAGATCAAGCGGGATAGCAATGATCAAGTAGAACGATATCGTGCTAGATTGGTTGTAAAAGGATATGCTCAGAAAGAAGGTATTGACTTCAACGAGATATTTTCTCCAGTTGTCAGACTTACTACTATCAGAGTAGTGTTGGCTATGTGTGCTGCATTTGATTTACATCTTGAACAACTAGATGTAAAGACGGCTTTTCTACATGGAGAGCTTGAAGAAGAAATTTATATGCTCCAACCAGAAGGTTTTGTTGAAACAGGCAAAGAGAACTTGGTTTGCAGGTTGACCAAATCTCTGTACGGTCTAAAGCAGGCGCCCAGATGTTGGTACAAGAGATTTGATTCTTTCATAATTAGCCTTGAATACAACAGACTGAGTTCAGACCATTGTACGTATTACAAGAGGTTTGATGATAATGATTTCATTATTTTGCTGTTGTATGTGGATGACATGTTGGTGGTAGGCCCCAACAAAGATCGAATCCAAGATTTGAAGGCACAGTTGGCTAGGGAGTTCGATATGAAGGACTTGGGACCCGCAAACAAGATTTTAGGGATGCAAATTCACCGAGACAGAAAAGACAGGAAAATTTGGCTTTCTCAAAAGAATTATCTGAGGAAGGTCTTGCGACGCTTCAACATGCAAGACTGTAAGCCAATATCTACCCCACTTCCTGTCAATTGTAAATTATCCTCAGGTATGAGTCCTAGCAATGAAGCAGAGAGGATGGAAATGTCTCGAGTACCGTATGCATCAGCGGTGGGAAGCCTTATGTATGCTATGATATGTACAAGACCAGACATTGCACAAGCAGTGGGAGCGGTCAGTCGATTTATGGCAGATCCTGGTAGAGAGCATTGGAATGTTGTTAAGAGGATCCTTAGATACATTAAAGGAACCTCAGATGTTGCATTATGTTTTGGAGGATCAGAACTTGTTGTCAGGGGTTATGTTGATTCAGATTTTGCAGGTGATCTTAATAAAAGGAAATCCACTACTGGCTATGTGTTCACACTTGCAGGAGGAGCGGTAAGCTGGTTATCTAAGTTACAGACTGTTGTAGCTTTGTCTACTACAGAAGCTGAGTACATGGCAGCTACCCAAGCATGCAAGGAAGCAATATGGATACAAAGGTTAATGGAAGAACTCGGGCACAAGCAGCAGAAGATTATTGTGTATTGTGACAGTCAGAGTGCCTTGCACATTGCAAGGAATCCAGCCTTTCATTCCAGGACAAAGCATATAGGTATACAGTATCACTTTGTTCGAGAAGTAGTAGAAGAAGGAAGTGTGGATATGCAAAAGATTCACACCAAAGACAACCTAGCAGATGTTATGACAAAGCCAATCAACACTGACAAGTTTATTTGGTGTCGATCCTCCTATGGTCTATCAGAAACGTAAGCAACATGGAATGGCAAGACAGAAAGAGTGGTGTGAAGATATGATTGGTTTAATCAAATCTTCAAGTGGGAGAATTGTTAGAACTTATATAAGAAAGTCCCACATCGGTGGGAGCAACGAAGGAGTTCCTCCTTGAAGGCTATATAAAGAGCCTTAAGGAGAAGTATTAAAACCATCCCAAGAATTATCTCTTCCTCTCTTGTATACTTTCTTATATTCTTTGTGAGGTTGTTCTCTCCTAGTATTTAGAGAGAGGTGCTGTAATATTTTCTCATAGTGAAATTCTTCTAGTCTTGCCCCGTGGTTTTTCCCTTTATTCATTGAGGGTTTTCCACGTTAAATTTTGTGTGTTCAGTTCCTATTTTCTCATCTCTTATTTTAGTTGTGAGACACTATTCCGTCACTCTGGTACCTAACAATAATAGACTCAGATTTTTTTGGGGTGTCTCATCTGGTCGTGGTCCTAATTGATAATTTGAAATATAGAACTGATAGATGAAACAAAAAACAAACAAACAGAGTTAGCGTAAGATTGAAAGCCAAGATTATTTAGTAAATGTCATCTATGTTTTACTTATTTGTATAATAATTTATTTTAAAAAAGAACTCATTTTGTAAACTTAAATCTAAGTTGATGTTCATGTGAATATAGAATGACATGGGTGAAAGAATAAAACTTTTAAAAATGTTAATACTTAGTATAAAACAAAAAAAATAATCAGAAATAAAATAGTAAGGGCAAAACAAAAAAATGGAATAGAAGTCCAGTCAAAACAATTTAATATGAACGAGCTGGTCATATAAAAGCGTAAAGATAAAGAAATATTTCCTTCATTCCATTATTTTATTTGTTTATTTATTGGATATTTTAAAGTTGTATAAAATTATTTCTTTATTAGTAATTGAACACAAAAAGCACCTGCACTTAAAAACAGAGAATAAAACAATTTAAGGCACCGACAGAAACTCGTTACGCGTCAGCAAATTCCCGCCACAGACGATAACATTTTATTACGCCACCTGTCAACTTTTCAAAGTGGGACCCACCCAACATTTTCAAGCAATAACGGACCCCTATCCCTTCTCTCCTCTCCTCTCCTCTGCGTTTCGTATCCGCTCCGCCGTCGTTTCTTCACCGATAATAAAATAAATACTTCTACTTTTTAGATTTTTTTTTTTTACGCTTTATATTTCTTTTCTTTTCTTATGTTTGTTTGTTTGTTTGTTTTTGTGTCTCTAGAGCTTCAGCAAGCACGTCAATTCCGAAGATCGAGTTCTTTGAACTACCGTTCCTTTTAGATCCCAATAGTACTCTTTCATTCTTTTTTACTCTCATTGATTTCAATATATATTTTTTTTAATTTATAAATAACTCATTTCGCGTTCTTCATCGTTGGATGCACTTTTGACGACTGATCCTTTAAACATGTCCGGTCCTCTCGATCGTTTCGCAAGGCCTTGTATGTGAATTTCTCTGCTTTCTTTTTTGAATGAGATTCATCGTCATGAAACCATTTTGTTCTATCAGTTATGAATTCTAGGATTTATTATTGTCTCAATTGTCGGTTAATTATTTTATACTTATTAGTTTTCTTGGTTGTTACTTGCTGTTACTTTTGTTTAAGTCCGTTTATATGTAATCTGAATTAATATTTCAGAAATATCTATTTAAATTCAGCTTTAGTTCATCATCGATGAACCTCTTTTTGATTATGTAGGTTTTGAAGGTATTGCTACTAATGATGAAAGAAAAGATAGGAAATCGGATTTCGAAGTCTCTGAAGATGAGAAGAAGACTAGAATTGGGAATCTTAAGAAGAAAGCAATGAAGGCATCGAGTAAATTTAAACGCTCTCTTAAGAAGAAAAGTAGTAGGAGGAAAAGTGATCTATCTGTTTCGATTAAAGATTTTCGAGATATTGAGGAGTTGCAGACTGTTGATGCTTTCCGTCAGGCATTAATCGCAGAGCAGTTGCTTCCTTCAAGACATGACGATTATCATATGCTACTGAGGTAGGTTGCGATCTTCTTTTGTTTTATGAAGAATTGCTTCAACAATTGTTACTGTATAGAGATTTTTGCACTGGAAAATAAGTGATGCAGATTGGTTAGTTTACTCTCTGTGCTTATGGAAAGTTCTGTTTCTCAATAGGTGTTTTCTTGCAGATTCTTAAAAGCAAGGAAGTTCGATATCGAAAAAGCAAAGCACATGTGGGATAATATGATCCAATGGAGGAAGGACTTTGGTACTGATACTATTTTGGAGGTGATCTCATCTTATTGCAGGAATGCTCCATATCATCTGTGGGATCTTTGTTAATTACTGCCTTAAATAGTTGCCTCTAAGTTTTAAGGACATGGCTAACTTTGTTTTTCCAAGTTGTTTATTCACTTATTGCCTGGTTTCATATGGAACAATGCTGACTTTAAAAAAAAAAAAAATTATTATGATTTTTATCAGGATTTTGATTTCAATGAGTTGAATGAAGTGTTGAAGTACTACCCTCAAGGTTATCATGGGGTGGATAAGGAAGGAAGACCTGTTTACATTGAATTGATAGGAAAAGTTCTACCTGATAAGCTCATGCGAGTGACAACTTTGGAAAGATATGTAAGATACCATGTGCAGGAATTTGAAAAGTGTTTTTCAACTAAGTTTCCGGCTTGCTCCATTGCTGCAAAGAGACACATAGATTCCAGCACAACTATTTTGGATGTTCAGGGCATGGTATGTTTTATGTTGTTTATTAGATTTTATAGTCTTCCCTGGCATCATTTTATGTTTACCCTGTAAAAGTTTATTTAGATTTGCATGTTGCTCATTCCCAGTCATTTTTCCTCATAGGGTTTTAAAAACTTTAGCAAGTCTGCACAAGATCTTGTGAGGTCGCTGCAGAAGATCGATGGTGATAACTATCCCGAGGTAGATTGTTCCAGTTGCTAATGTGCTCAGATATTTTTTAAAAATTGCTAGTTGTATCAGTATTGATAGAAATTTTTCAGGAATCAAATCCAAGGTTATGCCTTTCATTGAATTATCTTCCCTCTGCAGACTCTTTGCCGAATGTTTATCATCAATGCTGGTTCTGGTTTTAAAATGGCCTGGAAAGCTGTCAAATCTTGTCTTGATTCCAAAACAGCTAGTAAGATTAATGTAAGTGCAAATTCTTTATATACTTTGGCTTTTTTTGTATTCGTTAGAGTATCTACTCTTCTCAGTTAATAGAAATTACCTCATGTTCGGAAATTCTCTCAGGTTCTTGGTAGCAACTACCAGAATAAGTTGCTTGAAATTATTGATGCAAGGTAATTAAATTTGTTGGTTGCATATATGTTGGTTAATTCACATGTAATTGTACTGGCAACTAAAGTTTTTGATATCAAGTAAATTTAGTGAGTTACCGCAGTTTCTGGGAGGTAGCTGCACCTGTGCTGATCAGGGAGGTTGTATGAGATCTGACAAAGGTCCCTGGAAAGACCCCAACATATTAAAGGTCTGGTTACTCTGTGATTAAACTTGCCCTGGTTTTATGATCCCTTTCTTTTTCAGTGTTATCTCATATATGTTTGAAGCAAGCAATACGATTGAATGTCTTCATGCAGATGATTGCCAATGGTGAAGCACTATTTTCCAGACAGATTGTGACAGTTTCCAACAGCGAAGGAAGGGTAATTGCATATGATAAGTTATTCTGTGAGATGATTCACTAGTTTGTCTTTCACAGTGCATATCATGCCTTCTCAGCTTTGAGTTTTACATTGTTAGAATGCAGTCAAATATTCTCTAATTTTAGTTGTGCTTTTCTTTTTCATCCTGGGTCAGATAAAGAGTAGCGACACCTCTGCAGCTGAGTCAGGATCTGAAGTGGAAGAAATTGCTTCTCCGAAGCCAACTAGAAGCTATTTACATCCAATATTGGCTCCTGTCAGCGAAGAGGTATGTTCTTGCAAATTGCGATGGATGATCAAGTGGCATAAAAGGATTTCATTCATTGCATGCCAGATTCACAGTTTAAAACATCACCAATCACCAGGATAGTCTTTTTGTTTATCCAATAGTGCTTCACTTGCAAGTATATCTGTGTATGCTTTGCTCACTGTATAAAATAACATGGTAACATCCTAAGATGGCTTTGTGGGAGTACGCTTAAAGTCTCATGCTATAAATTCTTAAATCTTGAACTCATAACAACATACTATGATGTTTGTATAGGCTAGAATGGCTGGTAAGGCGATCTCTGCTGGTGGTTCATCTGAGTATGATGAATATGTGCCCATGATTGACAAGGTTGTAGATTCGGAATGTGAGATACAAGTGTCCCATCAGAGTCCATATACTTCTGAAGGTTAGCAATATGAGCTGTGTTTAAAAGCTGTTTTTTTACTCAACCAATATGACTGGAGAAACTATTTTGTGTACTGCACATGTCATCTCAACTATAAATCGTTCTTGTTTTTATTGCAAATTCTACTGCAGGATCATCCTGCATGTAAATATATGCTTAAAGCCAAGTTTAATATGCCTTCTAAATGGTCTTACAACCATTTATTGTCCATATTTTCATGCAAGACATATGGTATCAACATCAAGGTTTATTGAGAGATAATCAACACCCGAAATAAACAGAATGTTGCCAGGCTTTGGACATCTCTTTTCTCTCTTTCTCTCTCACCTTTTCAAAGCTTTTAGCTCATCATAACAGATTTAATCACATCAGGAGTCATGAGAACAGTGTAATTAAAACCAGAGCTCAACTATTTCTTTCTTTATTTTCAATATATTTGACTTTGATGAAGTCCAGTGGCTTTAATTGCAGGGAGTCCTCTGACACTGGTAGAGCATACTCCAAAAGGAATTTATGGTCATATCGTTGCTCTAGTTATAGCCTTCTTGACCCTTTTTTCTCTTATTCGAACAATGGTGTTGCATCTGATGAAGAAGCCGAGTTTAACTGATTTGACATGTAGCATTCCTGACCAGCATGTTGAATCGACGTACGAGGAGGAAACTCGTCCTCCTTCACCTGCTCCAAGGTTTACAGAGGCAGACCTCCTGTCATCTGTCGTAAGAAGGCTGGGTGATCTAGAAGAGAAGGTTGAAATGCTACAGTCAAAAAGATGTGAGATGCCTCATGAGAAAGAGGAGATGTTGAATGCTGCTGTTTGTCGTGTGGATGCATTGGAAGCAGAGCTAATTGCCACGAAAAAGGTAATTATTCTCGATTCAAGCTTTTGAGTAGAGATGATTACCTTGATGCCACCTTCTTATTTGATTTAAGGGTCGTGACTCGTGACTAGCCTTATAAGAAGCATTATTTCAAGCCTGTCCTTGATCTTGTCCCCAACTGTCATGCTCCTTTATTAAATGACTTGAGCCTGATGTATGAGAGAGCGACGATGATACTGCTTGTTATTTGATTTAAGGTTTCTATAATGATGCATTCTTTCTTCCTTCTTGATGGGATGGAGTTTTTCGATATGTGTGTTATTGATTGTGCTTGTATACATGAGCAGGCTCTTCATGAAGCTTTAATGCGGCAGGAAGAACTCCTTGCATATATAGATAGTCAAGAAGAAGCCAAGTTCCGGGTAAGTCAAAAGATTATATATATATATATATATATATATATATATATATATATATGAGGAGAGATCCACTTACACTAGTGTAAAACTAAATTAGTTTTACATATATTCGTAACTTTTTATATGATTTATATTTGTTTAATCCAACTTTCGTATTTCATGTTTTATTTATGTAAATCATGCACGTCGAGTTTTGAGTAAATTAAAAATGTCTAACTAGTTGTTCGATGTAAAAAAACTTCCAACCGTTAAATATATATTGAAAAAGACAGTATTCTCGATCGATATAATAGAGATATCAGATCGATTCGAAACTTTACGTGCACGACGAGTACAATTATGTTGGTAAATCTAACGGTCGGTTTGTTAAAATATAAATTGTATAAAAAATTACGAAAGTGTGTAAAACTAATATAGTTTTATACTAGTGTAAGTGGATCCCTCTTCTATATATATATATATATATATATATATATATATATATATATTTTCAACGTTCCATCAATGAATGCAATGTGATTGATTTTCATTAGTTAGATAAATGATTGTATGTGTTGTATGCTTTGCTTGCATGATGCAGAAAAAGAAGTTTTGCTGGTAAGATGAGAAAGAGATTTCTGTATCAAAAAGAATTGGGCGTCATTCGGATCTGCATTCAATACTTGTATACTTAAAAAGATGGATAGCAAACTTTCTTAACGGAGGGTTTTGTGGATTCGCGGTGTGATATAAGTATCAGAATCAGTCTCTCAAACGGAATGGAATGTAAAAATAAAATATCATACCATACATTTATTATATTCATGTTTAGGATTTTCATATGTTTAATAATTTATATTGTTTATATATTTATAAACTAACAAAAAAAAAAAAACATGAAAAAATATTAATACACAAATTATCACGGGTAGCTGACGCCCCCTTCCTTTGAGACGTGAATCGATTATTTCCAACTTACTAACAAAATAACTTTTGAAGAAAAAGGATAATAAAAAAAGATTTCTTTGGGGGTAAAGCCAAAAAGATAATGTAATTGGTAAATAAATTATATCAGAAAAAGAATTAATAACATTCGCTTGACACCCCGACCAACAGAGTTTCAGACAGAGGCAGAGCAACTACAACAATTCCCAGTTCCATTAAACATTCTTTCTACCCTCTGCGGTTGGTTGCTTTGTTTGTGCTACCCTTGAATTTTCGTCAAGTAGTGGTAACTCTTTTGGTCGTTTGTTCCAAAGTAAAAAAAAATGGGCTCTTGGTTATCGCTTCCTTCTTAATGTTGATGAGTCTTCAGAGGAACATACTTTTCTCCAAGGTTTGTATAAATTGTTTTGGGTTACTTTTTACATCTTCCTTAGCGTTGTTATTATCCTCGATTATCTAACTTATTGGTAGCTTTGTCTTTCTCCATTTTCAGGTACTTCTGGGTTGTTGCACAAATGGGTTTTCCAATCTTATTTCTGGGTCTGCATCATCACAATTTTTAAGAGGTTTCAATGAGACTGCAAAAGCATGGATTTTATGCAATGTCAGGTGATATTTAAGGAGCCTACCTAGCTAAGAGTGATTTCCTGAGGAATTACCAAGTTGTGGTGTGTCTGCAACTCTCGTGAAATGGGGATTGGAAAAGATGGCGAAGTTACCATGGAGATTACCTTCTGATCTCTTAATTCTTCAAGCAGCTTACAATGACAATATCCGATCCTTGAGAATTAGAAGAATGCTGTAGTAATGGATAGAAAAACCTGGGAGAGTATTCCACTTGATTATAGACCTTTACCTGCTCTCCTAAATGTTGTCCTGACTCGTTCCGAGTTTCCTGATATTACTCCTGGAGAATATGTTGTATTATGCCGGAGCATTCCATCAGCTTTGCAATTATTAGCCCAGGTTCCTTATTGTTTTGCAGTTTTTATTGTTGTAATAACTTTTCTTTGATGATTTATATCCTTACATTTGTCTGTTTTTTTTTTTTCTTTTTTTTTTTTTTAGGATACAAGATAAAGAATGAACATTAATGCTATTAATACACCTTGATCCAATGGTCTACAGTGAATTCAACAATTTTAATGCGATAGGAATTTAAATAAGGGTCAAAACGTGTTGTTATAGTTATTATTTTATGATTTTAGTTTTTTGCATCGTAAATATTTATTGTTGATATTCATTATAATTAATTATGATAAAATTTGTTATATTTACAATTGTAATAAATATAAGAACTAAAATACGTCTGCCAACGTTATTTAAATCTATACTTTTTAAGGTTTAACGTAAGTCTCTTCCTGGTGTCTCAATAAGAAAATGGAAAGCAAAGTTCTGGATGATGTGTCTCTTCTTTGCACACATGACGAATCTAAGCGGTACAACTTTCTAGCTTTTGGAATGGGAAAGGACTTGCTTGGGAACTGTGAATAAAAAACAGGATTGGATTG
The DNA here is from genome assembly GCA_030761205.1 of Fremontodendron californicum. Lineage (NCBI taxonomy): Eukaryota > Viridiplantae > Streptophyta > Magnoliopsida > Malvales > Malvaceae > Fremontodendron > Fremontodendron californicum. Next base: position 720,544 of record JAULJL010000043.1, read on the forward strand.
ATCGGTCAGATCGGTTGAATCGAGAATTGGTGGTTTATTTTATCCGATAGGTATAATAAAATCGGATTTGATCGAATAGGTCAAAAATCGGTTCAATTGATAAAAAACCCGAAAAAAACCTGAAAAAAAAAGAAAAAAATCAATTTTATTTTTTAATTATTTTTTGTAATTGATGAGATTTGAATCTATAACCTCTTAGAAATATATTAAAGACCATAATACTAAGCTAAATACTTATTTTTATTTATTATTTACTATATTTAATATTTATTTAATATTAAAAATATTTTTAAAATATTTACAAATTTTATTTAAAGTGTTCAACTGGTTCTCGGTTCGATTCAATCGAGAATCGGAGGTCACACCGGTTTGACCTCTGGTTCAGTTTTTTCAACCTTGCTTGGGAATGAACATGGCTAAAGAGCTATGATACTTGCCTTTCGGTCAAAGTACTTGGGAAGTTTGTATACTATATCATCTAATGCAAATTAGTTTCTTTACTATAAAACTGAGTAATTTAATCCCTATACTTTTTAAATTGAAGCAAAAAGGTAAAGTCACTAACTAGTGTAACAAAAACTATTAAAAAAGCTGACCTGACATTTAACCTTGTATTTATTTGATGATGGGACACCAATAAAATATATTATTTTAAGCTGATATGGACAAAATAACAAACTAAGTTGGCAAAAAATAATTTGATGTGGCATTTTTGCCAACTTAGTTTGTTATTTTGTCCACGTCAGCTTTAAATAATATATTTTATTGGTACCACGTCAGCATTTGACATACACGTCAATTTTTTTTTAATAATTTTTGTTACACTAATTAGTGATTTTACTTTTTTGTTTCAATTTTACAAATACGTACTTTGACCCTAGTCTTTCTCCACTGTCTTCTCACCACTTACAAGCAACTTTGCATTACCTTATTATATTTATATATTTATTTATATATATATATATATTATATTATATCTCATCACTATAGTGTAATTCATGGCATTATAATTATCTTGAAAGTAAACTATTGATCAATATTGTTTGAAAACTAAATAATCTTCGAGTCAACAACTCATTAAACTTGAAATTTTTTTCATTATAACATAGGAATATTTGGTTCAATAATATTATTTGTGTCTAAAAAAAATAAGATTCGAATCTTTGATATGTTCCTCAAATAAAATTTTTTTCATTATGATTTTCAAAATTTGATTTTGTTGTTAGATTTTTAATCAAGGACATCCAAAATTAATAAATGATGTTTAAAAGTAATTAAACATTTGCAAAAACATAAGGATTTTTTTTTTCAGGTGGAAGGTGATAGATTCGGATTATATTATTCGGACTCTATCATTTTTTTCCTTCTAAAGTACCATTATCAAAAATTTGTGTCAAACACATAACATGAGTATTATGTGAGTATAATCTTTCAAATGTATGAACAAATTAAAAAATAAATAAATATACATGTATCGAATACAAACCCATATTCAACACTCATTTTCGAATCCGAATAATTAAAACTCGGATTCAAGTATTGAGAAATGTCAGTATCGGCTTCACAATAACATAAACAAGTATGGACAGCTTTTTTTTTTATTCCATAATCTTTTTCTCACAATTATTCTAGCTAGCTTGCTTTAGTATTATTGCTCTAAACTTCAACCTTATTATTTTTTTTTTAATTTCACAACGTACCAACAAATTACAAGGTTTCGATAATTTTAATTCAAAATTAGAATGATTAATATACAATTTAGAAAAACACTTAGCAACAACATTAGAGACATATGTCGGTGCAGAAGAAGCAGACCTTGTTGTGACATAACCTACTTTAAGTGCAGCTCAATCATGAGTTAGGACACATATGTTGGTTCATGTTTGCTAGCTATTTATAATCAATAATTAATAACATATTGTAGTCTAAAATTTCATCTTGCTCCATATTTTTATGAAAAAGAAAAAAAAATTACCCCGTGTTTTTTTCTTATCAATCAAAATTTGATTTTGATTCTTATAAGTAATATTTTGAAAATAAAATCTTAAATAAATCAGATCAATATGAGATGATGTACCCTTAAAATTGTTCGGATTAGATCTAAACAAAGCTTGGGAATCCTCTTAAAAAATATATATATATATATATATATATAAGGTGTCATATATATGTGTGGCATTGTTTGATTAAATACCATTTTATTAGATCTATATAGCTAAGCTAAGATAACAAGAGGATAGAAAACCCGCATAAAATAATCATATGTATATACCTGCCAGAATTAATCCAGCTTGTCCTACAACAGTACCCCAATTGGACAGAGACTGCCCCTTAATCTAAGGGCAAAGGACAGGGTTGCCAATTGTGACTGATATCCCATCATTTTTGACTTCTATTCTGTCTTCCATTTCAGGAATGGTTGGAAGCTGCTACACAAACAGATTGGGTCTCACAATACCAAATTTAATAATTTGGTTATATCCAATTTTCTAGTTTAATAATTACCTATATCTGGTTTCCCCAATAATATTTTCTAAATTTAATTTATATAATACAAAAAAAAATAATTAAAACATGATACAGAATACGACACGAAAAAAATAACATGAACACGACATAAATACATAAATATTTTTAAATCTATATAGCATGAATTATTAAAATGTCAAAATTTATATAAATATAAAATATTTTAACACAATTATGACATAAAAAATAATACAAATACGAAATAAATACATAGATTGCTTGATCTATATTTTTCCGAGTGGGAGGCAGCAGGCTGCATTTTGATTCCAACAGAACCCATTGCTAACCCCTAAATAAAGTGAAAAAAATTAGATTAATAGTTATGCTACTAAATAAAGCAGTAATGAAACTAATTTGATTTAAAAAATACTACACCATAGATAGGTTTAAATATTTAATAACCAAGTAATGCACATATAAAAATGTGTTATTGACAACAAAAGTATAAAATAAGACATGGAATAGTTTGGTATCTAAAAAATAACAAATGTGGGGACAAATATTTTATGTTAATTAATGTTTGTTTCAAAATTAAGTTGCAACATGGATTAGGTTTTCTTCTCTTAAAATCTTATTCTACTGATCATGATGTTGACTTGATCAACCAAATAATGCATTTTATTCATTTGTTTATAAACCTTCTTTTTTATTGTCACCTAAGAAATATAAGTAAATGACTTTCACACCTTTCTGAAATCTCTAGAAATCAAAAAAAAAAAAAAGAAGAAAAAGGCTGTAGACTCACTCTTTTGCAAAAATATAAAGATCGAGAAATTTAGATGAGTCGGGTTAAGTTGGATTCAAATAAAAAAAATTGTTTATCAAAGTTCGATTCTATACGAAAATATATTTTACTGTTTAAAATATTTTAAAAAATTATTTTATATTAATATTTATAATATTTTTATAACTAAATTTAAATAAAAATATTTTTTTTATTATTTAAGTAGTAATCTAGATCAAAATGAATTGATTCAAATAATCAAAAATCTATTTAAACTGGATCCATCATATACCACGAGAACACAATCCATGTACTGATTCAGTGAATAAAAAACGGATCGAACCGGCCGGTTGGACCGGTTGAACCGAGAATCGATGGTCTATTTGGTCCAGTGGATTAAAAAATCGAATTTAATCGAACTGGCCAAAAACTGGTTCAATCGGTAAAAACTCGAAAAAAAGGGGGAAAAACGTTTTTTAATTTATTTTTATTAATTTTTTCAAAAAAAAATTTTGTAAGTGATGAGATTTGAATCCATAACCGCTTGAAATTATATTAAAAATCATTCCACTAAGCTAAATGCTTATTTTTATTTATTATTTAATATTTATTTAACATTAAAAATATTTTTAAAATATTTAAAAATTTTATTTAAAGTATCCAACCGATTCAATCGATTGAACTGGTTGAACCGAAAATCGAAGATTACACCGATTTGACCTCCAATCCGATTTTTTCAATCTTGTACTGATCTAATTCAGAGCTGAAAGTACTAAAAAAAAGAATATTTTAGAGTTTTTCATGGCTGCTTCCTGCTGATTATGAAGAAGCCCGTTGAATGGTATAGAAAACTGAGAGTTCAAGTGGTTTTTATTCAGAAAAAAAAAAAGGGAAATTAAAGAAAAACAATGATGGTTGGGACCTCTTTGATCATATGACAGCTAGTGAGCAGTAGAATAGAAATGGAAATGACAAGAATATTATTTTATCTCCAATATGAAGACAAATATTATATTATATTATATAAATAATCTTTAAATTTGTTGGCATTCCTTTACCCTTTCAACTTTATTCATATTATAATTCATGTGATATATATATATATATATATATATAATATTATTACTATTAGTATCAAAACATGAAAGTTACAAACAACCTACCTGTTTTCAGAGAAATTGGGGTCTTCCATTTCCATGAAAACAGAAGTTGTGTTTCTCTAGTTAAGTATGAAAAAATCCATATATAGTTCACAGTCCAACAAAAATGTAATAATTTCAATGGAATGTTTTTCCAATTTAATTACTTAACATTCGGAAAATTCAAAAGACAAAAGTTGCAAAGATCCCAAATCATGAAAGATCACAGCTAATTAAGGATCAAGTCAATTATGATAAGAAAAATTAATTTTGCTCTCATTTTATGTCTACATATTTATTGTTAAATTGCACTAACAGGAAATAAATTGTTAAAAAAAATAGTTAACTTGCTGGTAATGAATAGTACTGATGAAGTGAAGCAGATGGATGGAGATATGGTTCAAACATCATAACACAATCATGCTGAAATGTAACATTCACAACATTTTTTTTTTAATTAAAAATGAATTTACTGATGGATTAATTTAAGGACCCCCCAGAATATGTGCCATTTGTACGGAACAAAAGAGGTTCTGGCAATTAGCAGCAAATAATTGAGAAGTTTAATATATGTTTATGTACACCAGTTGGCGATAGTGACAAAGCTGAGAAACAACAAAAGGGAAGGAAATGTTGGCTATGGGTGGCTAGTTGGCTACTGGGGCTAATAAATAAGGAAAAACCTCTTTTTCCCTTCTTTTTTTTTTTTTTTTTTTTTTTTGTTTTTTGCAGAATTTTCAGAATAAGTGAATAAGAGAAGGGTACTTCATTATAAAGAAGCCTACGTATACGTATAAATACAAAATAGAAATATACCCCACAGCCCACAAGGCCCTCGACCCCACTCCAAAGGCAATGTTCCCTACAACCACCGCCTAAAGCCCTAAACCACTATTGCCTCAACGTCAACGTCAACCTCTCTTTCTTTTTTTTATCTCAATGGGTCCCTTTGTCAAGCACTGAATAGTGAATAATACCTAAACAAAAACCATGTTTTATGAAAGGTTAGATATAGCCTAGCAGGTTAATGAAGAATTGAATGCTTCCTGAATTTTTGTACTGGTCTGGTTTCAGAATTTTCAGCTTAATTGGTATATATTGAACAGAGATTTAAATTGCGATAGGTGATTGTTATTTTTGATCGTATCGTATCGTATTTATCGTAATTGTAAATATAATAAATGTTATCGATATCAATTGTGTTGCATATTAATAACGAACAAAATTGAAATCTTGAAATTATTTAAATTCTAATAGTGAGTTCAAATCATGGAAAAATAAGTTTCGAAATATGTTTTTATCTAAAAGAAAGAAAAATCAGGAAAAAGGAATTACTAGAAGAAGAATTGACATGTCACTTCAAGGGACAATTACAGAGAATTAAGTAAGAAAAAGCTGGTGGTGGGAACTTTGTCTGGAATTGCAGTAAAATAGTATCTTTTTTTCTTTGCTCTAAGAGTATCTAAAGTTCCTCAAAGCCCCCACAAGTTAGTGTAGGTAATGATGATGAACACAATTAAGATGGGATTAAGATAAAGCTGCTCAGCTTATTGGTACAGGGCGTGCCTAAAGTAGAGCAAAAGTTATTGACTTTCCCATGGAAGATTTCAAGCTTTTTGGTAGTAAATTCATCAAATATTCTAAATTATTACTCCATTATGCAGGAGTAAAGTGCTTTTTAAATTGACTACTGTAAACAAATGTTATAATAATCAGAATAATAGTGTAATTTTCATGATTGGGTATTCATGAAGCAAACGCCCACCCTTTTTTTTTGTGCTTTTACCGTATTTCATAGCATTTTACATTGTTTGCCTTTCATCATTGTAGCTTTGGGTTTTTGGGTATTGATTATTTGATTAGTACAGAGAAAAAGAAAACAGTCAAACATGAGTTAGAAGAAGAATCAAAATGGAAGTTGGTGGACTCCAAGAAAATGACATAAATTGACTGAACTTGGAATGCTAATCTATGCTATAATCATGAAGGAAGGAATCCTCTAACAAAACTTGCATGAAAACTGAAGATATATCTCAAGTATTTTGGCTCTAAAAATTGCCATAGATGACAAAGGAATACTAGGATTTTCCCTTTGGAAGAAGTAAGAACTGAATGTAAAAGGAAGTTTAGAGGAGTTGAAATGAATTCTCCTGTCAGAGGGAAAAAAAAAAAAACAAACAGAAAACTGAGTTCTACTGTCAAATACTCCAAAATCTGTACCCAAACTCAGCAGGAAATAATCCAGATTCAGGAGCTTTATTGTCTCTGAAATCCATGGCTGCTACTTCGTATTTTTAGCCCTGATAAACTTTTATTTATCCGAAAACCCTTTCATTAGAATGCACTTTCCTTTTTGACACAAACAAGAATATAACCAGAATTGCACATGTTTCAGTCAGCAAAGAAGAAACAGTGAAACACATATCTTAAACTAATGTCCAATTCAAAGATCAAGGAAAAAAAGGCAATAAAAAGACGAAAACAAAGAAATAAAAACAATAAAAAAGAAAGCACAAGATCCCATAAAACTTAATTATCTTAATTTTTACTCCCACAAAACCAGGGAAATATTATCACTGTACATCTCAAACAGTAATCAGTTTACGATCCCGAAAACCTAATAATTCGAAAATCGAGGTAGATTTTTTTTTTTAACTCACTAATTTTCTCTAATCTCCTCCTAATTCTTAGCCACAATAGATTCTTTTCTCATAGTATGATGGGCAGTATTTTCTTGCATCAGAGTTTTCTTTCTTTCAGCAATGAAACTATCTATTATCAACTGAAACTCTTCACTGCTCATCTCATCCATTGATTTCCTCGGCGGCTCTATACCTGAAATCACCAACTGATCTCTGCTGATAGCTGTCTCCGATCTCCGAAACTCCCGGGGCCGTTGGTTTCGAGATTCTGAAACCATTGATCGAGTTTTTCGATACTCCTTTTGCTTCACTTCAGTCGAAGAAACGTCAGGCTTTGTCTTTGTTGTCAATGTACGGGTCGTCGTAGGTTGTTTAACTGGTGAAAGGGAAACTTTTGTTTCTGTAACTTTATCACTATCAACTATCGTACTACGTTGCTGCTTTACTGGAGAAAGAGCAACCGCATTTTCTACCAGGACGACTTGTTTCTCCACCACGGACTCCTCCGTGGTCGGTGATTTGGATGCGGCGGAGGTGACGATGGCGGATGTGGGTATACTCCGGCGAGAGCTGACGTACTCGTCGTAGATGTCGGGACTGGTCGTTTGTTTCTGGGTCATTTTTTGGCTAGACATAACATAAACAGCAAGGATGATGATGTTTACAACGATGAAAGTGAAGAGAGGCTTGTTAAAAGTGGAAACAAAACGGCGGCTAAAATCTCCAGCAACCTCAAGGGTATCAGGAATCAAACTGGGAAACCAAGACCATGACAGCAAAAACAAAGCCAACAAAAACCCAATTACGCGAAGACTGATCCTCAACTTCCTCTCCATGTTGTATCTCCATAGAGCATCTTCTTTCTCTGCCTTAATGTTATCAAATTCAAAGGAAGCCATGCTTGTTTAATAAGACAATAAGGGAAATGAAGGAGAAGGTTTAAGGTTGCTTTCAGAGGGTAATTAAAGAAATAGAAAGTTGAAGAAAAACAGAGTTGGAAGCTGGTATAGAGTAGTAGTATTTTTTTTGGGGTACTTAATAATTTTTGGTACGGGGCTTTCGAAACTGAATGATTTGAATAGATTCGAAGGGCTTTATATATAGGTGAATTATCCAATGCTTTTGCATTAAAAAAGGAAATATATATATATATATAATTGAAATGATTATTGAATTGTATAGAGTACCTAAGGGTGAGTTTTGATAAGTTAATTATATTTTTGTATTATATAAATTTTAAAATATTTATATATTTGTATAATATTTTTGTATCATTTTAATTATTTTTTTATATTATATTCGTGTCATATTCAATATTACCTGGGGAACCCACCAGCAAAGACCCACGCGTGGGGAGAAAAGGGGGTTGTGTAGGTTAGGTGGTGCGCAGACTGCAGACACCAGAGGGAAACCGACGGGCTCGAACGGGTCCCAAGGTGGCACCTATATTTTTTTTCTTCTCGCTTTGTCGCATCGGATGTCTACCTTCCCATTATGAAAAGTACTAAAAGCAGGTTCTCCTTGAAACTTTCTTTAATTATTTCTTTTTATTTTTTGAAATTAAATGACAATTAAGAAAATATAGAATAAGAATTAAGAAGTGTATTTATTCTACAATTCCTAATGAAGCATGAAACTCCCGATATATATGGCCCATTCGGATTAGTTTGAGAGTTGAGATTTTGACATTAGTTACAAAATTAAGCTCTTTTTCAACACATATATGCGACTTTTTGCTGTGCACTTAGCTTAATTAGGTTTAGTTTGGTGAGTTTAATTAGCATTCTACTTTTGGGAAGGTGTGAAGAATTTTACTCTCACTACTACTTTTGGAATGAGAAATAATGGGATTCATATGAAACTAATTGTTTGATAGTCACACCTTTTGAATTGAATTCAAGGGATTCTCGAAATACAAAACATAAAACTATATAATTTTTTATAATTTATAATTTTTCTTGAGAAATACTGTTGATGTTTTTTTTCGGTGGTTGAATTGAATTAGCTTTTGAATTTGCCAATGGAAGGTTGATAAAGCTCTGCAAGGACAAAAAATTATCAGAGAATGCCGGAATTATGTCTCACAAACGTGCTTCAATGCTTAAGTGAGTATATTTAAGAGGAATAACAGGTAAAAAGTAAAAATGACAGAGTTTAGTATATTTAGGTTTCTCTTACCGTTGATTAGTCTTTATTATGATCTTTTATACTTGTTTGTTGATTGTGCCGAAAACTTGTGGTCTCGACAAATGTAAATCAAATGTTCTTTGAATCTGAAACTGTTGGTTAACTGTGAACTCATAAGATATCCTGCATGTAAGATTTTAGCTGTTTGAGTCTTGTCGTAGGCCTAACAAGAAATAAAGTTTTCGACTGCTTTTAGTCTTTGAATTTGTGACCAATATAATGATAGCTAGTCCTAATTTTTTTGGACCTAAAGCTAGTCCTAATTTACACTCTTTCAATTATAGTTCCAATTTCAAAATCCTTTCCAAACATAGCTATCAAAAGCAACAATTGAGTCATTGCATATGCCAAGTATAGAACTAAGTGAATCCTCTCTTATATTTCAACTTCAGAAACCAGGAAGTTAGGAGGAACCCAGAACATAGTCAAAATTTCCTGCATGTAATTTTGGGGAAACTTTTTGCTGTTTTGCAGTATGGAAAATTTTTGGTTGATTGCATGTCTAATATTATAGCCTAGAATTGATTGACATTTGACAATGACCTGTTGATGAATATGTGGTTGTTTGATTCTGAAGCTTTTTCTTTTACCGGCAAAGAATTTTATTGGACAGGAAGGAGAACAATGGTAATAAAGGACAAAAAATAAGAGCTCCCAACTAAAGAAAGAGGTAAACAACCCAATTAAAAAAAGTAAGAAGAACTCCCAATTAAAATCAAGCTACCTAAGCACAAGAACAAAAAATTTCATAATCATTGTCTATGTTATTAAATGTTTGAATATAAATATGTGTCTAATACGAGTATAATTATTATTATTTTTTAATTTTTTCATATATTCGAAAAATCATATTTTCATACTCATATTTAATTATGTGTCAGATAGGAATACTTTTAAAAAAAAAATAAAAATTAGGTAACATAGATCACACTCTGTGGCTATCATATAATTCTTAATTGTTTAGGAAATGCGTTAATCCTACTCCTTAAATCTCATGTTTAATCCGGATTATCGGGATAGGAAACTAAAGAGATTTATTCCCAAACTCCTAAGTCCTAACCATGATGCAATTAAATATCATGATAATTATGCAATTCTTTAATTAATATGATCAAGCATGGACTAATGCACCATAGAATAATTCACTTTTTCTTTTTGGTAAAAGCGTTAATCCATTACATGGGCTACTTTCTTTTTCAGAATTGATAATGTATCTTCAGATTAATTTATTCTCATTTCAATTCTCTTTAGGTAAATTTGAAAAGCCGAAAAAATAACACCCTTTTGGCCTTACATTGGTCACAAAAACTCACGATTCACGAAACTCATTTGGCCAAAATCACTGAAAACCACTACTAGTCATGAAAGAATTCTGAACTAAATTACTGTACAGTATAGGTTTAGGTTATCACATTCGAATTAATGAATCCAATCCCAAAGGAAAATGAAAAAAAGCCAATAAGCTTCGATGTAAGCGTGAAATTTCTATTTATTGAGCTTTTCTGCATGGGAAAACCATGAGTTCTGAAATGGGAGTCGCTCAAAGAGACTAAAAAGTAAAAGAAAATGTTGGCGAGTGCCTAATTGCACTAGTTAAGATAATATTTATAAAAAATATATATAATAAATGTATTATTTTTTCTTAAATTTAATAAAAAAAATATATTAAATATTAAAAAAAATAAATAATTATTAACTAATGTTTATAAACACCAACGAATCAAAGTAAAAACAGGACAATCTGTACTGGTGGTTTGGTCGTGGGAAGGTGATGAAATCCATGAAAATTGATTGGTTCAAGCTCTTATTTTCTAAGAAAAAGTAAAAAAAAAAAAAAAAGTAGTTTTAGTACTTTAGTTGCACGGCAAATGGTTTAGTTTGAAAATCACGCGCAGTTTTTCCAACAAAAAGAAGGCAATGCATGACCAAGTAAAGAGTTTTTTTTGGATAAGCAAAGTTTTTATTTATCCAAAAGCAGCATGCACTGCTACATCAATACAACCAGCATAGCTGGCAAACAAATGCACTATTTTACAATGTCTTCTTTACATAGCTAAGAACCAATTATGCTATCAGTGAGCTTTTTAACCCCCATGCAACATGCAAATCTCTATTAACAGTATCATCCTTTATGGTTTTCATCCCCCCTAGTCTATAGCTAACCTCCTCCTTGATTTTCTCAAGCATTTGCATACATTGCTGAGATTGTTTACCAAACCTGCGGTTATTCCTCTCCCTCCATACATGATATATGAGAGCATTCCAAGCAATTCGAAGCACTGTAGCAATAAGAGATTTTCCCTTTAGCTTCCTCTTTGCCCATTGAAATTCAAAGTCCCAGCTTCTGATGACTCTATGAAGCTTACATAGGTGCAGAATCTCCCTCCATACTGCCTTAGAATACTCACACTCAAAGAATAAATGGTCTCGAGTCTCCATTTGTTGATTGCACATATCACAAGTTCCATTAAGTTCCATTCCCTATTCCATCAATCGATCTTTTGTAGGGAGCTTGTTCTGAATTGCCATCCATGATATTTGGGAATGCCTTGGAATATGGTAGGCATACCATACCAATCTATCCCAATCCACCTTTGGCTGCCTTGGCCTGATTTGCTGCCACACTTTAGCCACTGAAAACCTGTCCCCAGGAAATTTCCAAACTAATCTTCCATTATTCTGATAGGTAAATTGAGCTGCTAATGGTCTCAATTGTAGGAGTTTCCTCCAAATCTAGCTACTTCCCTGAGTGATTGGGAACTGCCAGAATGAGGTAACTTTTAGAACATAGTTGTGGATCCAAGCAATCCACCATGAACCTGCCTTAAAAAGCAATGTCCATATTATCTGCATTATGCTTGCCCTGTTCCAAGAACCTAGATCCTTCAGGCCAAGTCCCCCCTCTGATCTTGGACAACAAATTTTCTGCCAGCTCACCCTTGCTCCTCTGGCTTCTGCATCTTTCCCTAACCAATAGAATCGAGAACAGAGTTGATTAATTCTGGAGAGCACTGCCTTAGGTAGAATAAAGATTCTACACCAATAGTTTTGTATATTGAACAAAACTGATTGAATAAGCTGAAATCTTCCAGCATAGGACAGAAACTTTGATGTCCAGTGAGTGATCCTAGCAGTAATCTTTGAGATAAGTGGGACACAGTCTTTTTCTGTCAGCTTTTTTGTTACTAAAGGAACCCCCAAATACCTCACTGGCAGCTCTCCTAGCTTGAAGCCTGTCACCCCCTGGATTTCCTGAAGCTGAGCTCTACTGATTCCAGAAGAATAAAGTTCACTTTTGGCACAGTTTAGCTGCAAACCAGAAAGTTTATAAAAACTTTCCAGGATATCCTGCACTCCTTGGATGGATTTCAGGTGTCCTTTAGTGAAAATCATCAAGTCATCAGCAAAACATAGGTGAGTGAGCCCAATCCTTTTGCACTTAGGATGGAAATCAAAGACTTTATGCTGTGCAGCAGCATCCAAAAGCTTAGAAAGTGCATTCATAGCAAGCACAAACAGATAGGGGGAGATAGGATCTCCTTGCCTTATACCCCTTTCTCCCTTAAAGTAGCCCACCAAGCCTCCATTAATTGATAGAGAGAACCTAGGACCAGTGATGCAACTCTTGATCCATGTTATAAATTCTGTTGGAAAATTCAAAGCTGCAAGAACCAGCAACATGAAGTCCCAGTCAAGTGTATCAAAAGCCTTTTGAAGGTCAACCTTTATAGCACTTCTAGGTGACAGAGTTTTCCTGGCATAGCCTCTTACTAACTCCTGTGCCATTAGGACATTATCTGAGATATTCCTTCCTTCCACAAAGGCACTTTGACTTTTGCTGATGATTGTTGGCAGGAATTTTTTGAGTCTTCTTGCCATCACAGATGTAATACTTTTGTAGACTACTGAACAACAGGAAATAGGCCTGTAGTCTTTAATACAAGTAGGATTTTGGTTTTTTGGCACTAGAGCTACAATTGTGGAATTAAAGCCTGCCAGCAAATCTCCTGTCTGGAAGAAATGAAGAATGGCATCAATGTACTCTTCCCCTACTACTGTCCAAGCTTCCTTAAAGAAGTGAGATGTGAAACCATCTGGCCCTGGAGCCTTGTCCCCCTTGATGGCAAAAATGGACTCCTTGACTTCCTCCCTGGATATTGGCTTTGAGAGTTCAAACTTCTCTGCATCCGAGAAGGAGAACTGCAAAAGTTCTCGTAGAAACTCCCTTGTACATCCCTCAACATTATAGTCCTTAGTGCCAATAATTTTCTGGAAATGAGAGACTGCTGCCTGGGATATCTGTGAAAAGGTTTCAAGCCTATTTCCACTATCATCATACAGGACTCTCATTGTGCCCTTATTCTGCCTAGCTGCAACCATCTTGTGAAAGAATCTAGTATTCTGATCTCCTTCTTGAAGCCATTGAACCCTTGACTTCTGCCTGAAGTGACTCTCTTCAGCTTTCCTCAGTTCATTATACTCTTGAGCTAACATCCTTTCCTTTTCTACCAATTCATCAGAAGGATGGCTGAGTAGATCTACTTGGACCAAGTAAAGAGTTGAAAGTTGAAAACTAGAAAAAAGGTATATGAATCTCACGCGAGGCCTGAACTAGCTGTTTGAAAACAGCCTAAAAAAGGCTGAGATAAAAAAACAGTTGCAGTTTTCCTCCGTAGGAAATGATTAAATATTTAAATTCGTTTAATTTATTCGAAATCTAAATTTGTTTATTATCGGTTTATTAAAGTTAACTATATCAACTTTAAACTTATAACTCAATGCTTTGACTCCAGAGTGAAGACATTAAAATGCGGAAAAAATGAAATCCACATATCAGATCAGGCAATTCGTTCACATTTATGAATTGATCAGAGAAAGACTTGACTCCTAGTTAGTAGCTAGTTTTGAGTTTACAAAGTTTTCAAAAAAAATATTTACCAGGGCCCCCTTTTGCCTCCTTTTAAAGCACACCAGCTATAAAATGAATAATACAAACTTTTCCCTGAAAATGGGATTCAAATCACTCCATAAATTTAAGATCAGTTCTTTGATTTTGCTGATTTGAGTTACTGTCTTTTCCTGGATGATTTCATTAGATATTTTTAAAGTAATAGATATATAACATCACATGCATACCATTTTGAATTCGGAACTTAATTTAGTTGGTTCATGTAGTTATCCTTAGAAGATGGAATCTAACCGGTCTGAGATTTGAATTCTAACATCTGTAACCCCTTCCTCTATACTCAGGTTGCGACCTTTTTTGTAAAAAAAAAAAGAAAAATATGTATACAATTCTATTTTTGTTCACAAACAAACTAGCTAGTTGAGTTACTTAACTATAAATGTTAGATTCATATCTATGTTTAAAGCAATGGCATGCCAAATGATCAGTATAACAAAAGATTTTTTTCCAAATACAAAGTTGGTTGATTGATGAAATCTTATCCGAAATATATTAAGACTTTGAGTCAAATTCAAGGCTTGAACACCTTTAAAAGGAAAAAGGAAGAAATTTTTAGAATGCAATGACTCGTGTGAATTGAAGCCTAGAGGATATTGGATAAGAAGAAGAGGGCGATTCATCTACTTTTTGCCCCATATTCTGCTAAATGCTGACTCTGCTATAAACACTTGGATGATCTTTTTTCCCTTATTTACTAAGGAAACCCTCTTTTGGACAAAATACAAAGGATAAGTTTCTTGTTCTCTTACTTTTAGATTGTTTCACTACACAAGAGAAGAGAAATAATGAAAGCACTGCATCTGTAAAAGCATGGATAAGTTCAAAGCAATCTCACTTTTGAAATTAAAAGATCAAAGTCTCTTTTAAGACCAAAAGAATCTATGTTGCTGCTTGACACGTCTTAGATACATTCCTTCACAAAATGGATTATGTTGGTTAAGATGGAATCAGGTTTCAGGACCAATTACTTTGACAATGTATTAAAGAAACTTGGCTGGAAACTGTTGCTTTCTTGCTAGCTTTTTTTTTTTTTTTTGTCTTTTTCCTTTCAATCGATGCAATAATAGCTATAAGATTCCATCCCAAAAAAATATAGTAGCTACAAGATTTTCTTCCTACTCTTAATACATGATTAATTAGTTTTGATCTATGTTATTCTGAATTGGAGGTAAGTTTCAAATATGGGTATGTTTTCGATAGTTATATTCAATTTTTTAAAAGTTTTTTTTGTAAATTTGAAAGATTATACCCAATACTCATATCTAATATATGTCGAACAAAGATACTTTAAAAAAAAAAAAAAAAATTCCGGTAACATAAATTTTAATCAATTATAATGTTGTATTTATGCCTCATAGGCAAAATAAATTATCTAATGAACTGTGAACATCTATTAAGTCTTAAATATTTCACCTAATTGTCAATTTAAGAGATGAAAATTTGTTGGGATGGAATTGGAATTACCCAGAGAAATCCGCATTAACATGTTGATAGCTCAGATCAATTTAAGGACATGAAAATTACTAAAAAGATCAGATACTTGTTAGCAATTGCTGCAATTCACTGAAAGCAGGCATAAATACAAGAAATTAATTAGTAGTAAATACAGATATTAATGAAGTAATTAAACACTGCCATCTTTTACATTATCCGTGATTCTCTACTTATATCTTTCTCAACTTCGCAAAAAAAAAAAAAAAATAAGGAAAGAAAGAAACTTGTACGAGTATGACACGAAAATTCCAACTGTTCAAAGCAGGGATATTTGAATGCAGTCATGAATTATTGAAGGAAAACTGCAAAAAGAGTTTCTATTTTTCCTTAGCCAAACTGTAAAACGACCCACCAATAAAAGCAATAGCTCCATAGCTTTTTCATCCCCAGTTGACACAGCTTCATTACTTTTAGGCTGCATGATTTGACACTCCATTATTCAACAGTCAAAATACATAAATTTTTAATATTTAAACATTTGCTTCAATGATTAGTATATGATTCTTTAAGTTTTGAATTTCTTCTTCTTCAAATTAAAAAGGAAATGCGTAAGTTTTCAAAGAAAAACATGTTTTAAGGCAGAGTTTATATTTCTTTTAGTTTTTCTCTAATTCTAAGGGATCACAACACCCCAATCATCCTAGATTTCATCCTTCATAAAAAATAAAAATTAAAAAAAAAAATTGCTTAGGATTGAGAATTCGACTTGATCTTAATCAAAAGACCGAGAAAGGTATCGGATTGAGAATTAGGACAAAAAAGGCCATTATATTGCATCCACTAGGGAGACAATCTGACTCAAGATTCGGCGTTGGAATTTTGCTTTTGCTTCGAGAGGTGGATATATGGGATCCTCTTAATTCAATTCTTCTATAATTTATGCCATCTTCTTTCGGCTTTTATGATGTAGAATTTCTAATCTACCACGTATACCTTTTAAATATATTAGATTATCGTTACAGCAAGAGCATCGAAAAAAATTTCCATTTGATGCATTGTTATTGTATAAATTTATAGACGATCGGTAAATCATATGATGACATTTTATTAATAAGTAAATATAAAATTTTAAAAATTCTTTAAAATATAAAAATAACTTTACTTATTAATAAGTGATTCATTGACAATAAAAAATAACTACATATATTACATTAATTTAATGATAATGTTCATCAAATGATATGTATGTAGTTGTTAATTTGGTGAAAAATTTTTGAAATCGAAGTTTCAACAACTTTTTCATCAATATATATCCACATTTAACTTTTGGAAAAATTTTGGCAGATCAGATTTAGACATGCATATAGCTAGGAATGATATATTTTCTATTGGATTTGAATTTGATTGCCCGTAATTAAGGATGTAAACAATACATATAATTAAAAAAGAGACTGCGGGATTAAAAGATGATTGGCCAATATAAAAAAGAAGTATTATGTAATTGTCATTGGACTCAAAGATGTATGAAAGAATCCTACTTCTTCAAGTTTAGTAATACTAATATTTTCTTATGTACCAAATTCACACCGACCTACAAAAGAGATAACATATTTTATTTCCAATTACAGAAAAAAAATGCATATCTAGCTGACATTAATGGTAAAGTTTAATTAGTTCAGAAACGAGTCCAATGACCAGTCAAATAGTATTATTATTTATTATTATATATCATCCGGTTAAAGGATGTTTATAAGTATCAATTAGAATTATTTAATTATTATTTTAGGGGAAAAAATTATTTAATACATTATTTTTATTTGAATTTTAAAAAAAATAATGCATTAATTATTATTATTTTTTTTATAAAAATCACCTTAATCAATATCAGTATAGACATCGGTCAACACCTCATTATATATGGCTAAAAAACAGGAACTTATTTTGATTACCTCTAATACGTAAACTAGGACACAAAGTTCACGAGTCCAATTAATTCATAACTAGGTTTTATATAATAAATTCCAGGTTATTATCTATCCTAGCTAAAATATCACCCTGATTTATGGCTTACTAGAAATCTTCAGTCAATAAAGTTCCATATTAAAGAAAAGGAAGAAAGATTCAGGCAACTAGGCAGCTAACCAGTAACCCCGTAGGTAGACCTGGCAATTCGCGTATCCATGTCATGTTCGTGTATTTTGTCGTGTCATAATCGTGTTTAAGGTATTTTATATTTATATAAACTTTGATACGTTAATAATTCGTATTAAATGGATTTTATGACATTCGTGTGTTCTTATCGTGTTCGTGTTATTTTTTTGTGTCTTTTCATGTTCGTGTCGTGTTTTTAAATATTTTTTGTATATCGTGTTCGTATCTATAATCGTATGTGTCCACTATTATCAATCTACTTGCAGGTCAGTGAAGGTATGGGTGTTTGTTTCCAATGGATTTCTTAGAGGAAATCAAACTGGGGAAAAAGCTAGCTTCGGATTTGGGCTTACTCCTCATAAGAGCAGGCCCTGAGTTCAGAGAAGGAACTTCCATTTGGACCGAACTGTGTTTTCTTAAATGTTCAACAAGCCCATCCTTTTTTACCACCTCTTCTCATACTATTGGCAATATTGCAAGGAATTCATGGGGTTCCAAAAGAGAGAGCACGACTAGGATTTGCACTCTGTTTGCAGCCAAATTTGCTATGCACAATTATAGCACTGAGGCAAAAGAGCTTGAGGCTTACCTGATGGATCCGAGTAGCAGCTGGGCTCATTCATAAGTCCCACGCCATTATTGTTGATTCATCTTAAGCCACTCCAATCAGGCTGTTATGTCTTGTAAGAACAGTCTATATATAACACACATTAAAAATGTGAGAGAGAGAGAGAGATTACTAAATGAATTGAATTAGGAATATTTTTTTACCACTTCCCATTTATTTTTTAGAAATTAATCTTAAGGCATATGATATAGGCAATATCATCAATTTAAACCATTAAACTCCTACATGAATCCTTTCATTGAAAAGGGGAGGCAAAAATAAAAGGCTTTCACTTGCATCAATTGCATGGAATGGAAGTTATTTTTCTGAATGGAGAAAAGAAATAGTGAAATACGCAAGTACTTGTTGATGTCCTTTGGTGAGGAGCTAAATAAGCAGTTGAGATAGCAGGAATCCTGAGAAAACAAAAAGATGTCATAGGGCATCAGATATTGGTTTTCGAGACGTGTTCATATATTTAAGTCAGTAGGTTTTAAAAAAAATCTGATAAGGAATGAATTTAATAGAGTTTCAATAGATTTTAAAGTTTACTTATTTCAAATCAACCTTAACTAAGATTATTTATGTATGTTTGTAGTATATATTGGGAGCTTTAATTTTTGAAAGGTGTAAAGCAAGTGTCTTCTATCACACGAGCAATTGAAATGTTTTTCACGTACCTGCTATGCTAAGAGCTTGACTTGCTTTTCATTGGACCTTAGTCTTTTTGAGCTTAACAGTATTACATAACATGATTACCTTTATCATTTTCTTATTTTATAATTTAATTATTGGAGCAAGCAATTTAAACATTTATATCAAAGACAGAGAGAGAGAGAGAGAGAGAGAAAGAGATGGGAAAAAACAGTGACCGACCTTATGGTTCTTGTCCTATTCCTTCACAACATAGTTTGTAAAGAAATATCATCAGAGTCAATGGATTGTCCTTGAATTCTTGCCCAGTTCACGTTCTGTTTTTTCCCTCCAAACAAAACTTAAAACTAGGTTAATTCCATATCTTTTAGTCTCAAATACTACAAAATCCAACCCCTTCAAGGAAACAAAAGAAAAGCAAATCAAAATTAACCCAGATAATGGACAAGACATGGACCAAACTTGTAACATGATTGAGCACGGGTTAAAAACTAATGAAATATCATAGAAGACAAAAATGCCTTAGAACTTTTCCTGTAATAAAAAAAATATAAACAATTAAAACACCTACTAAACTATACTACACGTTTTTATTCTTTTAAAAAAAAGATGCTTAAATCATGATGATGACAAGAAAGTGTCACAAAAAAAGACCGACATAACCGCGCAGAATGGCGCGTACATCATAACCGCGTTCTAACAGTGACATGATAAGCCATGATCCGATGAACCCAGACGCGCCTGTCACGCTGACGATCTCGCCTTCCGATCCCATTTCTTTTGTCTTTCTGTTCGGTTTCAGTCACAAAGAAAGAGAAAACAAATTACTTTAATAATTTAATACTACTATATTCCTCTCAGTACTTTCACTTAGGAGGATAGGTTTTGGAAACGATTTTAATATATGTCGCTGTAGTTTCTTTCCATCTAATCACCATGGATCTCGTCACGTTGTCAGCTGTCGGTTTTGCATGCGAGTAGTAGTTGGAATTGGTTCAACCGTTACCTAACTCCAATCCACTACTGACTACACTTCTGTTTTCCCAATAATCCATGATTTTATTGCTTTGAAATAATTGTTCTTTGGGGGGCCGCTGGACTTTTGTCATGGAATTCAGGTTTTTGGCGTTTTAAGTGTAAAACATACAAGCATTGGGAACAGAAATGTTCTTCCGACAATTTTGATTGCTGTTTCGATCTAACACGGGGTAGCTAGGTTACGTTACGTGCATTGTTTCTCTGAGATTTTATCTGAGCCTTGTCGGAAGTGGGATTAGCCCATAGCAACTACAATCGATTGTTTTTTTTTTTTTTAACTCGGAAAATAGAAATTAAAATCTTACTCTTTGAAGTTAGTCGAATATTTTGAGCTACAATCAATAGTTTAGTTTTAATGACTTGATTTAGACTTGCTATCTCTTTATTTTTAGTTGTGGCAAAAGTAATCATTTGGTAATATATTTTATGAGTCTCATCAAGTATTTCGGCCGGATAGAAATTCTGTGAGGTTGTCCATCAAAACAAGAGAGTAGTAGACTAGTAATTGAAGGTTTAATTAAGCAGATCATTGGTCTAAGTTTTGGACATTCTCTGCGTCTCATTGGACCTTTGGTCGGAATCTACTTCTACTCTACGAATTGGGTCAGTAGGACCAAAGCCAATCGGATGTACAGTACATGACTATGCAGAGTTTAAAAATATAAAAAAGCAAAGTAATCTTCGTATATAATTTCATAGTTAAAACACTATAAAAAAAAAATATATATGATACGATATCAAAAGTAATAAAAATACGATATGAATATATGAATATGTCAAAATCAATATAACATGAATTATTAACAAATTAAAATTTATATAAATATATAACAATTTAAACACGATTATAATACAAATTGTGAAGTCTATTAATAGAACAATCAATGAAAGGGGAATATAGCTAGAAACAGTAGACTAGATAGAAAATATTTCTTTTTGGATGATTACAAAGAGGATAAATTGCAAGTTGCCGGAGGGTCCGGCAACTTGTAAACCAGATGAAATTTTAATTGGTGGAGAGAAAACTGAAAACCTCAATTTTACAACTGTTGGGGCAAGTCTAGGCCCCGGAAGATTAGGATACACTGGATGACTACGCGTTAGCTTAACGTAATCTCCATCTGCTAATCAACATATAGACCGACCTGCATTTTATTACATGGATTAATGTTCAACCGGCCGGGAAAAGGCTTTCCGCAAGATTGCTTGCGTTAAAATATTGCCAAGGAATACCTTTGATGTTCAGTTGCCTAAAACAACCAGTTTGTAGATTGTAACAGTTCAAGTGACCCAGGCCTTTGATAAACCCATGCAGTAAAATCTCCCTACCATTAAACGCCACTGGACGAGTGGTATCAATAGGTTCTGATTGATGAACAATAGTTGACTTCACCCAATTCTCTTCTTTCTCAACAATATTATTGCCTTTGAAGATCCAAATGTCCATTCTTTTCCTGTCTTCATCCAATTCATAATCCAAGTCCACCAAGCATAATTCCCCTCTCAATTCCACTAGATACAAGTTATACCGATTCTTTTCTGAAATACTTTCTGGTAGAGAAATGGCTTCAAAGGTTTCATTTCCAATATCAAATGAAACTATTGAGAAACTAGAAGGACCACCAGGATTAGAATCAGCTGTAATCCAGTAAAAAAACCCACCAGCAAACACCGGTGGTTCGTGATGTAGTAAGCCAAAACGAGGATGAAACCTTATAGTCCTCCAACAATTATTGCCCATTGTAAATATTTCAATCCTGAGATTATCCACAAAAAAGTCTGCTTCCAAAGGCTCCAAAAATCTAATGACTTTATGTTTACCACACATTTCATCAAACCCAAACCCACAGCTCAAAGATCGAAAGCCTTCAGCATCAATATCTGGGAGTCTGACTATGTCTTTGGTGATAGGGTTGCAAACCCGAACACCACCATGGAGACGACCATAAAAGCAAACCAAACCATTGCAAGAAGGTAAAACTTGGTACGAGTCAAAACTTACAGGAGCAGAGTATTCAACAACTGCAAGCCCATCAATGTTGTCTCTAACGGTGAGGAAGTGAATTATGGTGTTAAGATTTCGGTGCTCCATGCATGAAAGGATTAAGCAAAGATTATTAGCTCCTTTATTTGCACCATTCTTGAAGTGGGTATAGATAAAATGTGGATCCGTGATGAAGGAGCTAGAAAGCTTGTTTAAGGTCTTGAACCTTGCTAGAGATTTTATTGGAAGTCGAATGAGAATGTCGAAGATTATAGGGCTTGGAATGGAAGCCATTGCTGCAAGGTTTACTTCCTTCTCTGGAATTTGATTCCCATTTATATTATTACAGAAAATACTATGGTTATGTTTAATTGGTGGGTCAATGAAAAAAAAAAAGTCAATTATATCTTTTCCTAGTTGGTGATTTTTTAATTGCCATTATGTTCGAATCTTTTAATTATGGTTTCAAGGCAACTTTTATCTACTTGTGTATTATTATATCAATCAAGCATGTCCACTGTTAGTTAGTTAATACTTAATAAGCAGTTGTAAATTTGATGCTTTCCAAGAGCTAGTGGCCTATTGATAGAAACTTTAAATGACATTTAACACGTAATAATTTAATTGGTCCTTATAGTCTACAGTAGACACGCCAAAGACAATATGACACCACCACTAATTTAATACATGTTTTTGTTTTATTTAATACAACTTGCATTTTAACAAATGAGTAAAATAATGCTAGGAGAAGACAAATGTATGAAAAAAGAGACACATAAGATTGGAAGCTTTGCTTTGATTCAGAGAACTTTTCAGCCTGTTTTCTGGCTCCAAAGGAAGCCTTTTCGGACAAGGCTTTCTTTAGGGCATGCTGCCGGGCCTCTGCAGTTGCTCTCTCTACTGCAGCAAGCTCTCATTGGGCTTCACCCTTTACCTTACACCGTGCTTCAACATTTGTTCTTTCAGTAGCATCCCTTTCACGAGCTTCACAATTTGCTCTTTCAGCAGCTATTCGCTCCTTTTTCTCTTTCCCTTTCCCTCTCTTTTGCTTCATCTACTCTTCTTTGTTGTTCCTTCACTAGTTTAACTTCTTCCTGAGAAGAATTTTTGGTTTCCATCTCCTCATTGTAATCTGTACTTTGGCTTGTTTCAATCTCATGAGAAATTTGTGTGGTTTCATGTTTCTCTCCAAACTTATAATGTAGCTGAGAATCGAACAAATATCCTCTGCCTGGAATAGAAATTCTCTGCTCCCATTTTCCTGCTCCTACTCGTACTTTCATTCTCGTAACGAGTCGTGCATCCGTTTTTTCAGTGTCGCTTTCTTCTTTGTTCGTTTTTAATTATTTAACGGGGCTACGAAATACAAATACGACCGATTGATGTTTTACCGGTGATTGAATAGGTGAATTCTACGACACCATCTCCTTTATTTGAATCGTCTTTATATCCGTGTTTTGTTGGGTTTTTTTCGAGCGAAATCGATTTTTTTTATTAGATAAAGAATCGAGTCAAACATTAAAAACGAACATGTACGAAGAGAACCAAAAAAAAATACGCGCGGCTCGTTATGAAAGTGGAGACACAGATAGGGGCAAAGAAATAGGGACAGAGAATTTGGATTCCTCTTGATACCCCTTAATTAAAACTAACTCTATCATGAACACATTTCAATTTCAAATAACTATTGGAGAGGCACCAATGGGGCAGAAGATATCTATTTCAAAAGTTATGTGCTGCTCAATCTCACTGAGTTTCAAGTAGCTTTCAGCAAAGTCAGCCTTAATAGAGGGATACCTAGTATTGTTGATTTTCCAAAGAACTTTAAAATTTGGACCCCTCACTCACTGCCTTTGAATTACATGTTTAAGAAATTTCAGAACTAGTTTGGTAGTATTTTGATTATTCATGCATAAAATGACAAATTTTATATATGATGCCATTTAGTATATCAAGGAAGAAAAAAGAATTAGTTAAACATAAAGCCTTTTGCCTCTGGTAACACTCAATGGAAAGATTGAAGTCCTTGCAAAGATGTTTCTACAGAATAATTCAGTAATGACTCAACATTGCATATGTTAAATCATAGCAATGTAAGTGAAAAATAAATGCTTCTTTTGTTATGGATGCATCAATTCCGAAAATCGGGAAGTGGGAGACCTTTGATCTGCATCTGCTTGTACATCCATTGCCAATTCTCCGGTGTTACCTCACCCCCGAGTGAACGAATAACTGATCCGCCACTACATGAACCCACTTTGCAACATTCCTCGAGTGATAATCCCTTGACCAATCCATATAAGAAACCGCTAGCGAACAGGTCCCCAGCTCCTGTGGCATCGACCGCTTTTACATCTCCGATAGCTGGAACTCGGACAATCTGTCGTAGAAGGAAATTTTAGTTGGCCTGTCTTCAACTATGCGTCGTTTAACGACCAAAAGGAGACGTGATAATGACATCCATAAAGGCAAGGCCAGTTCATGCATCACAAATCAGCAAAGACATTTATGGAAAGGACACATTTTGGTAAAGATTTCCAAGTTTAGAATGGTAACTAACCATGTTAGAGTAAAAGGGAACCCTAAATGGAGGCATTGATATGTTGAAATTATCTCAAACAGTAAGATTTTGTACCTAATGAACCACACCTTTAAACGATAAAAACCCAAAAAGTACGAAAAATACCACATAGTTCACAAGTTGCAAGTGACCAACCTCTTGTCCATGTTGCGCGATGCATCCATTAGGCCCTAATGTAACAACAGCCCATTGGCAATATTTCGACAGATATTCCAGTGCAGCTTCAGGATCAGCATTTTGTTCACCCCTAAAGAAATAAAATGGAAAAAAATATATATATCAGCAGCTAACAACTGCAGTTACTGCAACAATTTCTAAAGTTGAAAAATCAGGAAAAGATGGACTCCCTCCATTCATTATTAAAAAAAATGAAAGCCACCTTAGCAATTCGGTTGCTTCATCCTCATTAGCAAAGCAGAGGTCGATATCCCCCGACTCCAGTAACTGTAGAAGAGGAACTCTAAAATTCCGAACCATCTGACCAAAGTCACAGACTTTTATAAGATAAAATATTCAGACCTGAAAATATTGATATTGAAAAGCACAATAATGGAGAATTGAGGAGCAGTTAGATGCCAATAAAGGATGAAACTATTTGAGTTACATATTAATCCATGCTAGCTATATCAATCTCTGCATAACATTGCATTCAGCCTTCAGCAAAACATAAAAGTTAATCCAATTACCTCAAAACTTGCCAAATCCAAGGAGACAGAAACACCTTCTTGTTTGGCAATTCTTATAGCTGCTTGAATGACTTCCAAATTGAATATCCCATATCTCATCACCAACCACTGCCATGAAAGATACATCATTATGTTGAATGCTCTGCAATCAAACCAGCTGCAAAGAGCTGAACGATGTAATGTGGTCAAAAAATGCAAATTCTATCCAGCTACTTTCGATCGTCATTAAAAAACCATGATGAAAAGAATAGGACAATCAGATAAAAAGGATCCAAGAGAACAATTCTTTTTTTTTTTCAGTTCCATAAAATTGGACTCACCTTAGAACCACTAAAGTCATCTCTGGTCAATTCATCCCCCTGGAAAGAAAAGAGAATAAAATTGATTGTAAGTTTGTATTCAGTAAGGTGCAAACATAAATCCTTTAAATCAAGAAAGAAAGAGGTTTAAAATGAATACGAAAAAAAGGGGGATTGTTGTGACATTCACCTGAACTTTTACAGCGGTTGATAGGCAAGGTCGCATTGTTCTATTGCCAAGTGCATCAACTAGGCAAACACACTGCGCCATACCATTCACTAAGAAAGTTTCAGCACTTAACATTCAAAGCACAAAAAAAGATTTCATAGAAATTGTATCATGAAGATCACCTGAGCTGTAGGTCCCTTCTTCTTTCTCAGTCTCGAAATCTTAACTCCACTAATGTTCATGTTAATTACAAACAATTGACCTTGTTCATCATCCCCATAGGCCCCAATCATTCCACAGTTAACCCCGAAACCTGAACTAAGTCCTCGAATGGTATTCGCAACACTTCCCCCAGCCATAGTCTTCATAGGAGATGGATCATCAACTGAAGCAAGGATGTCCTTTTTCAACTCACTTAATATATGCTCAAGCTCCTCGATTGCCACCTACATATAATAGATAAAATCCAATGTCCTTAAATAAACATAGAACCTCGTCTCCATGATATGTATGATTAACTCATGCTCATAAAAAAAAAAAAAAAAAAAAAAACTTAAAAATTTTCAGTTCAAGGTTGAAAGCCATTATTTTTGTTTGGACAAAACTTGGTAAGAAAAAAAAAAAAAAAAAGATTAGAAGAGTAGGAAACAAAAATGGAAACAAAAAATTGGAGCAAGTTTGGGGCAGAAAAAAATGGATAGAAAAGGCCCATGACATTGGGATTCGAAATTATCAAACATGAGAACAAGTACAGAACAAAGAATGTAAGCAGTTCAAAGCAAAATAAGTCTTGTCTGCAAACCAAAAACCGCCATAAAAATTTATATTACTGACAAAGCCCCCCCAACATGCATCAACCAGTAAAATATCTAACCACTTAAAGAAAAAAAAAAAAGATATATTCTTTAAGCCTTTTTTTTGGTACAAAGAACATAGCAGGAAAAAAAAAAAAACTGAATCAAAGCTGATGCGGGTAATCTTAAAGAGAAAAACCCAGAAATTATACCAAAGGAGACAAATTAAAACAAATTAGCATAAACCCAGTAATCAGCGAGTAACAAAAGATAGAAAAAGGAACAAAAAGTTAAGATAGGAACTTATTAAAAAGGGTAGTTAAAGGCAAAAAAAATGAAAATACCGGAACAGAGCCACCACGTTCACCAGGAATTTGATCGAGCAAGGACCAATCGACACGAGCCACATGGTCGATGAGGGCGGCTGGCTGGAGTCCCAGTATAATAGGAGCCTTGGCCTCAAGCAGAACCCGAGTCTCCCCGTTCTTTACCAAGGTTTCTGCTCCCATAGTTTTGGTTAGTGGCTCCTTCAAATAATATTTCTAGCCTCCCAGACTCCTTGAAGTAGTCTCTACTCTCAAATCTCAAGGATTTTGCAATGAATATATAGGTAGTAGTAAGTATTATAATATAGGCAGAGGACTGAACATGGGTCAGTCGGTTCCTTCCATTGTTGATATTAATAATCGGTATTTATTATAATTAATTACGATAATATTTATTATATCATTTATAATTATAATAAATATAATATAATTAAAAATATATTCGCAATCGTAAATTAAATTCTTAAATCGTAATGCAGCAGGTGGGGAAGGTCCAGGATAGGGCGTTCTTCCACTGCCCCTTTTGGCCACTTCAATCAACCCTTTTATTTGTAGTATTTATTTAACTCTTTTAATATACAAAAATGGGCCTTTTGAACCCCAAGAATGTTATGGATTCCGAATTGTGATTAGGAACCCCTAATAATGATATTAATGAACTATCCATGGGAAGGTTTCGAGGGTTCTTTCTTGTTTGTTCGTAAACATTTACTTGAAACTTGACTTCTTAAGTTGTAAGATGTCGGTCCAATAGTTTTGATTGTCTTTTTATTGTTTCAAATGGAGTAATCTAAAATTGGTTGAATTTGCAGCTTTGTCTGAAGAAAAACGTTACAACCCATTATCAAAAACAAAAATTGACAAATGGTGATAAAAACTGGACAGGAATGTTTGCTGTCAACGATAAAAGTTTTGACGACTTTGTAGTCTATTTCAAAGCAACTTCATAGAATCAATTACAATTACATTTGCTTGCCAAGGTTTCAGTGCTTGTAGCATTAATTTCATGGAAACTCATGCAAATGCTCGATCTTTCTGAAACCAAACTCTGGGTCTACTTATACATATGCCTGAAACTCCATATGTAGTAGTAGTAAAAGAGATGATATGGAGTCATGGAGATAAGTGATAACCATAGTCTAATTAGCACAAAAAAACATTGGATAATCCTTTGCCATTTTTGGCTCAATGAAAGGCCAGATATAAGAGATCAAAAGAGAATGTGAACCTTGCAGTTTGTTTGTGGGCGGTGTGGCATTGCGGCTTGGCCCTTGCCCTACCTCAAGTAATATAGTAAAAAAGAAAACTATAATTGCATGGACTGAAACAAAAGGTAGGGAACCAAAGACTGAAAAGACAAGAAAAGAATGGCCGTATATATCCATGAATCAATAAATCACGCACCCAGCCGAAAGGTAATAACCATTTGGATATATAGCTTTCTTGTAGTACTAGATTCTCACTTTAAAATATTCTCAGAACCTCGTGACTAGACGTGTTTACGGATTGGATAATCCGTTCGGTTTGATAAGTTCAATCTGTATTGATTGAGTTTAGATAGGCCTTTTAGTGATTTGGACCGACCGGTTCGAATCACTGTTTATCTAGTAAAAAAATAATACTTTTTAAATTTAATTTTAAAAATATATAAAAAATATTTTTTCAATATAATGACTAATAAATATGAATCGACGGACCGATTTGACTCGACCCTGCTCAGACCATGAGCACCTCTACTCACGAGTCATGAGCATGACGATGATGGTTTTCTTTAATTTGATTGCCTTAAGCTAGAATAAAATGGCTTTGTCTGCTTTCGATCAAGGAGCTGCTTAGGTTAATCATTGGCTTCCCTAAACACCTCCCAATTGCAGTAGATTTCCAAAAAATTAATTAGATATATATATCACCATTACTTGACCAGTGGTTAAGCTTCAACCGCTCCACTAATTAACGTCCTACTGCATAATTAAAGAACATATGTACAACTTAAAGAAAGGAAAACCATCCCTTCAAATTCAAGACATGCAAATCTAATGAATGTTAGAACATATAATGATGGGCACAAACAATGGGAAAAAAAAAAAAAAAAACAAAACACGTCATATCAATTAAATTTTGTCCAAACTTGATCCGATATATAAACAGTTCTAATATCAATGTAATGAAAAAAAAAAAAAAAAGCAAAAGATTACAGACAAATGATAATGAGGATATATATATCAGATTTGATGATTTAAGAAGAGCGACCCTTTTTTGTCCTCACCAATCAGAAGCTGAAATTACGGGGAGGTGGAATTGTATCTTTGGCCTTTTTTAAGTCCCCGACAAAGGCTTTCCTTTAAAGATTTTGCTAATGAATATATTAAATTCTTTAAGGTTTTATATATAATAATGTATTTATTTAATTTATTAAAAATAATTAATAAAAATATTAATTATTGTATTTAATATAATTTTATTATTATAAATAATATATTAATTAATTTTAAAAAATATTAAAAAATACACGTTACTAAAACCCTTCCTTTAATTATTGCAAAAAAAATCGGATTACTTGCATTATTTTATTGAAGTAATAAACACTAATTAACTAGACTAGCATTTTCTCAACGTTGCTAGAGTTAGAGGTAAGGATTTTGGCACATGGGCTAGGTTCCAAAATGTTGGAAAAATTTGTGTTTTTGTTAATTTTAAAGCCGACATGATTACACAATACGAATGTAATATAAAAAATAATTATAACATAATAATACACGAAAAAATAATACAAATATTACATGAATATATAAATGTGTCAAAATCTATATAACACATTATTAATATATTAAAATATAAATATATAATATCTTAAATACGATTATAACACACAAAAATTGATACAAACACAATTTTACCGAGTTTAGTTTTTGTCTCATACTTTTCAATCACCCAGTAGTAATTTCTGTCATGCCCAAAATATTAAAAGTTGAATAGAATAATGTTAAGCTCAAGAAATAGTTTCCCACAAAAGAAAAGAAACCCTTGGGCCTTGCACCACAAGTGATCCATTGAATCCTTCTTACCTCTGAAGCCCAGAAAAGCACAGGCAAGCCATTTGCTTCATAATTAGCCCATGAGAAAGCCCATTTCCAACTTCCTGGTTTCTTTATTCCATCCTAACCATGTAATGAAAGATTGCCACACCAACGGCCCACTAATGCAAACTGACCCACCAGCTATGGTATTTGCAATATCGTACAGGGCCAAGAATGACTTCGATGGAATAAAATCCTGCCCCACTCTCGTAACGAGTCGTGGATTTATTTTTTCGATATCTCTTTCTTCCTCGTTTGTTTTTAACTGTTTAACAAAAATTACGAAATACAAGTACGATCGATTGATATTTTACCGATGCTTGAATAGGTGAATTACACGATACCATCTCCTTTATTTGCATCATCTTTGTATCCAAGTTTTTTTTTTTTTTTTTTTTCCAAGCGAAATCAGTTTTTTATTAGATAAAGAATTGGATCAAACATTAAAAACGAACAAGTACAAAGAAAACAAAATGAAAATAGAGACGCACAGCTCGTTATGAGGGTGAGAGCACGGATAAAGGCAGAAAAATAAAGACAGAGGATTTGAATTCCAATACAAGGAACATTAGACATCAAAAATACATTCCTCCGGTCATGAAGTGAGTCTCCTAGTAACCATACAAAGAGTAGAGCTTAAAGCTAAAAAGGAGCCATGTTTCTATCCTAAAACATGTCCGGTATTATTGGGGAAAGAAAATCATCCCTCTGCCATGTACTTGCTTGCACATAACAACAAATATTCTTTGATGCCAAATCTCAAGGGCTTGAAGCAAACCAAAAATAGCTTGTGAAAAACATCATTTTTGAGAAGACTTGTGTTCTTTATGTGGTAGGACATTATCTGGAAGAACTAGTTCTGGGGGAGTTTCACGTACGACGCCCAGCATTGAGTCATACTCTTCATCCCTACGAGCAAATTTCTTGCGTAGAACTTTCTCAAATTCAATTTCGTCGATGGGTTTTGCATTCTCAGCTGCATGTACATGTGCAAGGTTGGTATAATTGGTGGCTGATTCAGAAATAAATGATCTCTCTTCATCAGTTAGCTTCCTCAGGAACTTTGCTGGATTGCCTCCCCACACCTGTTAAAAACCAATACAGATTCAACACAAACATCATCTAAAGAAAAATTCTAAAAGTATTTTTTTCAGCACCCTATGGCTCAAAATGTTAATGAAAGCAGTGGAAACCGTCTATGTTGCTCCGACTCTTCATTTTTCTTAAAGTACCCGTGTCCCACACCTGTATCCGATGCATATTTGGATATGGATATGGGGATATGATCTCTCAAGAACCCTCCAAATACATGAAAAAACTTAGAATAAATCAAACATACCCGTTTCCGACATTTACACCCGAGTCTGAGTAATATAGGAAACCGTATATTATATTAGTCACCAACAAGAAACATCACACCTATTTTATCTTTATGTTGTCTGAACTCAAGTATATACTTTCAATTTCTTTTTTACGTTTTCAAATTCTTAATGCATGTTTTCAGTTTATTTTTTTATTCATACATGATAGCATAAGAAATTAAAGTGCCTTTGACAAACAGATAAATCAATAAGTTCATCAAAGATATTCGAGAATATGGCCATAAGAAGAAAAAAAGTCCAAGAAATAGAGTTTACACTACCTCCCCGGTAGGGATCATTGTATTTTGTCGCACAAGGGCTCCAGCAGCAACCATAGCATGTTTCTCCACAACTACACCATCGAGAAGTGTTGCTCCCATGCCGACAAATGCTTCATCCTTTACAGTACAGCCATGTAAAACAGCACTATGACCTGCTCATTTCAATGTTTCAATAATAGCCTATAAATGGAAGGACCTTTTTATCAGGTTAATTCACATCAAAATTTATGGCCATCGTCATTTTACTCACCAATAGTAACATTGTCCCCGATGATGGTTGGTAGCACTTTCCCACTTAGATTAGACTTTGCCACATGCACAAGGGAGTTGTCTTGTATATTAGTTCCAGATCCGACACTAATTAATGCTGTTAACATCTCCTGTTCAGAGAAAAACCTAGGATGATTATCAGCAAAATCTAGTAAAATATAATGTCAAATAGCCCAAACCTACACAAATACAATTTAATCTTGTTGAACAAATTCAGATTGGACTAGAAAATTATAGCTTGCTGTACATAGTGATTGAAAGATACTGGGGGTGGGATGCTTATCTCAGAAACCTTCCTCTTCCTCAAATATGGTACTGAAGATCAAAATATACTCCTATGCATTAAATAGTATTACAAAAAGGGGAATTTTTCTATGATTTATTTAGGAGAGATGCCCTAACCCTGCATTGTACAAAATAGGGCTTTGCTATGTGGTATGAGGCCTAGGCATGCGAATCAATTTTCAAATTTCTTATTAGAACAATGAGGAGCCTCAGCAGGGTTGCAGGCACTAAACCTACCAGCGCATTTCTTCATGCACGAGGCAAGAAAATAATCATTTGAAATACCTTTAAAGTAGAATCCAAATATTCTATTTTCATAATATAAATAAACAGTTTCACTTTACTGTTAAGAAGAAGAATGATAAATACTAGTAACAGTAGGCCTGTTCTGCAACAGAATAAGTTTGCCATCTTATGTAGTTTGGTTGTTCTTAAGTTTTAAGAAACAAGCGGAGGATAAGGTGCATATTAGAAGCATCCTGCTTGTGTGAATCAATACACTGTTTAAGCAAGCTTAAAAGTTAATGAATTAATAATGCATACCAGGAAGACAAAATCTGACATCAACAAGAGAAAATAAAATAAATATAAAACCAACCATTAAAGTTTGAAACTAATAGTTAAAGTTAGAAGCTACAGTCCTCTAAACCAATTGTTAAAGTTGAAACAAGTTATATCCCTTAAAAACACAAGCCCACATTCCTCTAGATCAAAGTGATGAACATATACATTCGCGAAAGTTAAAACATTCTGAATATGTGCTGAAATAATCAACTTAAGTTTACTATCTTTATTCACATAGTTTTTGACATAAAACACACTGAATAAAAGCCAGTGCAGTATTACCATTAATAGTACCTATTTGTTTCTTATGTCACCATCTTCATAGGTCTGACCATTGCATCCTGAACTTCAGAGGATAGTGGGAGAAGCAATTTTTGAAGAATCTCTTGAGAGCAACCTGTGATGTTGCAGTCAGTAGTCCCTAGTTGGCTTTGAAAGTAAGAAATAGCCTCAATTGCAATTTGAGGGAAAGAATCAAGCTTAGTCCCATCAGAAGCATAAAGAACTTTGATGGTGTTTTTCCTTTACTTGGTTTGCACCATCTTATGAAAAAATCCAGAGTTTTGGTCTCCCTCCTGCAGCCATTGGATTCTAGACTTCTGCTTAAGGAAACTTTCCTCAGCTTTGACCAAGCCTTGGAGCTCCAAAGCAATGGAAGCTTGGCATGCTACCATGTGCACAGCAGATGGGTTATTTAGCAAGGAAAGTTGCAAGTCTTCCAGTTCTTTTCTTTTGGTTTTAACTCTCTCAGAAATGTCACCATAATGAGCAAGATTGAACTTTCTAAGTTGCTGCTTCAGCTTTTTCAGTTTAATATGAAGCTTGGTCATGGGATTACCTGAAACATGCTCAATCCAAGAATTCTCAACAATATTCATGAATTCAGCATTCCTGGTCCAGAAGTTGAAGAATTTGAAAGGCTTGGGGGGAGAGAAAGTCAGCACTGCTGTTTTGATTAAAGCAGGGCAGTGATCTGAGACACCTAGGGCAAGGAACTCAGTGTGAGAATGGGGAAATGAAGATAGCCACTGAGCATTAATCAATACTTTGTCAAGCTTCTTAGCAAGGAGGGCTTCTTGATGATTAGACCAAGTGAAAAGGGGACCAACATAGCAATGATCATCAAGAGAATTCTGTACAAGACATTATTTGAATTCAATCATGTCCTGTGAACAACTTTGAGAACCAATAAAGTTGGAACTCTCAGAAGGATGATCAATCACATTGAAGTCTCCAGCTAAGATCCAAGCCATTCCTTGAAGCAATCTATTAACAGTCTGAAGATGTGTCCACAGACTTCTCCTCCCAATTCCATCATTCTTCCCATAGATGGCAGTCAAACAAAAATTTTGGTTTTCATAGTTCACTTGGCAAGTGATAGACTGATCTGTCACCATCATCAGATCCACAGGTAGGTCAGTTTTGCTGAGTATCCATATTCTTCCATTATCAGCAACCAAGTAGTTATGGATAACCTTCCAGCCTTCAAGATGCTTTTCACATACAGGTTTCAGCTTAGGAAGCTTAACTCTAGTCTCAATTAAGCAGACAATATCAGCTTGAACATATCTCATTCTACCTACTACTGTCTTTTGTTTAAGAGGACAATTTAGTCCTCTTACATTCCACACAAAGATATTTAGAGATGGGGTGAACCATGACTTCCCAAGGCAGCAGTGACTGCCTTAACTTTAGTTTTCTCTTTGTCTGGAAGTCCCATTTTTTTACTCTTTAGGTTTCGCATCAAATCAGCTACACCTGCTGCAGCAGCCCTAGGCCTCCTAGGGGAAGCACATTTGGTCTCCTCAGGGTTCTTCCCAACTCCAGGATCAGGGGCATAATCAATTTCTTCCTCAGTAACTGAGTCCAAAATTGCAAACCGATTAACTGATCCATATGAACCTGATGTCGATGGGTCTCGACCAGGTTCAACTGGAATAATCTCAATGCTTTTGGATTGAACATGAAGATTTTCATCTTTGTGGTGCTCACTTTGAGATATAGTCCTGATCATTGGCTGATCATGATTACTTGTCACTGTTTGTTCTTCAGGGGTTCTCTTTGGGACCCAAACCTGTGTAGGCTCCTTAGCTGGCTTGCTAGGGCAATTCTTCTCAACATGTCCAAAAATGCCACAAAGCAAACATTTAGGTGGAAGCCAAGGAATCTCCACTGAAATGGAAATAACAGTTCCATTTCGAGTCTCAACCTCAATTAGGCAACTCCTGAGCAGCTTCAATTTCAACACAAACTTTGGCATAAGCAAGCCTCTGTTTGTTTGCAGTGATTTTATCCATGTATAAAGGATTGCCTAATGCACTAGCAATATAGCTCAGTCCTCTCGAAGAGTATAACTCCAATGGTATGTTCCCCAAATGAACCTAAATTGGAAGTTTGGTCATGTTGAAATCAAGGGATGTCATACCTGGTTCCCATTTGCGAAGAATGATCGGATTGTTTTGGATGTGCCATGACCCATGCTCAAGAACCCAATCCCTGGTCCCAGAAAGAGGAAATTGGATTACATAAAGGTTCCTTCCTACAGGTTTAATTTCAATCTGTCCATCTTTGCCCCATAGCAGATTGACAAGTTTGTGAAACATGCTGAAATTTGAAGGTTTCCCAAGAAATTAGGCAACTTAAGTGTTTTTCCATTGAAGATCACCTTCTTCGAACACTTCAATGGGCGGTTTCACCATAACTTTCCCTCCCGTTTGCAGCGGAGGAAAAAACTGCAAGGATTGAGACTCTGATGAAGCAAATAGTTTTCTCCAATCAGCACTTGCCACGTCAGCAGAGTTAGTTATAACTAACTCTTTCTTAGTTGAATCTCTTCCTGCTTCCGCTGGAATTTCCCCTGAGTTCCTTTGATCAATGGAGGTTGAGGATGAATCACCATTGATAACTTGTTTGAAGCTCCTTTTCCCCTGTCCAGAACCTTCATCAGCAATCTTCAAAGGAGATCGAAGGGAATTCATTTTCAACTCAATGAATTCGCAGCTTGAA
Source organism: Fremontodendron californicum (assembly GCA_030761205.1). NCBI lineage: Eukaryota > Viridiplantae > Streptophyta > Magnoliopsida > Malvales > Malvaceae > Fremontodendron > Fremontodendron californicum. The sequence goes on from JAULJL010000043.1 coordinate 756,298, forward strand.
GCTTTGCGACGATCAAATGAGTGAAACAAGCAGAAGAAAGAAGGAGAAGAAGAAAGAAGGAGGAGAAGAAATCGAGAAGAAACAAGACAAGGATCAAATTCTCTAATGGAAATCAAGAGAAATGGAAGAATTTGGCTAGAAAATTCTTCAGTTCAAGATAAGGTGCTATCTTGAGTTGAGAGCATTTCCTGACGTGCCAAAAAGACATTGAGCGTCTTTTTTCTATTTAATAGTTCATCATCCATAACTAGACTTTATGTTTTATACAGAGCAAGCTAATAGTTCAAGAACAACATCAAAGAAAATGTTAGCTATATCTTTATTTAATTTGGAATTAGCAGAGGGAAAAGCAAAAGGAGCGGAGAAATGGATAAAACTCACGTTGCTCTTGAAATAAGTAGTTGCCTTGGAGGCGGCAGCCGAGGCGATCGAGGGACTCGCCGGTCTCGCGAATCCAAAATCCGATGGTGTATATGGCTTTCCCTAGAGTTCCCATCTTCAGCTTTCTTCTTTTGGAAAATTTTTGAAAATTTGCAGTGAGTTCGGAGTTTCCCATATTGGGAAACAAAGCTGGAAATGAAGAAATGATGCTCTAGAAGAGTATGGGCCTCCTCAGGCCTACTTCGGGATTTCGCTGCTGGGTCTGACTCGGTTAACTTGAGTTGAGTCTTGACTCTTGAGTAATAGCCCAATAGTAATAGATGAAGTATTTGAAGTTTTTAGATAAAAAGACTACTCTTGATCTTATCACCAAAGCTTAAGCTTAAGATATAAATAAAATGAAATATAATCCTAAAGATAAACTAATAAAAGCTTTAAAAAATTACAAACCAACGGAAACATCAATAAAGATTTCAGAAATTCTTCTTCGATTTTGTGTTTATGCAAAACAAAAACAAAAATTCGTTTTTCAATATCAAATCTATAAAACTCTTAAAGTGGATCTCATTGATTCAAGATCAAATCGTGAATAACCTTATATCAAAATTTTACTGAAAAAAGAATCAAATTTTTTTTTTTTTTTTAAGAGCTTTCAAAATTTGTAATTTCAAATTCCGATGAATAAAATTATTGATTGACTCCAAAAAATTTTATCATATATTCGACACGAAGTTTGTGTGTAGATGACCAACTACAATTTAGTAAAGATAAAAGATAATAACTAATTAACTAATGCTAGTCTATTGGTTCATAACAATCATCTTGTTCCTGCTATAAAATTCTGAAGTGAACTTGAATTGCTTGGTGTTTCTTTCTATCAGCTACTTTATAAGTTGAGGAAACAATTACTGTATTCTTGGAGATACTGAGATCACAAGCAGAACTTCAAATTAGGATATCTATAATTACTGTTTTAGAGCTCCCTAGATTTTGCTCGAAATTGTTTTCTGCATATCTGTTCTGTTTTTCGTTTCTCATGGAACTTTCTCTTTGTACAGTTCTCGGGAATTATGCAGGCTCAGAAAAGGACTTGCTTTTCTTTGGTTTCATGATTTTAAGTACTCCATTACAAAGGCTTTCTGCATAGCCTTCTTGATGACTTTCTTTTCTGTATTTCATGTTCCTATATTTTGGCCCATATTACTCTGCTATTGGATTGTTCTGTTTTGTCCTCACGATGAAGCCTCAGATAATGTACATGATCATCAAGTATAAATATGTTCCCTTCAGCAATGGGAAGCAGATAAAAGCTTGGGAATTTGTTTTAATCACCATATTTGATTCTGTTGTTTCCTCACTCTCCCTTCTTTGCAAATTTGTGGTAAAACTTGTATTATTGGCTTGGGTTTAATGATGGACTGAAGGTTGTCGACATCCTTTTTCCGGATAGAGAGAAGAAACAGAAAGTTGCAGCCTTCTTTCTCTAAGCTTCTTCCTATGTATTTACCAACCCTTTTCAATGTAATATTGGCTTGGTCGATGGTGTAAACCTCTGTTACTCACAATTCGGGTGTGAGTGTTGGGCATGGTAATGTATTCGACACGGGTATGTTCAATTTTTTTTTCAAGATTTTCATGTATTTGGGGGTCATTGGAGGATCATATCCCCATACCCATGTCCGGATACGTGTCGGACACGAGTGTCGGACACGGATACTTTAAGAAAAATGAAGAGTTCGAGCAACATAGGTGTAAACAAGGGTTGACCGAGGCCAATGTTACATTGCCATTAGTTATCGACCAGCCATCAGGTAAAAGCTCCCAGGAATCTTTTAAGCTTGATAACTCAATATTTGAAGCTTTAAATTATTTAAGTTGTCAATTATCAGGTAGTTGTAAACTGAGTGAAGGGGGCAACCTTCAGAAAATTGACTTAAGGGGATGATATGGATACGCCAGATGGATGCCTAATCATGTCTTAAATAACAACTCCCCAACAACTGAACCACAGTAATCTCCATAAGTTTGTTGTTTGTACTTGACTTTGATTAGTTTAAGAAAAAGAATATTACAATTTGAATATTAGTATTAAGTTTTATAATAACATTTTTTGTTCCTTAAACATGGCCAGCTAATTTGTTAAAGGTTTTGTGTCTGTCTCTTTCCCTCGCCATCTCCCCTTCAAAAAAAAGCTTACATTAAAGCTCTTCAACAACTGATCAAAACTGAATCATTATTATTCCTTAGAAAAAATGAATGGAAGAACCTTTGTCGTGATATTCTTCTTCTGGGCTGCTCTTACAATTATAACTCCTACCCTTGTTCTTTGGTCAGAGTCCTCCAAACCCAACTTGGAATTGAATGGTAAGAGCTGAAAATTTCTTTGACTCTTTAATATATTTTTTTTTCAAATGTTTTCTTGACTTGTTTTGTTCTATATTTTGCAGGTCAGATAAGTGAGGGGATAAAGGATAGGAAAATGATTGGATATGGAGTGAAACAAGTAAGCAATGAAACCATATATTCGACTCAATTGGAAACAGCAGCAGCCATAACTGAGCACCAGAATTGGAGCTGGCTTCAGGAATTTGAAAGCTGTGTCAACAAAGTATTTCGAAAAGCAATGGGACTGTTAATCATGGTTAGCTAAATTCAATGATAAACCTTCTAAGAAAGTGTAGGTTTTCAAACCCAACCTTTTTTTCCTGATACATGAAGCAAATCCCTTTGATACAAGAACTCAAATTCATCAGGTTAAGGTTTGTCAATTCATTTACTTTGACTGCACCAAAATTTAACATATTTATTTCTTTATTTTCCGAATGTTTCTTTCTTGTGAAAGTTGAATATAGAAAAACGGGGTAGAGTAGGTGAAGGAATAAAGACTTTAAGTTTAATGAGGGATTTTATGTTAGACAAGTTCATACTTGGCAAGCAGCAGCTTGTCTACTGAATATGACACAATTCATTTTTATGGGACTTAAAAAATACTGTATGATTAATGGGTTTTTTTTTTTAATAAAAAAAAAAAGGATGTTTGTCAGCTTCATTTATAGGAGGTCCGAAGCTGATTTTGTCCTAGTTTGAATTGTCCAAGTTCGCTAGAACAAGGTTAGTTGAGGAAGCTGACAGATGATTTGTAAGTTCTAACTACTGATTCGAATTAAGTTTTCAAGATATATTTTGTTAATCAGAAACCATCCGAGCCATTAACTTTTAATCATCAGTATTAGATAAACAAGTATGGCATGCATGTGTTGTATTAGATGTGGAGGTAGCTAGATTTTAATGTATTGGATGTCATAGTTTTTTTTTTTGGTGAGGTCGTTGGTGAACTTGTTGAACTGGAACCGGGTGAATTAGGGTTAGTTTAACATTGCTGATGAAAAAAACTTTGATTGAAAAAAAATATATTTAAAAATGTAGTGAAAAAATATGATTTAAAAACTTTTTAAGTGTTTGACATTACTATGAAAAAGTGTTGTGAAAAATTGAAATGTCAAAAAAAAAATGTTTAAAATAATAAAAATGTAAAGATGTAAGAATAATAAAATCATTTTATTCAAAAGTCAACTTTTAAAACCCAAAAACTATTTTTTTTTTACTTTTTGGGTTGACTTTTCAAACCATGATTTCAATAATAAAAACCAAAATTTTTTACCTGTTTAACATTGCTTTTGCAGTAAAAAGCAATTTTTGACATCAAAAACTATTCCAAAAACAATACTAAACAATACCTTAGTCTTGTGAAACCCAGAAAGGATCGTAGGGGCATCAGAGTTTGAGTTCCGTGAGAAAACATCAACAACTTTCTGTTCAAATTCAAAGCTAATATGAAAATTATATAAGCAAAAGCAAGTAGACAAAGAGCTGCTCTTCATGTTATATAGTAATTTAGAACAGCATGGTTCACATTCTGTTGAATGACAACAAGAAACTTAAGAACACACAGATACACACTCCTCTAGCCCTCTGCAGAGATCCCTTGGTGATAGTTTCTCAATTATTACTAGTAATATTTTAATAACAAAGAGCTATGATTCAATTTCTTTCTCAAACAAAACGGCTGAGGTATTCTTCCACAGTGGTATATTTCACATCAGGGTATAGTTCAGAAGCCTCGACTCCGAATGACGGTTCAATCTCAAAGTTGGTGTGATCACCCTTCAAAAAGATTGAGTGACTGATTGCCAATACCACATTGATTGGAATTGGAGCCTCTGCAAGAATCGATGAAAACCAAAACAACAATAACAAAAGAACAAATTGGTTTGAACTGCAATATCCTACTGTAAAACTTCCCTTCTATTTGATGAATAATCCAACAGGAAGTTTAATTAGCAGTAGTTTTGAATAAAAAAAGAGCAGCAGGGGATTTCACCAACCTTGGATCTGTTTGAGAAGTTGGTCCTCTGGAACATATGTTTTCTCAAGGGTTTTGCCAATCAATTTCTCCCACAGGGCAACAACCTCATTAAACGAGTAGGTGTTTTTAGGAGGCCTGATGTATAGGATCTTGTTCAATGTTCTTGGGTCGTCAACAGCTTTGATGGTGTATGTGCCAATATCACCTTCATAGTTGAAAACAGCTGCAAACAGAATAGGATGCAAATAGTGATTATTACATGCAAATAGGATCTTTTATTTTCCATTTTTCCAGAAGAGATGCTCCGTTTGATTTACATAACAAAAATGATTAAGTAAAGTTTCATTTGTCCCCTTCTTTTTTTCTAGCTCACTAAAATGATCCATTTTCCATGATTGCATTGCATGGAAGAGTTGTTTGTAGCAACGAAGTTCAAAGCTTGAAAATAGAGAAACATATCACCTTAGCCAGTGGATGTAATGCATCTATCATCTATGTATGGTTTAGGGCTTCCCTATGCTAAAATACTTAAAAATAAACACTATTTACCTTTAGGATGTCCATCGCCTAGGATGACCACCTTGTCTCTTGGGGGAGCAGTGGCTCCTGGCTGTGACAAATTAGGAAGAAAATAGCCCGCAAAGCAGTTACTGGGCACATAAGTGTAAGGGATTCCCTCAGCCTCAATAGTACGGCGGATTTGAGCCTTGGTTGCGAATGCTGTTTTTGCTGGCTCAACGGCATGAACCCGGTCCACATCATTTCCAAATTCCGAAGGGAAAAACCTCTGGTCAAACAAATTAAAAATCATTAGAATGGAATGAAGATTTTGAAACTAAAATGCACTCTTGCTCATTACCACGTTTTTGTGTAAAATGCCAAATGGTAATCCAAATTAATTAGTCTCTTCCACCAAAACAACAACAATCAGCTAAGCACCTGCAAATTTCTTTAGTCCAAGGCCATCAAATGTGATTTAATTGTACAACGTATATTTACAGCTGTATAATTTGTGCTACCAGGGCGAGAAAATTTACTTATACTACCAAAGAAAAAGAAAAAATTTATGCTAAAAGGGGGTGGTAAATATTCTGCTCCTTTGACAATTATAAGCAGCACATGGATTGTCAAAATGGCTAGAAACCATGATTCATCTTTGAAATGTTAATGCCACAATCTGAACTAAACTTCCTGTAAAGGTAGTGTGATCTTCCATGTGCACCACTTTAGTGTTGTCCCAATCCGAAATTACCGCCATTGATATGCAATTCTCTCTTTCCATACGGTCAGTTAACACAAAGTCCAAAACTTTTAATTGAAGTAACTCAAAAATTTTCAATGCACAAAGTTTAACATGAATGACAATGGTTTCAGCTAATTTCATTATGCTAAAGATCAAAGATCGCCAAACAAATGCCTGATATGTATGCATTAGAATAATCTTATTAATTTGTTTGCACAGTCACAGCTGGTAGGTTAATTCTACATAATTAACAATTTGAGTAAATTAACTGAGAAATACTAACCTTCACATTCCCAGCTTCTTTAATGGCAGCAATGATCTTAACTTGATCTGCTAACTGCATCTGACCTACGGAGGATATCACCACATCAACTTGCTTTATTGCCTTAACCAAACTCTCATGATCGTAAAGATCTCCCTGCAAACCCAAAAAACATCAAACTAAAAAAAAAGTAAGATCACAGCCATGAGTGTACGATCACGTTCACAAGAACTCAAATATACTTACATACACCAATTGGACCCCTAAGTTCTTGATGTTCTCAATAACCTTTCCCTTAACAGGATCAGAAACCGTACTCTCTCTTACTAAAGCAAAAGTGGGATGGCCCTCTTTTGCACTGGCTTCAACAATGAACTTTCCGATGTATCCAGTGCCTCCAATGATCAAAACCTTGCTCTTTCCAGCCATTGAAGAATTCTTCAGCTACAGAAACGAGACCCAAATGAGAAGTACTAGTTGGTACAGAGAGGTTTCGGGATTATGTTCTTGTAATGGGGGTTTGACAGCCGAATGGAGCACTATTTATGAATGAAATGAGGGATGGGAAGTGACGAGGATAGCCTTGGTTGTGGTTGGTGGGAACCAAAGTGCTACTGTGATTGGTTTGGATGATTTTCAGTTTTTTGACTAATTAAGCACCAGAAATTATTTAATGGTAGAAATTTGTTGGTCTGAAAAATCTTGGTTCGGGAGCAAATAGGAAGTTAAGTAACAGTCTTTGTTATTGAAATTTTTTTTGGCAATCTTAGACACAACAATTAAAAATTAACTAAAATACAACATAAAATATGATACTAAAAAATAACTTAAATACAATACCAATTTATGAATATGTCAAAATCTATATAACATAAATTATTAACATATCAAAATTAATATAAATATATAATATCTTAAATACAATTATGACATAAAAATATACGAATACAATACGAATATACGAATTACCTATGCATGCATTGTTGAATTAGCTGGGTTAGGAAAAGGCTAACATTGATATTTAACTTAAAGTGCAGTAAAATAGATGCAACTTCAAGAGAAACAAAAGGGAAAAACAAAAACAAGTAATTTGACATTCTAGAGACTGGTGAACATGTCCAAGATAAGGAATAACTGGGTCAAAGTGCCTCTTACATGAATGGCTAGACTCAATCCAAAGTTCATTATCAAGTTAGGTACGAGAAGATGATATTTTTGGCTTTGGTTACCCCACAGCCATGAATTTATTCGAAACAAGTGTAGTACTATAGTTTACATATAAGAAAGTTGGAAAGGTTGTTGGGGAAATTTGTATTTGTTTATTAGCTAAGAAATAGACCCATCATTTACACAAGGACTCAAATTTCGGTTGTTCTTGTCCACGAGGCTGATAACGGTTGCTCCTGACATTTTAAGCCTCTCAAATTTAGATTTTATTTAATCGTTTTAAATAAAAGATCTAACGAACTTCACCTTGCTTGGCTCAAGAGGCTCTGCCTTTGCACTAGACTTGGTTGTCTCTGCTAAATTATGTGAAAAATCCAGATGGACGCCAGGATTTCTTCCGCTCAGAGAACTTTCGAACACAGCTGAATTATTGATGCTTTGTGTGTTACTATTGACATATGCTCTTGATGCCAGATTTTCTTTGGTCGTTGAATCCTCAGGCTTTCTTTCCTTAGAGCTTCCTTCTCCATCAATGGTAGCACCAGGGCTCTCATCTGGGTTGATCTTATAACCCTGGTGAATGTGGGCTAATCCATCCTTTTTGGTTGATTCTGAGCCGAAGTGAAAAGATGCTCCTTTATTTTCTCCTGCTAGAGTTAGAACACTGACCGATTTTTCATCTGTAGGCAGCTTTGGTTGCCCTGTGACCAGCTTATGAACAAACTTGGAAATGTCTTCCCTGATCTCTTTATGAAGGGGAACTTGTTCCAAATTAGAAGTGACATGCTTTTGATGAGAATTATTTGGCTTGCTCCGATCTTTTGGATATGTAGAACTCACAGTTTTGATTTGTTTTTCTTCAGTGCTTGAGTTTGTCAATGTCTTCTTTCTTTCAACATCTTCTTGCTTTTCATGGTGTCTTTTTCCTGTTTCCAAAGCAGCCCCCAATAGCTCTCTGGCTTTTGTCCCAGCTTCTGTTGCTGCCGCAAGAAGTTTAGTAGTAATTGCTCTCTGCTCTGCAGGCTCTTCATGAGTTGAACCCTTTGTTGTTGCTTTCCTGCGTTCTTCAGCAACCTTCTTCCTTTCTTCCATTTCCTTTGGCTTTAATGGTGCTGAAGGTGTTTCTTTAGCCGCTGCAGTAATTGGTGCAACTTCTTTCAGTTTGGCTGATGCCTCTGAAGGTTTTACAGCAACACCAAATGGTCTAAAAGTGGGTCCTTGTGAGGCAGATGAAGATGATAGGGATTGAGTAGAACTTGGTGGCTGGGAAACTACTTGTGTAGCAATTGCTGGTTTTTTCGGTGGAGACAAGGTCTGCATTTGAGTGGCTCTACGTGATGGAGAAGAGGGTTGTGAAGATGTCTGGCCTGGTGGCTGAGAGACCAAACGGGATGGAGATTGTTGCTTGGAGACTGCCTGCGCTGTTGGTCGGGGCTGGGGAGCAATGCGAGATGGAAATACTGGCTGAGAAGTCACTTGAGTTTCAGTGGCTCTACGAGATGGTGATGGTGGAACTGAGGAAGCTCTGATTTGATTTGTTAGGCGAGGTGGTGATGCTGGCTGTGAAGTAGCTTTAATTTCAGTGGCTGCACCAGATGCTGCTGCTGCCGGCTGAGCCTGGGCGGGAGTGGTCTGTACTGGGCTGATCCCTGCAGGGCGAAATGGTGGTCGACGTTGGATAGGGATGGTAATGGTTGGCTGGGAAGGGGCTTGAGTTTGAGCTGCAGGTCGAGGTTGTGGTTCAGCTGCAGGACGAGGAGGAGAAGCTATAGGACGGGGAGTGGCAGCTGCTGACAGCCAAGGGAGTCGAAAACGAAAAAGTTGCCTCTGATCTCCCATATATGATAAGAAAGAGAAAAAATAACAATGAAACAACGATAGATATGGAAGGAAGGAATTGGGGGGTTCTTTCTTGCTGATGATGGCTCACGTTTGATGTGAGGTCTGCATATATAGGTTTGAGTCTGATGCCTTGGAAAGTCTACTACGAGACATTTGCACTCATGACTTCCTTCTAATTTACATTCTTAACTTTCTTCTTGCTTTTGTGAAAGGACAAATCATTTTCTGAAATATTGAGGATTCTTTAGACAGATTTTTCTTGTCTGCCAGGGATAGCATCTAGTTTTTGTTGCCTTCATACGTTCCATTTCTCTGTTATTCAAGACCAGGAATTGATATTCTTTTCTTAAAGGACTCCCGAGTTTATACTTGCCTCAATGTCAGCTTAAAGAGCATAATCATACTTTCACTCATAATAACAGTAATAGACTGTAACTAGAGAATTTTGGAGCATTTGCTAACATTAAGAAGGAATGAAGCTAGCAAGTTCTATATGCATTCCTTGCTTCAGTTTAGCCCCACTCAAACAAGAAAAAGAAAAAAAAAAAAAAAAATCAATGAAAACAAGCTAAGAGATTCATACTATATTTTCATTTTTAAAAGAAAAGCAAAAGTTTTTAGAGAAAGTTTCATACTTTATCTGCAATTGTTAGCTTCCCGGTATGCCTAACAAGGACGCAAGGAACATTCCAACAAATCGAATAGCAGAGCCTAGTTTCCTTTTCCTTCATCTAGTTAATCAAGTAAAGAATTCCTTTAATATAAATTAAGACAAAAGCATCGGAGCTATATATTCTTGCTGCTTCTTCACCATAGAAAAAGACCAACACCAGGTTCCTAGCTAGCTTCATTGTGAAAGGAGCTCCCACAGAACCAATATCAGCTGCTGTTCCTCTAAGGTATAAGTAATTCTAACTTTATTTTACTGTCATTTTTAATCATTCTAACAAGGGTTTGAATTACATTTAAACAAAATATTTTATATCTGATCTTGTTGTACAGTGCCAAAATGCAAGGGCTCATCCAAGGACTAAAGATCATGCCTGGAAACAGTGAAGCTTGCAATTCTAAAAAAATTCACGAGGCAGGGTCTCCATTGACAAGAAAAATATGTTCTAGCGTTTTGGTTGTGTCGCTTCCTCTCAAACAATGGAAATGGAAATGGAAGAGAAGGGTTAGAAAGCAAGATAGTAGCAAAGGTACCTGTCCACGGCCCGGGTAGCCATCCAGCCCGGTAAACTCGGCCCGTATTGGATTTTCTCATAAATTCTAAAAGAAATCAACTTGGTGGTGATGATATTATAAAAGACAAGAAAAAGGCTTATAAAGGGTCAGTTTTTTGACACTGGATTCTTGTCCATCAAAGCCTTGCTTCAGCAAGCGGATCACTCGCCAACTTGCACAACCCCACGTCCCCACCACCTTTGCTCTCAGTCTTCTCCCTTGACTGAGGCAGCAATATCTTTTTCCTCCCTAGCTTCTTTCTCTTTTGTTAGTTACTCTCCCTTTAAGGTCTAATCTTGAAAGACATACATTCCTCTTCTCCAACTTTTGTTCATACAAGCTTTATCATATTCGTCTTTGTTTTCATTCATCTGGCCCCAAAGTAATAATGGCATCAAGCTCTATGACTTCTTCACATGATTCTAACTCCTACTGGACTCCAAAGCAAAACAAGCTATTTGAAAAGGCACTTGCTGTATATGACAAGGACACTCCAGACCGCTGGCAAAAAGTGGCCGCTGCTGTGGCTGCGAAATCAGCCGAGGAAGTAAGAAGGCAATATGAGATCCTAGTAATGGATCTCATGTTTATTGAATCTGGTCAAATCCCTATACCCAATTACAAAAGCACAGGGAGTAACAGAAGATGAATTGCTGGTGAGTGGTGAGCAAAGGTAGAGTATTTGTAACTATCTCCCATTTGCAAACTTAAATACTTATTCCTATACATCTTTGAGTCATTTCCACTTGAAAACTATTACTCATGCAACTCTATTTTCTGGCTCAACATACTATTCTCATTCAAAAACTAGCAAAAAACCACAATATCCAAACATCCATCTTTCTTAATTAGACTTCTTGTGCAAAGCCAAATTCTGCCAACTGATGACAGGGCCGTGGCAGGGCATGAAACCAAGGTCTTTCACCAAGCCAATAGGAATATGAAAAATCAGAAAAAACTTCCATGTATTCAACTCCTCCAAAAAGATTATGATCGCTATGTTCAGCAGTCAAAAAACTGTAGTTTCTAGAGGACACTCCTAACATGAAACATGGACGTGCCCTCGAGCTCCAAAACGCAGCATATAATATAAACTATATAAGGGATTCTTTTTCTTTCCTTCCCAAATATTAATTATGTGACCCTCTCCTTCTCTTTTTGGCCACATTGGAAATCATTTAAACAATGTTATCCAGTGTTTTCCCCTAGCTAAGATTCATGGTATGATGCTCAAAATCACATTAAAAATTTGTCAAAAATCTTTAGATTGTAAACTAAAAAAACTCTTTTAAAACGGTTGTAATCTTCCATGTTTCCTCTAACATGTCATGCACTCACCTTTATATTATTTTCTATAATACTCTATCCATACCCTATTTTCAACTTACTAATAAAAAACCCACATGAAATCTAATCCTATTTTGTTTAGATCACATGCACATGGCCCCTATATATAATTCGGAGAGCTTTGAACCCAATATCATAAAATAAACAAGTTAGCCGATTCTACTCGTATTCATGTCTGACATAACCCATTTTTTAACTTTAGATTTCACATTCCTTATAACCCTTAACTAATAATCCCTAAACTTAACCCTCATGACACTGGTTTTTCTTGGATCATGAAGCCAATATCCAATGCTTCAGCTAAAAAACAAATAATTTCCATAGTCTAACATAGATAGGCATTTGCACATGTTCTTACTCTTATAATAATCTAATTTTCTAAAAGGCAAGATAATTGTATTTTAATTACTCTGATGCTCTTGTATTTTTAAATCCTCCACAGGTTTTTTGAAGAATCTAAACTCCAATGAAGCACAAGTTTCAGCTGCATTGGCAGAACATCAATAAAAACTATATAAAAAAAAAAAAAGCATAAATATAAAGAAATCGAGAATCGGGATCGTGATCGTGATCGTGATCGTGATTCTCCCAATCTTAATTTGGCTCCGTTTAAGTGTGTACTGGATTTTCTAGTTTTAAATTAAAAATATTAGTATTATGTACTAAATGTTCCGTGTTTAGTCTGTTAAATTGATTATCTATTTACCTTGTTTGTTAACTTTTTTTCAGAGAAATGCAATAAATGAATGACCTAATCAAGAGGAAAATAAAATTAAAAAAATAAAAAATAATATTTAAATTACTGGATAAAGATTATGAGGAAGAATGAAGCGTTCAGCACAGGATCCATACCAAAAAAAAAAAAATTATTACCAAAAATTAAATTATGCTTATTGTATGAAAATGAAACGTAGTCAATCAAAATAAAATAAACAAATAATCATGCCGCTTTATCACAAACATTAAAGGAACAATTTCAGTTTTCCTTTCTTTTTTCACCATTAAGAGCAGGGGAACGGTTGTTCATTAAGCATAGATTTGATTTCGATTCTTGTTTCGCAATCGCATGGGATTTAAAATATAAACCCAAAATTTTATCACTATCATCATCAAATCAAATAACGGCACTGAAAAAGAAGCTGAACAGCTGACCATTTTGAGTTCCAGCCTTCCAAAATTGTACTCTGAATCTGAAGAGAGATAGCCAATCAAGCAATTAACCGAAAATCTCGATTTTAACTTAACAGGAAGAGGGATTTGGGAAAAGGGAACTGATTTTGCGAGGGAATGAAAGAGTCTAAAAATCAAAAGAACGAAATAGAGAAGCGAATCGGCGTGGTTTTAATTTTTAAACCAGATGGAAAGGCGGGAAAAATTATTTCGTTTCCTTTCAAATAAAAAAGAATTGGAAATACACCATGGAGATGCGGGGTATCGATCCCCGTACCTCTCGCATGCTAAGCGAGCGCTCTACCATCTGAGCTACATCCCCTTATATCTAGTGCTACTTTTGTAATAAATAAAGTATATTAAAATACAATAGCTATATTAATGTATTAATATAAAATTACATTTAGCAGTAATAATTTTGTTAGGAATTGTAACATATAATATAATTAAATATATACAACAAATTAAAGTGTAACATATTTTTAGGATGTTAAATTTACTAGATAAACTTATTTATGTCATTAAAAGATTTTGAAGAACATGTCATTTGGGTTAAGATCTTCGTTATTTGTTTGTCCATTATTATTCAATACAATTCTAATTACTGTTCATAAATATGATTTTCATAATTTACATGTGGACCTTATACATATGAATAGTATTGATGAATGTATTACAAAATACTAAAAAAAAAATCCAAACCCTCCGTTCTAATTTTATTGAACTCATAATTGACATAATAAGAGCCAACATAATTTCTAAAGCTCAACTATTTTTTCATAAATTTAAATTATAAATGTCAATCAAGAGTTTGGAATCACTTTCCTTTGAAAGATTTGGGTTTTGTTTTTGGATTTCAAATATGCTATATTAGAAATTATTTTATCTATGGTGAGTGAAGTTTTTAAATTTTACAAACGAGTTAATAAGGTAACACATATCTTTTAAATGTATTAAAATTTTAAAATATTAGTTAAAAAAATAAAACATGTGATAAATTTTTAACTCATTAATAAAATTAAAAAGTACAAAAACTCATATATCCTAAAATTGCCAAAATAGCATGATAACTAAAAATGTAGACCTGACTCCTTATGCTTCTCTCTCTCTCTCTCTCTCTCTCTCTCTCTCTCTCTCTCTCTCTCTCTCTCTCTCTATATATATATATATATATATATATATATATATATATATATATATATAAAGTAAGGTGTAGTTAATGCAACTAATTTGGTTTTGATATATGATTCACTAACATATAATGTTACTTGATATGATCAAAAAAAATTCACGAATAAGTCATGCCATAATTGACATTTGAAATTGACAAAGATTACTTTAATTGTTGACTTAATTTTAGTTTATTAATTTTTTTTTCGATAAATATGATACTTATTTCATTTCATTTTTGTGCATGTATTCAATTTTTAGGTTGCGTTTAAAATTTTAAAAATAATGTAAATTATGTAATAAAATACATTTAAATGTAATATTTATGATTATTTTTTAAATTTATAGATTTGTTGGATGTCTATTTAGTGATGAATTTAAAATATTTATACATATTTATGAATTTAAAGTTCATGTTTTTATAGCCTTTTAAATATTTAATCATATTGAATTTTAACTAATTTATATATAATATATGCATTTCATTCTCACAATTTATATATCAAATAAAATTCAAATCTAAATTTTCAAATTCATGTTTTCAAATTAAAAAATATATATATATAGTATTAACCAAAGTGAAATGAGCTCAATATGCTACTCTATTTCAAAGTATTAACTTTTTTTAGTCAAAGATAAAATTTATTGTTTGCTGTTAAAATCATGATAATTTATGTATGTATGTATGTAAATTAGAGTTGATAATTTATGTCTCGTGATTTTTTTTTTTTGTCTATTGTATAAATATAAACATAATAAAAATTATTAAATATGTCAAAATCATAAACACAAATGCAATATGTGTATTAAAGTGTGTCTTGTTAATCGTAATAATTGTGTTTAAATGTACCGTGTTTATTACACTATTTTCGTATTTATTAAACTTATCGTATCCATATCGTGTTTTTATATCATATCTAAAATTATCAAATCTACATAAAATCATATATAATTAAAGAATAAAGTCATAAACAAAAGTTTCAACTCATAGTTACTTTAAAATAAATAAAATCTCAACAATGGTTCATTTGGGTGGGCAGTGAGATTGGCTCAGGTGAGATTAAAAACAGCAGTAACGGTGAGATTAGTTACTGTAACGGTGAAATTAAATACTGTAGCGGTGAGATTAAAATCAGTGATAAAATATATGTTTGGATTCAAAAGCAGCGGTGACGATGAAGTGAATTATAATAAAAATAGAAAATAATCGTTAAGGATATTAGAATAAAATTTGTATATAAATGATAATAATATATTTACATAAATTAAAGCTTAGTAAAGTAATATTTAATTATTTAATATATTTTATGTATTTTTATAATATTTTAATTTTATTTAACATTTTAATTTTTTTTTAAATTATTCACTCAAAAACATTGACACATAATATAAATTTGAAAATTTGAGAGTGTTAATAAGAATAAATAACTTTTAAATTTTTAAATAAAAAAATAAAAGATCAACAATATAAATTTATTTACTACTTAAATAATTAAATATTTATAAAAATTAACAAATAAAAAAAAAGGAATAAGGACAAAAGAAAAATAAATCTCCACTGGTGAAAGAAAAATTTTCATTGGACCCTTAATTTTGGCTCCAGTGCAGTTGAATCGATGTCCAGTGAACTTTTGGGTGCATAATGCCCCTAACTGGATTTAACTGATACTCTAGTTAAAACCAAATGAAGCCTAATCAGTCGAGCATGGGTGTAGAGTAAATAACTTTGCAACCATTAAAAACTTAAAACACATTCTCGCTCCGACTGCCATGCACCGTCACGAACTAAACAAAGAAAAGAAAATTAATGGAAGGGGTCTCTTAAATTCGCTTAATTCGTTTAAATAAGTAGTTTCGATTTCGAATTTTTATGAATGTAAAAAAAAATTTCGATAAAAATTCTCGTCTTGTTTCAAAAGATTAGTTATGAATTAACCCTGAAAATACCTTAAGTAAAAAAAAAAAAAAAAAAAAAAGGAAAATCGCAAATTAACTGAGAAAGACGCGCGGCCGTTAGAACTTTTGAGAGAGAAGCTATCTCCGTCTTACCAGTCCCAAACGCTATAAATTTCTCCCGAATTTCAATCGTCAAGAACTCACATTCATATTTGTTTTATTGTGTAACAAAATTCACAAGTTTTTTTCAAGCAAAAGATGGCAAAGATTGCTTTGGTTCTTGTATTCTCATTGGCCCTGGTTCTATCAATCGTCGGAGACGACACACTTTCCCCGGAACAGATAAACAAGGCTACTTCAGAATTTAAAGACGCCGCCCAGCGCCATTCAAGTTCAGCAGGAAATGCGGCGGAGAGTGTGAAGGAGACCGCCTCGTCATTTACTGACTGGTGTAAGGACAAGCTTAGGTAAAAAAAAAAAACTATGGAAACAATATTATTTTACTATTTGATAATCCTATTTAATTTAGTAATTACATACTCATTTTCTATTGCTTTCTTGGTTTATCATCACTGGTTTTTGCTGCTACGTTCAGGGGTTATGGCTTTCTGTCTCCTAAGGAATCAATGTCATCGGCATTGGCACCAGAAAACGCACCGGCACCGGCACCAGCATATCCAAGGCCTTTTGGACTCGGACCTGCCACCGTGCTCATAGATTAAGATGGGATATATGCACCAAAATAGCAAAGCGTATTACTAGTATATTTGGAGTAACTTGTCTTTTTGGTTCTCGTCCAATAAATTTGGACTTCAGAATTTCTATTTTCTTTTTACCTTTTTTAAGTCTGCTGTATTTTGCAGACTTCAACCATGTTCTAATAATTAGGGATTTAAATAGGGATTATGATGATATGGATATTTATTGTAGTTCAAGTACGAATGTCATATAGGGATTAAGCTTAAGATCATAAATTATATATATAATTTATGAATAATTTTGTTTATAAATAAAAAATGATAGATATAATTATTATGTTTTACATAAGTTATGTAAAATTGAATATATTTGTGGTTTTTTTTTTCTTTTGTGGCATTAATTTAATGGAGATGAAGTCATGTTCTTTTCCTCTTTCAGAATACAATTCAAAGCACACACAAGCCTTCCAATAAAATCATCAGTTGCTTACCAATTGGCAAGAACTTTTGCTTTGGGGGGTTAGCATTTAGCAATTTTTGTCGAAAGTTGAGCCAAGAGATAGTTCCAAAGTCCAAATAAAAATGCCAGGAGATTGATTGTTGTATAATCTGGCAGGTTCATATGAAACACAAAAGATGAAACGGCAAGACTATATTGCCCCCCAACAAAACTGTAAAAAAAAATTTGACCCTACTCGAGGTTTTTTTTTAATTGGCTAGGCCAGATTCAGACTAGCTAGAACTAATATACCCACTTGATCCAATGAAACCATTGCACAATAACAGGCTACATGCAATGAGCTCACCATTTCAATCACAATCAGCATTAAACATGAAGAACCAGACACCACTTGCCCATTTCACATAATTTCCTTTTCTGACAGTTTTTTTCGTAAATAATGAGGCAGAGAATGGCGCGAAAAGAAATGCTCTCAACCAAGTTAACCCGATTAGCTTGAACTGAAGATTTCTTCCCATTTTCTCACCATTTCTTCACCAAATTTCTCGTGAATTCATCAAAATTTCTTGTGCACTCATTCACTGCTCTCGAATTCATCTTCACGTTACTGTTCGACCTCGAATGGAATCACATCAAACTCATCTGAAGCTCAATTCTGATCTTGATATGTTGAGAACAGAATCCCAGGGTTGCGATCAGCAGGGATGTGATCCTCTGGCCTCTGAATCTCGAAGATTGACATTCAAACAGGTTGTTAATGGAGATGCTCCCTCTCGCTTTGAAACTGCCATAGCTACGGAGAGAGAAGGAGAAATGCAGAGGAAAGCAGTTATAACTACCTTCAATGACGTGGCACCTGCTGAATGGAGGAAGCTTTTTGCGGTTACAGAGACTCAATCAATGCATTTCTTCCCTCCTCAGAATTCTGAAGGGAAAATCACAGTTAAACCGCCTCAGGAGGTCTTCGATGAGGGAATCCAACAATGGCAACACTCTCTGGTTGCGCAATTCATTGGTAGACCACCTAATTTCAGTTTGTTTCAAAGGATGGCTGACCAACTTTGGGGAAAGGAAGGCAAGATTGAAGTAAAACCCGCAGGCACCAACCTCTTCATCATCCAATTCTCCACATCAGAGACAATGGAGTGGGTAATTGAGCACGGGCCATGGCATATACAGAATATGCCTATTCTTTTAAGGAAATGGAGACCTGGGATGCAAACACTTGCTTTTAACATGGACAAGCTTCCCATATGGGTTCATCTGGGCAAAATACCCCTAGAGCTGTACACAACAATGGGATTAAGTTACATTGCAAGTGCATTGGGCTCTCCACTATACATGGACAAGATTACAGCAAGTAAACAAAGATTAGCGTACGCCAAGGTCTGTGTTGAGATGGAAGCCAAAATGGAATTACCAAGGTTCATTGAGGTTGAGTTGCGTGATGGATCCCTTGTTCAAATCTCAGTGGAAGCCCCTTGGTTCCCTCCCAAGTGTAGCACTTGCAGCATATTTGGGCACATGGACAAGACATGCCCGCGAATCACAAAGGGAATCACTAAAATGTGGGTGCCAAAACAGCCTCAAGAAGTTAATGTGGTTGACACAGGCACTGATGGGCAAATGAAGGAAGAAAGACATAATGCAGATGATAACTCGTATAATTATATAGTTTTTAGTTATGTTTTATTATTGTTTTGTGTCAAATACGAGTTATTATTGTTTAGTCTAATTGTGTTTATGATCTTTTATATTTTTATGTAATTTGGTGTTTTTCACAAGTTTCTTTGAGTGATTTCAGATTACTAGAATTAAGGGCAAATCTAGTTCAGTTCCAGTTCCGACACATTTTGCCATATCAGCTATATCTGGAGTTTCACTGAAGCAATAAGGCTGAAATTTGTAGCCGTGCAAAGCTAAGAGGCATATCTATCTTTTTCATGTTTTATACTTCTTGAAACGGAGTCGTTTTCCCTAGCGAAATCGACCATCAAGTTGGCTGATGTGCAATGACGTCTGTGCTGACCTGTTTTCGTATTTTGCCCATATCTGCTTATCCACATCAGCAAATGAGCTGATTCCAATGGCTATGGATCCGTAACTGAGACGGGAACCTTTGTCTAGAAGACCATATGATCAGATCAGGCCTCTAATATTGACGAAATCGACCATCAAGTTGGCTGATGTGCAATGACGTCTGTGCTGACATGTTTTCGTATTTTGCCCATATCTGCTTATCCACATCAGCAAATGAGCTGATTCCAACGGCTATGGATCCGTAACTGATAGGGGAACCTTTTTCTAGAAGACCATGTGATCAGATCAGGCCTCCAACATTGACGAAATCGACCATCAAGTTGGCTGATCAAAATTGTCATACAATATGACGAAAATTGTTAGAAAAATTCACCCACCTATTATACCTACCTTTGATATTTGTAAAGCTTGTCTCTTGTCATTTAGCCTTCCAAAATGTGTATAAATAGAGGGCCTTGGATGATTGTAGAGGATCATATTGTACATAGGTAGGATATTAGCCATTTTAATAAAATTCTCTAAGTTTTCTTCTTCTTTCTTTTCTCTAGTTTTCTTTCTTTTCTCTAGTTTTCTTTTTCTTTAGAGAGAGCAAGAGGTTGGATAATTAATATTCTTCCTCTTCTTCTTTCTTTCTTTTATTTTCTTCTTAGATTTTCTTTAATTTTATGTTTATGTTTACAATGCCTATGCTAGGCTAAACTTCTATTTGGTTAAGGGTGATTTCAAAGCCCTAGACATGTTTTGTGATTGATTTTCAGATTCTATCTATCATTAATTTTCTATCAAAGTTGCTTATGTTCTTCTACAAGAATTGTTCATGATGTTGTCTTGATTTATTTAGGTGTACAACTAGATAGATCTTGATAATTATCTATTGCTAGTTTAGGAGTCTTGATCCGTGTAATTGTCTTGATTTCCTATTCATAAGTGGCAATTTGTGATTAATGATTATGGTCAAGTTTTCAATAATTGCAAAGTGGAACATAACATAAGTTGAACAATCCGAGCTTATGTGTTTGTTGCTTAGATCAACCTATCTTTCTCATCATAAAGCTGCCATTAAATTGAATTTAGAGAGCTTATTCTAGGTTGTTTAATGGTTAGAGATTAAATAGAGAGCTTGTTCTATTTAACGACAAACTAAGGAAAGATTGGGGTAACAGAGCTTGTTGTTATCTACGGTTGTTAACTTTGATAGTTGGTTGATATTGATAGATCTGAAATTGATTCTTAATGATGTCTAGTGGTGGAGAATGAAACCTTAACCATATTTTTCATATTTGATTCTTCTTACTTACTTGTTTTCTTACTTTTCTAGTTTGCTTATTTTTAAAAGTATATTTATTTTTATTGGCTGGTTATACCGCCTAATTTGTATATTAACTTTGTTTTATTTTTATTGGCTGGTTATACCGCCTAATTTAGTATATATATTTTTATTGGCTGGTTATACCGCCTTGCATCTTATTCTTATTATTTACTTTAGTTTAAATCTGATTTCAAAAACCCCTTTTCTTTTATTGTTCTTGAATTTAAGTTTTAAACTATCAACTTATAAACTAAAACCCAATCCCTGAGGACTCGACCCTTGCTAACTACTATACTTACAATTGATCTTTTTAGTGCAAGGTTAAATAAGATACACTCTTTTGGGTGCATCAAATTTTTGGCGCCGTTGCCGGGGATTGTTTTCTTTAGTTTATTTGTTACTTGGTTTATTCTTATTTTCAGTTCTAATGAGTTTTATTTTCTTGTACGTACGGGTTTTTCTTATCAAATTTTGAAAAAATAAAAAAAAAATATAAAAAAATATAAAAAAAAACGATGGAATTGAGCAATCTAACTCTTGAAGAGTTGGTGGCATACATGAACATGGAAAATCAACAAGCCAATCTCACCTATCCAGTTCAACAATTGGCCATGGGAGGATGTCAAAGCCATCAAGTGTTCCAAGACCAACAGTATGATCATTACTCAAACACTTACCATGAGGGATGGTGGGATCATACTAATTATGGCTACTCGAAAAATTACCAAGAAGTAGATCCTTATGCCAATTACACTCATCCATCTAGCTTCAATCAATCATGGTCCCAAGAACCAGATCTTTTTCAACCACCACATATGACTCAAAACTCAGGTACTTCTTTAGAAGATATTGTCTATTCTCTTGTTGCTGATACTTTGCAATTTCAACAGGAAACAAGGGAAAGCATCCAGAGTTTGGAAAAGCAAATGATCCAATTGACTAGTAGTATGGTGGGATGGGTAGCACAAAGATCTGAAGAACTCCCTGCCCAAACGATGATTAACCCAAAGGAGAATGCTACTATTGTGACCTTGAGGAATGAGGAACAAGATGAGGATGAGACAAAATTAGAGATGGATTCTATTCTTGAGGATAATGAAGCCACAAATCCAAATAAGAGTATTTCGGCACCTGAGGTAACGTTTAAGGTTCCACTTTTTACTAATGTTTCTTCTCCACCTTTTCCTAGTAGATTTGCAAAGTTCAAGGAGGAAGAACATGAACAACACATGCCAGAAACCTTAAACAACTTGTTTGTGGATGCCATTCAACAAGTATCAAAATATGCTCCATTCCTCGATGAGATATGCACCACAAAGGATGATGGAATAATACTTGTAATGGAGAATGCATCCACTGTTGTGCAAAGAAAGCTTCCTCTCAAACGCATAAATTTGGAAAATTTCATGTATGAGCCTGACAAGCCTAAAAAGCCAAGAAGGGGTGTTGGTTAGATTCAAAACACTAACTCAAGTGTTAATTGGGAAGGCAGCCCAATTAAAGATGAAATTGCCAACCTTCCATATTCAGATTTGCTTTCTCTTTCTTTTCCTTTTTCTTTTATTATTTTTATTGTTTTTATTTTTATTTCTTATGTTTCTTTGTTAATTGTGTTTACTGTTTTTAAGTTCATTTAGGCTGCATAAGTTTCTTTTGTTTAATAGTTCTTTTCTCTTACATATAATTCTTGCATTGGGGGATAATAGCATTACATTAATGACAATGTAAGAATTATGTGTGGGGGAAGAATTTAGGATTTTATTTAGAGTGTTTTATTTTTGAGTCTTTTTATGTTGTTTTTTTTTTTTGATCCTTGTTTTGAAAATAACTAGATGTAAATATAATTTTTATTTTTTTTAACCCCGGTTAAATGGCGGATAACGGTACTCCGTGATTATTTAAATCGGTTCCATCAGCTACCCACAAAACTGATATTGTATATAAATTTCTCTTCCAATTTCTCTTTCAATTTTTTTTCAGGATGGATGATATTCTCACAAGATTGCAGAAACGATTTCCTCCCTTTCCTCGAAATATTTTACTGAAGCTTTACCAAGTTCGATTTGAAAGATTAAGAATGCTTATGCACAAAGGGATTCCTGGAGACATACGTTGGATAATTGAAGCCAAGGTACGTGAAGATGAATATCTTCCTGTTTTGCATTTACCAGGTACAGGTAGAAGCACTTTTGCAAAGAAGCGACGAGCAAAGCGCATGAGTTCAAATTGCCACAAATGTGCACGATGGACGTGTAATGGTAAATGTCGTTCTATTGGGATTCCGTCCTCTAATCGAGATGATAAAATTGAATTCATTAAGGATGGACTGAGTAAGGAGAATTTGGGTAATATCCAACTTTCTCTTGAGACGCATCCTAGTGGAGACGTACAAAGAGAAATTCTTGATTTATGGCCGCAATTCCAAAGGGAATGACAACATCTTGGGAATCTGATGTTAAAAGACCCTGTTTGCCAGCTTGTAAGAAAACTGGATGGGAAGCATATCCTCGACTCATAGAAGGCGTTTAAGCCGTTTCTGGACGTAAAACCAGAGGAAGATGTGAGCCACAATCACAACTACAATAAATGACTTCTCAGCTTTTGGTTTGATTTGCAATAACTTTATTTCGGTTTAATTTACGTGTTATTCGATTTGTGTAATTATTCTCATTTTTTTTATTTGTCTTTTACGATTGATTTTTCTTCTCTTTTTTATTTTCTTCCTGAAATCGCAAAAATCTTTTGTTAGGTTAACATTTTCTTCTGACAGGTCAAATACACTTTCGGCGACATTATTACTCTTGACTTTTACGGTTGATTTTTCTTCTCTTTTTGATTTTCTTCCTGAAATCACGCAAAAATCTTTTGTTAGGTTAACATTTTCTTCTGACAGGTCAGATACACTTTCGGCGACATTATTACTCTTGTCTGATTCACTACTCAGTCCTCTATATATTACACCATGTACTCATTCTCTTTCAGGCACTCGAAAAAAAGAAAAAAAAAAAGAAAAAAAATGGAAAGTACTTCGTCCCAACGCATTAAAAAAATTTGTGTTTTTGGAGGTGCTTATCCAGGGAAAAATAACATATTCGCTGATGAAGCCATAAGAGTTGGAGTAATACTTGCCCAACAAAAGATCCAGTTGATTTATGGAGGCGGTAGTACGGGTTTAATGGGAGCAGTCGCTACAGCAGCACACGCCGGAGGAAGTCCAGTTCTAGGAATCGTGCCAAAACTATTCACAGATTTTTGTGGACCTACCTTGGGTAAGGAAATACAAGTCTGGAGTATCCCTGAACGGATAACAATCATGTACCATTCTGCCGATGCATTCATTGCTTTACCAGGAGGTCTGGGTACATTGGAAGAAATAGCTTGCGTGGCTTCTTGGTCATCTTTGGTCACAAATAAGAAACCCATTGGTTTGCTTAATATTAATGGTTATTTTAGTAATTTGCTTTCATATTTAGATAATGCTGTGGATAATGGATTCATGTTTTCAGAGGCAAGGAGAACTATAATTTCTGCTACAACCATTGAAGATTTACTCAAAAAGCTCGAAGCTTATGAGTATTTATCTGCTACGGTTGTTTCGCAAACGCTCGGAAAAAGAAAAAGAGATATGGACGAGCAAGGAGTGGATTGCACTTTGTCTTTGTGACATTATCTAACATTTTGTTTGTTGTGTCTCAGTTATAATAAGTGGTTAGCAACCTCTACAGGTAATATCTCCTAAATTTTACCTTCTTAAAAAAAAAAAAAAAGTTTGTTGTGTTTTAAGCAATTTAGAAGTATTCATTCTGAACAAGGTCTGAGTAAGGGAGACTTGAGACATACCTTGTCAGTTTGATTTCTTCTTTTCAAAAAAAAAAAAAAAGAGTTTGTTGTGTTTTAAGCAATTTAGAAGTATTCATTCTGAACAAGGTCTGAGTAAGGGAGACTTGAGACATACCTTGTCAGTTTGATTTTAATCTTTTTACGTTTACTTGTTAATTTTTGTTTAGTATTTTAGGATTATTTAGGTTGCATGAGTTTGTTTTGTTTTGAGTCTAGTTATTCCTATTCTTATGTTATTAGTTCTTTTCTCTTACACATGATTCTTTCATTTGGGTTAATAGACTTACATTGAGGACAATGTAAGAATTAAGTGTGGGGGGAATGATTTAGGATTTCTTTTATTTTTGTCTACTATTTTTTTTTTATGAGTCTTTATTATTATTATTATTTTTTAGTGTGTTTTAGTTCCTTTTTAATACAATGATGAGATATGAATTGCATAAGTCTAAAACATATTTATTAGTGAGAAGATTTTCATGAGAATTGAGCTTGATGTCAACCTTTTTATGAGCCAAAGTTAATATGATATGTTGATTGAGAAAGAAGCATGTTTAGACTTAATCTGACTTGTATAATCATTCTTGTGAGTTTTTGAGCCTAAAATGATTGATGCATTATACAAATCAATCTAATTTCTTTCTTGAGTGCTCTTATGATTACATGATTCTCTAGAACTTGCTTTAAACCGTTTGAGACTATATTGATGCATGTGACAACATGAATATGATAGAGGCATTAGGATTTTTAGCCAGGGCCAAACAACCATCCCTTATTGATGTTCCAAGAGAACACACCCTTAGTGAACCAATTTGAGCCTACATTGAATAAGCTATCTCTTTGGTAACCATAACTTGTCCCTAACCTAAATATACTTATATCTTTACCTTTGTTCCAAAGATGAATTAGCATGATTTGAGACAAGTTGCAAAGACAAGGGATATTTTTTGGTTAGAAACAAGAAATAAGTGTGGGGGGAAAAGAAAAGAAAAGTCAAGAGAAAAAGAAATGGAATACTGGCAAATACATTCCTATATATAAAAAAATGAATCATCTCTTGAATTTGTGGAAAAAGAAAAAGATGTTACAAAGTTGTTTAGAATGAAGAAAAGGCCCAACATGAATATCCGGCCTAGGTGACTATGTACTTGTAAAGAGTTTTGAGAAGTTTCTTTGTATAATCTTTTTATGTCTCTAAACTTTATGAACTCTTTGGAACCTTTGTGATATCTTTATCCTTTTGTTCTTCAACCACATTACAAACCCCTTGGCCCCATTACAACCTTGATTAAAGACCTCTTGATTTATGAAGTTGCATGATCTTTTAGTGGAGAATAGGTGGACAAGCAAGCATATGGTAGAAGTGTTTTCATGAGATTGATTGAGTGTAAACACTTTACCACTACTTTAAAGAGTGAAAATCAAGAGAGTATCCCATGTGAGAAGTTGAGATTAAATTTGAACATGCACTATTTTGATTGAGATATGTTATGCTAATATTGGCTTAACTCAAACAATTTACATTCAAGCATGATTTTTTGTGAAATTTTTTAAGCTATTGATTAGTTTATAAGACTTGTTCAAATATTGTCTCTAATTTGTATTGAAAGGATTAGGAGTAAATATTTTTAGTATATGTAGTTTATTTATATGAAGTTTATTTATATTTTAATTTTTCAATGTTTGTGGGTATCGTTCTAGTAAACCCTCACGAGACTAAACTCGTCCACTAGGGACACCTAGGGGTTTAAAGGCTTGTGTCACATGCTAAGTGCCACCGTGATTTCCTACGAAAGTGGATTAGATTAGATTTTCTTATTTTATTTTTATTGAGTCGTTGCTAGGGACTAGCAACAATCTAAGTGTGGGGGTGTGATAACTCGTATAATTATATAGTTTTTAGTTATGTTTTATTATTGTTTTGTGTCAAATACGAGTTATTATTGTTTAGTCTAATTGTGTTTATGATCTTTTATATTTTTATGTAATTTGGTGTTTTTCACAAGTTTCTTTGAGTGATTTCAGATTACTAGAATTAAGGGCAAATCTAGTTCAGTTCCAGTTCCGACACATTTTGCCATATCAGCTATATCTGGAGTTTCACTGAAGCAATAAGGCTGAAATTTGTAGCCGTGCAAAGCTAAGAGGCATATCTATCTTTTTCATGTTTTATACTTCTTGAAACGGAGTCGTTTTCCCTAGCGAAATCGACCATCAAGTTGGCTGATGTGCAATGACGTCTGTGCTGACCTGTTTTCGTATTTTGCCCATATCTGCTTATCCACATCAGCAAATGAGCTGATTCCAATGGCTATGGATCCGTAACTGAGACGGGAACCTTTGTCTAGAAGACCATATGATCAGATCAGGCCTCTAATATTGACGAAATCGACCATCAAGTTGGCTGATGTGCAATGACGTCTGTGCTGACATGTTTTCGTATTTTGCCCATATCTGCTTATCCACATCAGCAAATGAGCTGATTCCAACGGCTATGGATCCGTAACTGATAGGGGAACCTTTTTCTAGAAGACCATGTGATCAGATCAGGCCTCCAACATTGACGAAATCGACCATCAAGTTGGCTGATCAAAATTGTCATACAATATGACGAAAATTGTTAGAAAAATTCACCCACCTATTATACCTACCTTTGATATTTGTAAAGCTTGTCTCTTGTCATTTAGCCTTCCAAAATGTGTATAAATAGAGGGCCTTGGATGATTGTAGAGGATCATATTGTACATAGGTAGGATATTAGCCATTTTAATAAAATTCTCTAAGTTTTCTTCTTCTTTCTTTTCTCTAGTTTTCTTTCTTTTCTCTAGTTTTCTTTTTCTTTAGAGAGAGCAAGAGGTTGGATAATTAATATTCTTCCTCTTCTTCTTTCTTTCTTTTATTTTCTTCTTAGATTTTCTTTAATTTTATGTTTATGTTTACAATGCCTATGCTAGGCTAAACTTCTATTTGGTTAAGGGTGATTTCAAAGCCCTAGACATGTTTTGTGATTGATTTTCAGATTCTATCTATCATTAATTTTCTATCAAAGTTGCTTATGTTCTTCTACAAGAATTGTTCATGATGTTGTCTTGATTTATTTAGGTGTACAACTAGATAGATCTTGATAATTATCTATTGCTAGTTTAGGAGTCTTGATCCGTGTAATTGTCTTGATTTCCTATTCATAAGTGGCAATTTGTGATTAATGATTATGGTCAAGTTTTCAATAATTGCAAAGTGGAACATAACATAAGTTGAACAATCCGAGCTTATGTGTTTGTTGCTTAGATCAACCTATCTTTCTCATCATAAAGCTGCCATTAAATTGAATTTAGAGAGCTTATTCTAGGTTGTTTAATGGTTAGAGATTAAATAGAGAGCTTGTTCTATTTAACGACAAACTAAGGAAAGATTGGGGTAACAGAGCTTGTTGTTATCTACGGTTGTTAACTTTGATAGTTGGTTGATATTGATAGATCTGAAATTGATTCTTAATGATGTCTAGTGGTGGAGAATGAAACCTTAACCATATTTTTCATATTTGATTCTTCTTACTTACTTGTTTTCTTACTTTTCTAGTTTGCTTATTTTTAAAAGTATATTTATTTTTATTGGCTGGTTATACCGCCTAATTTGTATATTAACTTTGTTTTATTTTTATTGGCTGGTTATACCGCCTAATTTAGTATATATATTTTTATTGGCTGGTTATACCGCCTTGCATCTTATTCTTATTATTTACTTTAGTTTAAATCTGATTTCAAAAACCCCTTTTCTTTTATTGTTCTTGAATTTAAGTTTTAAACTATCAACTTATAAACTAAAACCCAATCCCTGAGGACTCGACCCTTGCTAACTACTATACTTACAATTGATCTTTTTAGTGCAAGGTTAAATAAGATACACTCTTTTGGGTGCATCAGCAGACAAATCAGTAGCTGATGTGGAAGCCCTTCCTTCAGCAAACAGGTTTGCAGTATTAGAAAATGCCACTGAGAATGGAAATGGTATTGTTACCAAAGATTCTGAATCACAAGAACACAATGAAGTGATGGAATCTGTTTCCCCTAGGAAACCTCGTGCTGCGGCTGCTGGAGTCGCAGATCTGATGCGACATATTAAAAGCAAGAAGAAGGGACCTTATGACAAAGGTAAGAAAACGGTGAAACTGAGTTCAAACGCTCTGAGTGGTCAGATCCCTGGCCCCTCACACTCATGAATATTCTTGCCTGGAATGTTCGAGGACTTAACAGTCCTCTTAAACAGAAGCAGGTTGTACATAGAATAAAAAGCCTGCATATAGATATTGCGTGCATAGTTGAAACCAGAATAAAATTCTCCAAGAAGCAGTCCACATTGGACAGATTCTATGGAGAATGGAGGTTACTTCATAACTACACAGAGGCAACTAATGGCAGAATCTGGTTACTGTATAAGGAGCACTTATCAGT
The DNA here is from genome assembly GCA_030761205.1 of Fremontodendron californicum. NCBI lineage: Eukaryota > Viridiplantae > Streptophyta > Magnoliopsida > Malvales > Malvaceae > Fremontodendron > Fremontodendron californicum. The sequence goes on from JAULJL010000043.1 coordinate 785,161, forward strand.
TGACAAAGTGACCATCACTGATCAGTCCATCACTTGTTTAATATCCATGAACTCCCAGTCGTTTTACTTAACTGCAATCTATGGATTGAATGATGGAACTAGCAGGAGAAGGCTTTGGTCTCATTTGAGTCACCTCAGTGGATCGATTCATGGGCAAGCATGGATCATTGCTGGAGATTTCAATGTCATAGCCAATTGCTCTGAAAGCTCTCGACCATGTAGCTCCCTTCCTGACATTCAAGATTTCCAACAGTTCCTTGATCAGAACTTGCTTTATGACCATGTCTTTGTTGGTCCTCTTTTCACCTGGTCCAATCACCAGAGTGATCATCTGGCAAGGAAGCTTGATAGGGTGCTTATCATTGACAACTGGCCTACCTTCTTTCCTCACTCTTATGTTGAGTTCTTAGCACCTGAAGTATCAGATCACTGTGCTGCAATAATAAAACCTGCTTTGCCATCTCATTCCCCACCCAAGCCTTTCAAGTTCTTCAATTTCTGGACAAGGAGCAGTGAGTTCAAGCAAGCTGTAGAGAGCTCATGGTCCATGCCTGTCACAGGAAGCCCCATGACCATTCTACATATGAAATTGAAGAGGCTCAAACCTATCCTTAAACAGTTCAATCAATTGAAGTTTGGGTCTATTTCTGCAAGAGTGCTGGAAAAACGCAAGGAGCTTGATGAGGTGCAACTCTCTTTGTTAAGGAACCCCAATGAGGATTCCTTGATCACAGCTCACCACCTACTGACACAGGATTTTCACGAGCTGCTGAAAGCTGAGGAAAGCTTTCTTAAGCAAAAATCCAGAATCACCTGGTTGAAGGAAGGAGATCACAACACAAGGTTCTTCCATAGGATGGTAACTGCAAAGCAGAGCAGGAATACCATCAAAGTGCTTTACGATGAAGCTGGGAACAGATTGGACTCCCATTCTGCTATCTCTGAAGCAGCTGTTTCATACTTCCAAAAGATTCTTGGTGCTAAAGACCTTAATTTGTCTCCATGCTCTCAAGAGCTCCTGAGGGAGTTGCTTCAAACAACTGTTCCAGAGGAAGCTTTGAATGTCATGACTTTGCCAGTGTTGGGTGAAGAGATCAAAGCTGCCATGTTTGCTCAAAACAGTGACAAAGCACCTGGCCCTAATGGATATACTGCACACTTCTTCAAACACACTTGGGACATTGTTGGCAATGAAGTAATTGAAGCTGCCCAAGATTTCTTCAGGACAGGAGTCATGCTTCCAGCCTTCAATTCCACTTGTGTTGCCCTCATCCCAAAGTGTCCCAACCCATCAACCTTCAAGGACTTCAGGCCAATATCATGTTGCACTGTCTTCTACAAATGCATTACCAGAGTCATTGTAAACAGGCTCAAAGGCTCTCTCCCTGCTATCATCAGTGGCAACCAGAGTGCCTTTGTCCCTGGTCGATGCATTACTGATAATGTCTTGCTGGCTCAAGAACTGGTACAGGGGTATGGAAGATCCACCATGTCACCTAGATGTGCTATCAAAATTGATTTGCAGAAGGCTTTTGATTCCCTGAGCTGGGAATTCACTTTGGATGTGCTTGAAGCAGTGGGAATTCCTAGACAAATCATCTCCTGGATTGAAGGTTGCCTCACAACATCCAGATTCTCAATTAACATCAATGGTGGACTGATGGGCTTCTTTAGAGGGGCCAGAGGTGTAAGGCAAGGGGACCCCCTTTCCCCATACCTCTTTGTATTAGCCATGAATGTCCTGTCCAAACTGCTGGACACAGCAGCACAGCATGGGATATTCCAGCACCATCCCAAGTGCAAGAAGATCAACCTTACTCATCTCAGCTTTGCTGATGATCTGCTGATTTTTGCTAAAGGCAAGGTTGATTCAGTTATTGGCATTCAGCAGGTTCTGAGTCATTTCTATAGCTGGTCTGGACTACAGCTTAATAATGCCAAATGTGAGTTTTACTCATCAGGCATGAGTGCTGAGGAATTGCAGGCAGTGCAAATGGCTTCTGGCTTCCAAATTGGTAAACTCCCTGTAAGGTACCTGGGAGTACCTCTGGTCACCAGAAGGCTCACTGACAGGGATTGTGAGCCACTGATTGCTAAGGTTCGAGCTCGAGTCAATGGATGGGCAACAAGGTTCTTGTCCTATGCAGGGAGACTCCAGTTAATTCAATCAGTTCTGTTCAATATGCAGAATTTTTGGTGCAGGAATTTCATCCTTCCTAAGCACTGCCTTAGGAAGCTCACTCAGCTATGTTCAAGCTTCTTGTGGAAGGGAAAAGAAGGGTCAGCCAGGGGAGCTAAGGTTAGCTGGAGCCAAGTCTGCCTTCCAAAGTCTGAGGGTGGGTTGGGAATCAAGGATATCCTAACCTGGAATCAGGCTTGCATCCTAAAGAACTTTTGGTCTGTGCTAATGAAGGCAGGGTCATTATGGATTGTCTGGATTGAGATGTATGTGCTCAAGGGAAGGGATATATGGCAGGTTCCCATTCCCAAAGGAAGTAGCTGGAGCTGGAGAAAGCTTCTGCAACTGAGGCCAATTGCATCACAGGCTACTCGACAGCTTGATAGTGGCACCTTATGGCCTTTTATTGGGAACAAATACTCTGTTGCTGCAGTATGGAGTGTAATCAGACCAAAGCAAGAGAAGGTCTCATGGCATAGGCTTCTCTGGTTCAAATACTTCATTCCCAAACACGCCTTCATCTCCTGGATGGCAATTCTCAACAGATTGCCCACCAAGGACAGACTTGTTTCATGGGGAATTCACATTGATGAAACCTGTTCCTTATGCCATCAAGAGAGGGAGACAAGGAACCATTTGTTCTTTGCATGCAGATATTCCAAGGTGATTTGGCAGCAAGTACTGGATCAATGTCGCATAATGAGAAGGGTTGCTAGCTGGGAGGAAGAATTGATATGGGCTAGTAAATTGAAGGGAAAATCCTTGATCTCAGTCATCCTACGCATAGCTTGGAATGCCACGATCTATTCAGTGTGGAGAGAACGTAATAGCAAGCTTTATGGCCAAATTGCAATCACTGAGGATACAATCATGGAAGGAATCCATGACATTGTTGGCCTTCGATTGCATGATCTTCAACACATCAAACTAGACTCTGTCAATATTGCTCTTTGTAATTCTTGGAAGCTGAATTACTAAATGGATGTTCAGCTCCTTTAGGATTGATTAGTTAAGTTTGCGGGATTAGTTTTACTACTTCAGTTGCATTATTGTACCATTGTAGCAGTTTACTGCTTCTTGGATAAATGGGAACTCAACTACTTATCCCAAAAAAAAAAAAAATTGATGAGAGAAAGACACTACCGGAATTTAAAGAGAAACAATTAATACAAGGTTTTTCTTTTTTGTTTGGAACAGTGCTCAATGCCCAGAGATACCCAAGGCTTACAATATTGAAGAATTATACAAATATATTCAAGATCAAGGCCAGCTCCCTCCTCACTTTAAAAGGTCTGATTATATATTAATATTCCAGGCTGCCCCATTCTATACATATATATATATATATCTCAGATTTCATTCTACTAATTTAGCAACCATGAAGAGCTCTTACTCGTGTGGCTGCTTCGCATTCTTGTTATTATTATGCATCCAAACCTTGAAAACTTGCCTTTTCACCCCAATCTCAGCACAAAACTTCTCCAGTTCCTCATCTTGCTTATTGATCCTCCAACCCAGTTTCTCCGCAAACTCCAACATCTTGTCCTTCTGCTCCTGCGTAAATTTTGTCCTGAACCTCTTCTTTGACAAAACATAAGGCGGCGGCATTCCCTCAGGGTTAGACTGGAACACGTTAAGATCCTCACTTGAAGACTCGGTCCCACCGCCGCTGCCAAACGCCATATTCACTGGTGCAAGAACCATTGCACTTGAAGGACTTGTATGAACTGAATATTTTTGATGGTGGTGGTGGTGCAGCATGGTTGGAGATGGCAACGGTGGAGGCAACTGAAGAGGGTTAAGCATCAAGCAGCTTCTTCTACTGGAATTAGCCCCGAATTGGGTCTCTCCATCAACCTCTTTGCGGTGAAAGTTGCGGTGACAGTCACAGGCAGCACATTTCAAGGCCTCAAGACTTCCTTCTTCTCCACTAGGCATGAACTCACCACAGCCATCGTAAACGTTTCCACCGATGTTGGCTGCGTGGTTCTTGAGACACTCTCGATATCTAATGACTCTAGATGGCTTTGTGTTTGAATTTGAACTAACTGAAATGGGTGCAACAGATGCACCACTGGCGGCAATGACTCGATCCGAGTGTAGAGATCTTCCTTGGCCAAGTGGTTGCTGTCTCTGCGGACGATGAACATGATCTAGGGTTTTAATATCATGTTCTTGACCTCTTACTTCCATAATTTAAGAAGTAATTGATGAAAAAAAGAATGAACTTTTTATGATCTTTTCATCCAAGCTAAATGAAGCTCGCTATTCAACTTATCATGGATCTTGTTTTCTTGCTTTTGTGTGTAGCTTGAAAACTTGAAAACGTTTCAAAACAGATGATGCAAGTTGCTTATCTAGATATCTTGTTGTTTTCCCTATCCATTATGCTGCCAAAACCCACCGACCCATACCGCTAATTTCAACCGTTACACAATCCGTAAGCTGAGATAAAGAGGAAAGAGAGTTGTTATTATGGTAATAAAAAAGATATGAGAATTAACCCTCAAATAACAAACAAGACATTAAAGTTGAAAAAATGGGACCAAACTCACAGAAAGAGAGAGAAAGAGATGAGGAAAACAGCAGCAAACGGCAGCAGGCGCAGGCCACCAGCTTTTACGCCTTTAATACACCATCAAGGGGCCTAAAAACATCTCTAATTAGCTAGCAAGAAAGAAAATAGGAAACAGGAAATAGGTTTGGGTTTGAGTTTGAGTTTGAGGTAAAGGATTTGTGTGCTTCTGTGCTTCCAAGTCCCAACAAGCCAACCTACATATCCAACAAGAGACAGCTTGGTTGCTTGTGGTGAGGCCGGGAAGATAACAGTCAATCTTTAGAGAGAGAGAAAAACAGAAAGAAGAGAAAGATTCTGATGAGATTTAAGGCTTCTTTCTCTGTACAAAACAACCGACAACGTCATGTTCATCCCTCTCCCATGCCCTGCCACATTTGGGTCCCACACTTACCCTTCATTATTGTTAAATTTGTTCATGGGTCGGGAGTCCGGTTTGAATAAAATGAACTCAGACGACTCAGTTTATATTATAATTCATTAATAAATTATTATAAAATAATTATTAATATTTTTAAATGATAAAATGTTCTTCTCGGAGCCAAATTTAAGAAAATATAATTTTTTTCGAATCGCGGCACGGACAAGTCAATATTGCCCTTCCCTCTTTCTATTTTTTATCATAGGCTTCGTTTTATATTGATGTTAATATAAATTTTGAAGTTAAAAGTTATTTTTTAATGAAAAATATAATGTTAAACATGTAAAAAAAAATTAATTTTTATGATTAAAATTATGATTTGATAACTTAAAAATTAAAAGACAAAAAATTTAGCTTTTGAAATTTAAAAATTAATTTTTGAATAAGATAATTTTATTAATCTCATATTTTTATATTTTTATTATTTTAAATATATTTTTTTTAACATTTTAATTTTTCACAATACATTTTTCATAAAATACCAAACACTTACAAAAAATTTAAACCATAATTTCTTTCACTTTTTTTTAACTCAAATTTTTTGCGTCAATAATGCCAAATTACCCACTAACCCACTTGAACACCGCCTTCCCCAAATGACCAAGCAGATAGTTTTAGTACTCTCCGCTAGCCCTGATGCGACGTAGCTTTGCTTATTCCATAATCCTCCCCACCTACATAAACCTCGACTTTTTCTTAATAAAACAAGTTTTCCAGATACTAATAAACACTCCATTACAGGCTAAAGAAAGATCTTTAACAGCTGCAACAGATCTTCAATACTCAAAAGAGAGAAAAAGAGTGAAAAGTGAAAAAAAAATAAATAAAAAATGGAGAGGGTCCACAGTAGAGTTGTTGTCTTGTTGCTGATCAGTGTATGGATATCTGAAGCATCAAAGGCTCAAAGCCTAATGTGCGCATTCTGCAACTCTCTGGCAAACACCACGCTTTTTCCCCAAGCAATGTCTTTACCTTTCCGTGATGCAATTAATCGATGGCTTTTATTTGTCTCTCTCTCTGCCCTTTTCCACGTTGTTTGCTTTTGGTACGTACTTGGTTGCTAGCTAACTGTTCATTTCATTTGGATGCAATACTACAGCTTCAAGCCTTCAAAACCAATGGCATAATTTCCCAATTCAATCACCTCTCTTCCAGGCAAAACTCGATCCGACCGATGGATTTCGAATCGATCCGATCCGAATGGAGAAATTTTTTTTTTTTTTTTAACAATGGAGGCGGAGCGGGGCGGTGCGGTTTTTTTTGTTTGAAAGGCGGGAATGGAGCAGTTATGGTAATTGCCTGCTCCGCACCGCCCCGCTCCGAATACTGAAATTACAGTTTTACCCTTACATATTTAGCTTTTAAATGAATAATAAAATAATATAATTAAACTTATTATTTTTATTTTTAAAAACTTAAACCTAATACTTTATTTTTTTCTCTTCCCATATTAGAAACATGTTTATATTTAATTTATATTTAAATTTTTTTAAAATGCTTTATTATTTAAAAAAATTAATAAATATCAAATGGGGCGGAGCGGGGCGGTTATGGATGTAACCGACATCCATGGAGGTGATAGTGGTATTGAAATTTCAACATCCATGGCGGAGCGGGGCGGGGCAGATCAGTACTATGGCGGGGCGGGGGCGAATACTGTAAAATCCGCCCCCGCCCCGCTCCATTGACATCCCTACTCCAACTCCTTCATTTATGCATTCTTTGGAAAGCTTTAGCGGAAGAGTCACACTTTTAATAGTATTTTAAACCAATGTTGCCATATGCATGCAGGTTAATATATAAGCTTTAATCTTGTCAATTGAGTGGTATGTATATATATATATATATATATATATATATATATATATATTGAATAGAAATCTTCTTATATATATATATATTGCCATATGCATTCAGGTTAATATATAAGCTTTAATCTTGTCAATTGAGTATATATATATATATATATATATATATATATATATTGAATAGAAATCTTCTGATCCCATTTCCCTGCCCCTACCCGTTTATTCACTCTCGTAACGAGCTGCAGGTTCATTTTTTCGGTGTCGTTTGTTTTCAATTGTTTAACGGGAGCTACGAAATAAAAATACGAACGATTGGTATTTCACTGGTGATCGAATAGGTGAATTCCACGATATCATATATTTTATTTGCATCGTCTTTGTATTCGTGTTTTTTTTTTAAGCGAAATCGATTTTTTTATTAGATAAAAAATCAGATCAAACATTAAAAACAATCAGGTACGAAGAGAACAAAAAAAAAAAGCACGTAACTCGTTACGAGAATAAGGACATGGATACGTGGATTGAGAAATGGGGCAAAGGATTTGGATTCATATATATTGGACAAATTTACGAAGATTATGGTTTTGAGAAATTTTTAGACACGTAATGCTTTTCTTATGTGAATTAAATAAGGGATTGAAAAGTTAAATAATGGATTAGAAATTAAAATATATATTTAAGCTTTAATCATATTGTAGTAATTTACATGTATAAAATGTGTACAAAGAGCATTGGAATGCCTTAGTATAAAATTGTTAGAGAAATTATTTTTTATTTTAAAACACATGAAATTCATCAAATACCATATATGAACGTTCAAATGTCACATATCTAAAGCCTCTCAATCCATTATTTAATGTATGTCTTTTATCTTGAAATTTTTCTAATTTTTTTTGTATAACTTCTTGAATAATAATTTCTTATTAATTAATTATTTAATCAATTTATTTTTTAATTTCTTTCATTTCATTTTGAAAATATTACAACAATACATTCTTGTCCGAAAATGGTTTTTTATGCTCTCACAATCGAGACAACCATGGACAACCATTTGAAGCACTTGAGACTGAGAAAAAACCCTCCTTTCTCTTCAGCTGCCAGAGCTCTTCCCATCGTCGCCATGGGGCATGGCAATAATCCCCCATTGTTATCAAACTTCTTTTTTTTGGATAAGTAGTGGTTTTCTATTCATCCAAGAAAACAACAATAGCTGTTACAAATTACAGCATTTGTGCACCATGAACAAAAGGCTTTCAACAAGTAAGCCTACAAAACTCAACTAACCGAACAGACTAAGAAACCATATTAGAATTAAGCTGCCAGGCATTACACAAGTCAAGATTCACATGATTCATCTTGACTTTGTCAAGATTGTGCAATCGCAGCATAACCACTCCCTTGATGAATTCCAGTTGTTTGTCCTCTGGGAGCTCAGCTTTTGTATGATGCCTAATGTTCCTCTCCCTCCATATTGAATAAATGAAAGCATTCCATGCAATGCGTAAAATGATTGCACTTAGAGCATTGCCTCTTAACTTTGCTATTGCCCACTGCAATTCTTCCTCCCAGCTGCCTACCCTTCGCTGAATATGGCATAAGTCCAAGACTTTCTGCCATACAGCTTTAGAATATCCACAAGAGAAAAATATGTGATCTCTTGTCTCCCTTTCATTTTTACATAGTAGGCATTCTTCCTCCACTGTCACCCCCCATGTTGCTAGTCTGTCTTTGGTAGGGAGCCTATCAAGAACAGTCATCCATGAAATTAAGGCATGTCTGGGAATGCTCCACTTGAACCAAATCAGTCGATGCCATGGAACCTTATCAGCTTTTGGTCGAATCAGGTCCCATACAGCAGCCACAGAATATCTGTGGCAGGGAAAGGCCAACTTCTCTGGTCACTAGTGACACATCCAACAGCCACTTGCCTCAGTTGCAAAATTTTCCTCCAATTCCAACTGCTACCACTGTAAGCAGAGATTTGCCAAACATCTCTGCCCTTCACTACTAGAAAATTGTCCTTAGCCGCCCATCTTTGAATTTTACCTGAAGTAGTTTTCGGAACATTTCCACTCTTTACAAGAACTACTATCCCTATTTCGACTTTTTCTTTATTCAAAACAGTTTCTCTGATTCTTTCACACATGTTCTTCAAAATTTTGTTATCTTTTTCACTCCTCTGTATCTCTGCAACAAGAACGATCGTTCTTGAAATATGAAATGCAGCGAGACAACCTCCTCTAATAAACTGTGGGCAACTATTATAAGCAGCGGTTTCTATGTAATGAGGGTGCATATCTTGACCGTTTATTGGCAGCTTAATGACGTCTAGGCAACGACCTGTTACGAACAGAAATCTTTCTTCCCCTTTCACAATTCCTCTATCTCCTGTTTGGACAAAACATCGGCCAACCTTGTTGCTTAGTCACTACAGCAAATTTGACTTTCAATAACTTTTTCTTAGCGGCGTATCAATAGAAAACGCCACCACATAACGTATTTTTATAAAAATAAACGTCGGTGAAAATGAAAATTAGCGGCGTTTAGAGAACCAAACGCTGTTAAAAAGTTTTCATTTACTCGCGAGCAATTTGTATTCTGTTAAATCGTTACCGTCAATTTTGATCAAGTGAAACACATTTTTTATCAAGTGAAACACATGATAAGTATTTTAGCGACGTTTGTAATATAAAACGCCGCTAAAATATGAAAAATTAACGGCGTTTAAATATTACTTTAGTTAAGAAAGGATGGCCTAGGTAACCAGAGGCATTGCTTGGAGATGAAACCCAAATTTCCCCTTCAATTCCGTCCTCAACAGGCTCATGGGTGTCCTCATTTACGACTATAATTTCCATGTCCTCTTGATCTTCTTCATTAGCAAGTCTTGCACTTGGTAAGAGCTTGTTTTGAGACGGAAAATTAGGGAAACTGGAGTTCCCAGAGTTGTCATTGTTTCTCCACGATGTGGAAACAAATGTGCAATTCTCTGCTAAGCCATAAGATGGAGAGATTTAAGATGGGTTTAGTCCAAAAGGCTTAAATACATGTAGAAATTCTTCAACTGATGCCTTGTAAATCGGCTCATTGATGATAATGGGATTTCTCAAGCTCCATAGATGAATTATGTGAGCTTCCTTTTTCAACTCCACCACGTTTCACGACTAGTGGCAGTGTGAATGATGGAACTGGAGTACAAGTAGCCTTGAACTCTGTAATTAGCTCGAGCCATAGCCTAGGCCGGTTAACAAAAGCTCCAGGTGATGTTAACACGCATGTTGCACCAGATACAATGGTCAATAACAGAAACATTAGGCCACAATCATGGTACTGAGGTAAGTAACGAAGAGACAGTAACACTATTTGGATGCAAATCCTAAGCTTTCCTGTTAGGGATGTCAGCGGATCGGATATTTGCATTTTTTGTACTATTCGAATCCGTTTTATGTTTTAAATCCGAACTCGCAAATTATCCGCATTTAACTATCTGAATCTGAATCCAAATTAAATAACATTATCCGTCGGATATCCGAATCCGCTAAAAATCTGAATTCAATAAATCATTTTTTTAAAAAATAAAAATATAAAATCAAACAAAATTTATATGTTTTATAAATAAGCGGATTCGGATTTGGATATCCGAATCTGCAGAAGTAATGCGGATTCGGATAATGGATATCCGAAGTTTCATATCCACGTCCGCTCCGAATCCACTGCGGATAATAATTATAATAATCGAATCTGACTTATCCGCTCAGAATCCATTGCGGATAGTAATTATAATATTCGAATTTGACTTTTATCCAAATCCACACAAAAATGATCGAATATCCGCGGATATCTGAATCCACATTTTAAATTGCCATCCCTATTCCCGACTGTCCTAACGTGAGCTGCTGATCCAGCTGTCACAAGCACTGGCTTTGGGATCCCTGTTGCACCTGAGGTGTATTGAATCAAGTAAATTGCATCAGGTTTGCAACCATGATAAAACATACTACAACCCACTCTTGGATCTACATTTTTATGTTTGGTTATATCTCCAGTAGAAATCCACCTCAGGTTTTGTAACATCTCTGCAAGCCTCTTGTCTTTAGAGGGCAAAGAGAGATATTGATGAACCCTTGTGATATAATCATGGTGAGCAATGGCAGCTTTTGGCTTTGTCTGGGAGAGAACTCTGACTAAGTGGTGATAGTACTTTTCTTCGGCAAAAGAAGGGTCTGGTGGGAATATGGGCACGCTCAAAAGACCAGCTCTTTGACACCCAAAATGATCTCAACGAGCTCTAGCCCAGGTGAGCATAAAATGATTACTGTGTCACCACTTCGTAATGAGAGGAGTAGCTGAAAAGAAATGGACTGCACTGAATCATTGAGCTGAGCATAGGTTAGTGTTGAGCCCTTGCTTACATTGGTCGAGCCAAATGAAGGCTGGCTTGGACCTAAAGGCTGGTAGGGTAGCCCATAAGGGAAGGCATTGGTCAACAGTTGGTTGGTCAGGGAAAGAAGGATCGTAGTTTTCATAACTCATATTTTTCTTGTTCTGTGTTTCATTGATAGGTTTTCTACCTGTTAATCTCACTTTTATAGTGAGACATGCATGCGAAGCCAGCGTTGGGGATAAGGTGTCAATTTTGTCTCCAGTGAAGACAATGAATACTAAAAGAGAGAACAAGAAAATATTCTGTGAGAATATCCCAGTATGATCCTCGACAGCTTAATTTCACTGTAAATAAGTAAAACAATGTCGCTTTCTTGATGTTTGTACATCATTTTCGTTGTGAATTCGTCACATTCCAGGCGGCTGTTTCTTGACTAATAACCAGCTTCTGGCCTTCTTCAAAGCCGTCCAGGGTTCGCTCACATGTGGATTAAGACTGGAACATTAGGAGCAATAATGCGGCAGCTGATGGATGCAATTATATAACAATTTAAAAACATATGAAGAGCTAATGATTGGTTCTTAAAAAATCTCTTTTGAAGTTTTAACCAGGTAATCTGGACTAGATCAGGACACTTTGCGGAAATCCCAAGAGCTTGATAATGATCAGGAAAATGCGGCAAATAGATGACGAAAAAATAAAAAGCCTGAAGGAATCTTTTGCTAGTTCAGATCTTGTTGGCGCGGGGTTATGCCGCGAACAAAGTAGTCGTCCATACTAAGGGGGTAAACGAGACAGTAGCAAGTTACTTAGACTCGACTCGAAAAAACTCGAATGGACTCGATCATTGTCGAACCAAACGAACCGAATTCGAATATCCTAATACTTGACTTCGAGTAGCTCGTAAACCTAATTTAAGTATTTTTTTTTTAATATGTATTATTATTATTTTTAATTAGTATTGAAAAAACTCAATTCGAACTCGGACACAAATAATCGAGTTTAAAATCGAGCATGAGAATCAAACTTATTTTTTATTAAGTAAACAAGCCTAATCGAACGAGCTCGGACAGTTCGATTTAATCGAGCTCGAGTTTTAAAAATGAAACTCGATCGAACTCGAACCAAGCTTCGAGTCTTGAATTCCGAATCAAGCTGAAACTCGAACTTCTTACTATTTGAACTCGACTCAGCTCGATTACACCCCTAATCCATAGTCCATACTCCATAGATGTGTAGGGTGAGGGTACAGCGCGAGCGCCTGCTTGCATAATTGAATCCATCTTGGGCCCAAATGAAGAGTGCTTGGACCTAAAGCTGGTTCGCCCATATGAGAAAACATGGATTTGCTGCAATAATGCAACCTTGTTACACAGTTCAAGATTTCCAAGCCAATTTCACCAAGGCACCCCCCATAGAGAACAGCTCTTGAATATCGTCATCCAATCATGGGCATGACAATGGAATAACTTCGTGTGCAGACGGTAAAACTTACCACCAAGTGTTTATAGTTGTCGCTGTTTTAGTAATCTTGGAATTTCAGCTAATCATTTCTTCGTCTAGATTTTCTATTTTTCCAGTGTCAAAACCAGAAAACAATATTTCCATTATGGCTCTCAATTAAGTAAAAGTCCGGCTTTACCATAGATGGTCATTGATTAATTAAGAAAAAGAAGGTTCTGACTTCAAACATGTGCAGCAGTTGCGAAAATTTACAAACAAATTAGACAGTTCAAGAGACGCAAAGCCACACCAAGCAGCGAATTGCACTCTATTAATGTCCTATATGAGACTGGGCAGCGTGTTTATTCAATCTCAAAGCAGATTTACCAGACCAAAGTTGAAAGACTTGACTCTTCTTAAGGCCTATCAAGTTAATGGCTTTTCAGAACAATAATTTCACAAGAACATTTTCCTTTTTAAGTGCCCCTGCCCTTCAAGTTGATCAATGGATTGTGATAAAATGCCAAACATTCTGTTTCGAATGACAGTCAATGCCCCCAAGCACAGGCCCTAATAACATAACAGACAAAAAAAATCATTACAAAAGCATTGTAAAGAAATGTTAAAACCACAACATCAATTATGTAAAGCGTAAATCGCCCACAAAAAAGAAAAAGATTGCATCCAGGGAGCATAAGCATGCATTTTCAGAGAGGTAAGTGTAAGAAAACACAAGATCATGGATATAAACTCATGGTGAATTTTGTAGTTCACCATGTAAATCTATAGCATAATTGACTCCACAGAGAATGACAATCTACTAATTTCAAAGTAAGGTGGAGGGTATGAAATAGGTAGATTACCTATATATGTGAACTACTTGGCAGAAAATTTTCATTTGATCACTTTGCCAAAATCAAACCTGTTAAGAGTCCTTGCTAGAAATTGAGGGGTGGGAGTTTGGATCAATATAAACATGAACGAGAGAGAATACTAAAAAACAGTAAGCATAAGCTTATCATCATACCATAAAGACATTGATGAATGTAAACTCAGGGTGATTTTTGGAGTTCACTGATAACTCAAAAGAATCCCAAGCCGCTGCTACTGGGCCACACGTGTTTACATTTTCTCCATTGTGTCTTTTGGCAGCAAAGGTTTGAGTATGGTAGGAGTATCAAAGGTAATGAATAAACTATCTCTGTTGATATCTTAATATCAATTAGATGTATGGTGAAAATGACTTCTTTAACTAGGATTCCACGTGGAAATTTAATTGAACTTCTTTAACCAGAGGATAACAACAATTTAAAAAGTACAGAAATTTACGACATTTGGAAACCAGTACCTTGTTAAAAAGTAAGAAACAAGATAAGTAAATTTCCTTAGACTAATCCTTATTCAGGTTTTTTACCTTAAACTAGTGAAAGATATGCACCTCCATAACAAACTAAGAATATAACTAAAGGAGAGGTGCTAAAGTTTAGACTATCAATCAGCAGTAAGATTCTCTAAACTTTGCATGAAGTTTTATCAAGTAGAATGGGAATCCAAATCTTGAAGACTCCAAGATCACCAACATAAGAGAGCAATAGCAATGAACCATATAGCACTTGCATCGAAGATTCTACTAGAATTCCCAGCAATGTAACAAAAAGAGCTATGTTGCTCTGACTCTTTATTTTTCTTGAAGTACCAGTGTCCGACACCTATGTCCGACGCATTTCCGGACATGGGTATGGGGATATGATCCTCTAAGGACCCTCTAAATACATAGAAATCTTATAATATACCCGTGTCCGACACATACCCGTGTCCGAGACTCACACCCGAGTCTGAGTAACATAGAAAAAGAGTTTCACACATAGAACATACAAGGCTGAAAAGCACATAACGATAGACATGCTCCATTTGCCATTTATCTCCAACATAAACCTTGACTTATACCATAAAGTACACAAGACAACCACCCATATTGAATCAAGGCTAGATATGACATATGAGATCCATGCTATTCAACACTCGTAATGTAAACTTCACCAATGAAATGATCGTGGACACAAAGATATATAATCATAAAACAATGATTAGTTTGAACATGGTATCTAGAGTATCCACAATGATCCCAAATTTCACACCCTAAAAAGACCCTCAAAGGTGATACAGCTTGCATGCTCCACTTTTAGGCAAACTAATACCTACTGGTTTTTCTATTCAAATTATTGGTACTTCTGTTTAACTCTATCTGCATTGAAGACCAAACTCTTTCAAAGTAGAGGCTAGGTCTATCACACACTGTCCAAACATCTATTCATTGCCTTCTTTCAAATGCAAAAACATGACTAAATTATCTTCAAGGTGTTTTCCTGCCAAAATGAACATATATATACACATGCCTTCCCTATATCTGCTATCCAGATTTGATATCTTTAAATAGATAATATATAAACTATTACTCACGTGCCAAGCTTAAAAATAAAGAAGTAAACTGGATATCCATAGCATGTGCATTGAAAGAATATATGAATGAGAATGAAAAATAGAATTGGCTTTATTCGCATAACATTCTGCTCACTGTTAGTAAAAGCATACCATTAGCATCTTTTAATTATTAATGTTCAATTAAAAGATATATCCTTCTTTTTCTTCTAGCTGGAAGAATCCACTGGTTCAGCTGTTTGTTGTCTTTCTAACTTTCTTTATCAAGTGCTCTACAAATTAATATCATATTTCAGAACGCTTTTCAGATGTTGATACAAATCCTGTCAGTTTTAGAAAGAGGCCAGTACCCTTTTTCTCAATTTATTTTCCCCCAGGTCATATAACACCTTGCAAGGTATGTGTAATATCCAAGCATGTAAATGTTTAGTCCCTTAACAGGAGATTTTATAAATTCTATAACTTTTTTAAGAGCTAAAGACAGCAAAGTAATAAATTTCAAGTCCAATAAATAGCACTTGAAATAAATGTAGGAGATGCCTCTTAGTTACTATCAATCTTACTTCAAAAGTATATCTGTTCATATGAATCTTCTAAAAGGCACAAAAAAGCAACAATGGGTAAGCTGTTAAAATAGATAATGTCATATGCCTCTTAATTGGCATCAAGCCATCAATCCAGCTCCTAAAAGCCAAGGAAAAAACAATTCTTTTTTCATGAAATGCAATTAATACCTATGTTACTTGGACTCGGATGTGTCGGACACGGATATGTTTGACTTATTCTAAGTTTTTTCATATATTGAAGAGTCTTTAGGATCATATCCTCATACTCATGCCCGAATATGCATCGGACACGAATGTAGACACGGCTACTTCAACAAAAATGAAGAGTTGGAGCAACATAGATTAATATTAATAACATCAAAATATGCAAAGCAAACATTTTTTTTTCCAAGAATAAGATCATACCCGAGGTTGAGAATGCTATTAATGGGGTCAAGAAGCTGGGTTTGCTGCTCCTCTTGCTGCGGCGGTGGAAGACTAGCAACAGCCGCAACCGCCGCAGCACTAGAAGGCGATCCTTTGGCATCCACAAACCTCCAAAGATACCACGAAGCAACTGACCTGTACGGCCTCCATTTCTCACACAACTGATCCATCTGCGAAGGCCTCGGCAACTCCTCCAAATTGTAGAGCAACTGAACCCCTTTGCGTACCCCGAGATCATTAATCGGTAAAACATCGGGTCTATGAAGCGAGAAAATCATAAACATATGAACCGACCAAGAACCGATCCCATTTACCATAGTAAGCATGGTAAAAAGTGATTTGTCATCCATATTTACAATCGCCGAGTCCGATAATATCCCCGTCTGGTATTTTCTCGCGAGATCATGAAGGTAACTCGCTTTTCGTCCCGAAACACCAATCTGTTGGAGCTGTTGAGGGGTTAAGGAAAGAACAGTTTCAGGAACAACACCGTTTTCGCCTCCGCAGAGAGCGATGAAGCGAGTGCAGATGGAAGTGCCGGCTTTGAAAGCGAGCTGTTGGTAGAGAATGCTTCGAGTGAGAGCGAGGAAAGGGGTGTGGAAAGTGTCGAATGTTGGAGGTGGATGGAGATCGATTAAGGAAGCCAGGAGGGGATCGGCGTTGCGGAGGTGGCGGATAGCGGTTTCGACCTCGCCTTCGCAAGAGAGAGACCGGGCCATGATTCGCGGAGCCACCATTAGGGCTCGATGTTGAGTGAGTTTTGTTTTGGGAGTTCTGGCGACGGTTTTAGGCGGTCCCATTACGGATGTTGAGGAAGTCGTTGCTTGTTGGGAGGCATTAGGGTCGGAGTTCGGGTCTGGGGAGAGTTTCCGGATCTTTCTAGGGCGGAAAGGGATTTTCGAAGGAGGGGACGAGGTTGGGAGAGGAACATTGGTCAGTTCCGTTGGAGCAGATGCTACGACGGCTGAAGTGACGGTGGAAACGGCGGCGGTGGAAGTACTATTCGGGTTTGGAGTTTGGGTTTGAGCTTGGGCTTGGGTGGATGAAGAGTCGTTCGAGGGCTGAGACGGAGCCTGTGATTGAGGTTGTGCTGGGGTTTGTTCGCCCATGTGAAATCGATCAAAATCTGAGTTATAAATTAGATATCGGTGGTTGACTAGGGTAATGACGACGGTTTTGACGTTGGCGGTGGGCGGCGGAGTTATGAGGAGAAGTAGTGGAAGGAAGACAAGAGCAAGTGTAGTGATTATGAGAAGCGCAAAGACTCGAAAAAGAGAAAAAAGTAGAATGACTGACTCTTTTTCTTTAATTTAATTTTTATAAAAAAAAAATATCTTAAAATTTTCAATCTAAACTGTGTTTTATTTCGCTTCTCAGGTGTTTCTTAACAAGTGTTGTCTTCCCAGAAGGAAAAGTTTCATCTCTTATTGATATTCCACGCCCGGTTAAAGCGCGTGTAGTAGCATCCCCCACAAGGGTCTATCGCCCTAGCCCAATTCAATCAGGCCAAGAGCTAGCCCAAGCTCAGAAACGGGCCATAGGGTCCAAAATTAGCCACCGACAATTCGGACTGACCGTTTCATTTTGGGGCCTCTTCAACCCACTAGGAAATTATTTAAGGGAAGTGAAAAAGGAATAAGGCCTATACTTTCAGATTGGACCGACCAGTAACGAACATTTGGTGTACACATGTCACACACCAAAACTAGCAGTAGTTTAAATTACTTTCTGCTTCTTTCATTAGCAATGGATTTAAGATTTAATAATTTAAATACGATACGATAATAAAATACAAATATAATATAAAAATAATTTAAATATGATATAAATATATTAAAATTTATATAAATATATATAAAAATTATTATTACGAACACAATATAAATAAAAGGATTATATGATCTAGCAAGGGCAGCCTCGTTTTTCGTCAGTTTTTACAATTCATATATTTTTGCACGTGGACCTTTCTAAATTTCTGGTGCAAAGATTACAAAATCAGACAACTATACCTCAAACAATGCCAAGTCCCAAGTTTATGTTGATTCGCTTACCAGCGAGGACTGGTAGTTGGATTTTCAATCAAACGACTACTCTTTTCACTTGTAACCAAGGAATGGAAGTTACAAAGAAGAAAAAAAAAGGTTCTTCCTTTTTGCATGATGATTATTTCATGGATTTTGCTAACAAGTGCCCTAAGAGCACTTGTTAAGGTTACTATATATAGTAATATCTTCATCCAATGCATCGTAAATGATGAATAAAATTGTCAACCTTTGCATTTAATACAATATTATTACTATAAATAGTATATTAACTAACCTTAACAAGTGCACTAAGGGCACTCGTTAGCAAAACCCTTATTTCATTTCTAGAATCTTAATTGGACATTAATACGGTTTTAAATCTTAGGAACCAAAAGCCTTTTTAACATTTGGTAAAATCCCAGTTTTTTTTTTTTTTTTCATAACAAAATTATTGATTCCCAAACAACAGAACTAATAAAGGATTTCACTCAATAACTCCATCTTTCTCCTCTTAGACATCAGTCAGGAAAACCCCAAAAAAGCAATGAAAACAAGTTTAATTCAGTTCGAGTGGTGACCACATTTATGGTAAGTTTGAGCTGGAACTAACGGTCCCGCTTCTATTACAGCAGAGCAAATGGGCTACGAGACACAATATAGACGTCTGAATGTCTGATTCATCAATTATAATTCCTTTTTTTTCTAGATTTTTTCTGGTAGATGTTATAATCATAATTTATAGTATCTTCTTTTAACTCTACGTTTTCTTCTCTCTCAGGATATATCCAATCTAAGAGCCTAAAAATTACTCACAAAACGGCTCCTTTTCTTCTCTCTGGGTGATTAGAGAGGTTTTTGTTCATTGAAAGAGACTGCTGGTACAGAGAAAGAGGGACAAATGAGTTTCAGGGATGATTCTGATGATGGGAGGGATTTACGGAAGCCGTTTCTACATACCGGAAGCTGGTATCGAATGGGTTCCAGGATGGGCTCCAGTATGCTGGGTTCATCTCAGGTTATTCGTGATAGTTCCATCTCTGTTGTAGCTTGCGTTTTGATTGTTGCTTTGGGTCCTATCCAATTCGGTTTCACAGTAAGTTTAACTTCATTTTCACTTGCTATGCTTCTTTTTATGATTTAGCTTTAAGTTTACTATCATTTGAAATGAGAAGTGGAAGTTCTGAATTGGGTTTAATTTGTTTGTAGTCTGGCTATTCTTCTCCTACACAATCTGCAATCATCAAGGATCTTGGACTAACAGTCTCAGAGGTAAAAACTAAAAATTATTACTATTTTTTGGTTTGGTTTAACTGCGTTTCTCTTTGACTTAACTCAGCTAATAACTAATAAGTACTATTTTTGGGACAGTTTTCTTTATTTGGTTCTTTATCAAATGTGGGTGCCATGGTTGGAGCAATAGCCAGTGGTCAGATAGCGGAGTATATTGGACGAAAAGGGGTAACCCAATCACTGATTTAGCTTCACAGTTTTGTTTTTTGTTTTGATTTGGATTACTAAGTTCAGTTTCTTATTTTTCATTGCAGTCTTTAATGATTGCTGCTATTCCTAATATAATTGGATGGCTTGCTATATCTTTTGCAAAAGTGAGTTTTTCTAATGATTATATTATCCAAGCTTCATGTAGCTACTTTGGCACAAGATAACTTGATCATTGACACCTAGAATAAAGCTTGCTGAATTTTGCAGGATTCATCTTTTCTTTACATGGGAAGGTTTTTGGAAGGTTTTGGTGTGGGAATAATCTCTTATACGGTAATGGGGAACCATGCTTTGGTTATTAAGATCGAATTTTGTTGCAAAATCAATGCTGAGAGTATTTTATTGTGTTTATCATGTATAGGTGCCTGTGTATATAGCTGAGATAGCACCTCAAAACTTGAGGGGGAGCTTGGGTTCAGTGAATCAGGTTGGCTATGGCTCTGTTCATCATGAGTGTTGTTGATGGATAATTTGAATATTTATAGATGGCTTTATCACTTGTTAGACTACTCAAATATGCATGTTATACTGTGTAGCTGTCTGTCACAATTGGAATAATGCTGGCCTATCTGCTGGGTCTTTTTGTTGAATGGAGGATACTTGCAGTTTTAGGTAATCATCTGACATCTTCCTTCTCATGACTGCATCATTTGTTGAAAATAGTTTCTTCTTCTTCTTTTTTTTAAAGATCTGTGAACTGTTATTGTCTATGTTACTCGGACTCGGGTGTGAGTGTCGGACACGGGTATGTGTCCGACATGGGTATGTTCAATTTTTTCTAAAATTTTCATGTATTTGGAGTGTCCTTGGAGGATCATATCCCCATACCTATGTCCGCATATGCGTCGGACATGGGTGTCGGACAGAGGTACTTCAAGAACAATGAAGAGTCGGAGCAACATTGGTTATTGTTGGAAAAATAGATTTCTCATGTACATCAATCCTGGTAGACAGTTCTGGACCCTATTTCCATGTGTCAAAAAATTCATTCCAGTTCAGACCATGTTGAATATTGAAATTTAAAGCTTGTGTTTACTGATGGAAATTGCTAATTTTGTCCTTCGGCAGGAATACTTCCTTGTACAATTTTGATACCTGGTCTATTTTTCATTCCAGAATCTCCTCGATGGCTGGTAAGCCTGAGAAGTAGGTTTTACTCAAGCATGCTCACATAGATAGTTATGATTTTCCTGATTCAAGTTTTCCTTCCCTAATATTAGGCAAAAATGGGTATGACCGAAGATTTTGAAGCTTCTTTGCAAGTTCTCAGGGGTTTTGATGCTGATATTTCTATTGAAGTGAATGAAATCAAGGTAATAATAAGCAGTTATACAGCTTTCAACGTGGTCTGCCACTTCTATGTTTGCAAGTTCTTGTTCAAAACTTCTAATTCATTTGTATTATTATTATTTTTAAAATTCACAGAGGTCTGTAGCATCAAGAACTAGAAGAACTACAATTCGGTTTGCAGAACTCAAACAAAGGAGATATTGGTTTCCATTGATGGTATTTTAATTGCTCACAAGTTTTATTCCGACTTTCCATTCATCTTAACTGTCCTAGGTCTTGGTAGCACCAGGATAAAAGGAACCTAGGGTTTCATGGGCCAATATCTTTCAGGTTGGAATTGGACTACTTATGCTGCAACAACTTTGTGGCGTTAATGGTGTTCTATTCTATTCCAGTACCATTTTTGAAGCTGCTGGTAAGCTTAAGCTTGTTTATGCATTATGGAAACATTTGCCAGACAAGAATTGTTGAATTTCTTTATAATTAGTATTGGTTATTTCTTTATACTGATTAGAAGTATGTCAATATGCTTCCCTATTTTCAGTAATTTTCTTCTTAAGAAAGAGTTATGTTACAGAAACTCAGACAACCTAAGATTGGTCTTCTGTCTTTGCCTGTGTTGTAATATTAATATGCTTTGTTTCACTATATTGTTCCTTTCCTCTTCTTTTTGTATCACAGTACATACCTTAAGTTTATTATTGTTCAAGTTAAAAGGCTTAACAAAATGATTTTAACCTTGAGCAGGAGTTAAATCAAGCAATGTAGCTACCGTTGGAGTTGGTGCCATTCAGGTATAGCTTGAAGAAGTGCCACAGCCTTTTTCTTTTCATCAAATTTTTTTCGGTCCACAATGAGAACTTTTGAAATATTGTGATCATTGGAATTATGTGTGGTTAGGTCATTGCTACTGCTGTAACCACATGGTTGGTCGACAAAGCAGGGCGCCGGCTTCTGCTTATTGTAAGTTTACTCTAATTTTTATTTTCTGCACTTTCTTGGTAATGATCTAACATCAAAAGAGATTATTGTTTGCCTTTTACTTATTTCAGGTCTCCTCTTGTGGAATGACTATCAGCCTCCTAGTTGTTGCAGTCTCATTCTTTTTAAAGGTAATAATATGGTGGATTCTGTTAACAATACCCCCTGCACAAAAAACAAAAAAAAAAAGAAAGAAGAAGTGAATCAAAATCTATATATGATTCAATTATATTGAAGTTTCTATTTGTTTTTCAGTTTTACCTAAATTATCATCATTTTGATAATTGATCCAGGATGTTGTATCTAGTGACTCTAGTCTTTATAGCATTATGGGCATCTTGTCAGTAGTTGGAGTCGTGGTATGTTACTTTTTCCTTTTCTGATACTGTGTTATTGCTTTGAATCTTTGTTGCTAAAAAAGCAAATTGTCTAACTTGTTCTTCTTTCAGGCCTTGGTGGTTGCCTTCTCTCTGGGAATGGGGGCCATTCCTTGGATTATAATGTCAGAGGTATGAACATGCTACATCTATGTTACTCGGATTTGGGTGTGAGTGTCAGACACGGGTATGTGTCCGACAGGGTTATGTTCAATTTTCCAAGATTTTCATGTATTTAAAGGGTTCTTGGAGGATTATATCCTCATAAGTCATATCCATGTTCGGATAGGTGTCGGACATAGATACTTCAAGAAAAATGAAGAGTCTGATCTTTCATCCACTGAATTGATGGGCTATGCTTACTTTTGTCAAATCTGCTTAAATGGGTGGCAGAAGTACCAATAATCTAACTCTGAAAATCTGCAAGCTTTTACATAGGTGATAACATCCTTATTTATCGAACCCAAACCAACCGTTTACCAGCAAAAGTTTGGTTTCTGATGTTTTCACTAAAATGTCCAGTGATCTGGAAAGTGAGATGAAGGAGATTGTTTACAAAAGAGTCATTACTGTTTAACCCTGGCTACTTTTCTATGGTTGAGCTCCAAAAGAATAGTCATTGTTAAACTGCAGACTGCTAAAAATGATCTTAATAAAATGCTGGTTTTTAATCATTTTACTGCTTGAACTTGCTCTTTTGGGGGAAATCTTCGCCAAGGAGTGCTGATTTTTTCTTACAGCATAACCTCCAGTATAGTAGAAAATGATAACCATGATCTCCCTTTAAAAAGTTGAATCTTGTAAATTTCTCATTTTCCACATTGCAGATTCTTCCAATAAATATAAAGGGTCTTGCTGGAAGCATAGCAACACTTTCCAACTGGTTCTCTGCTTGGGTGATTACAATGACTGCCAACCTGCTTTTGGAATGGAGCAGTGGAGGTACCTTTCCCTCTCTCTCTCTCTCTCTCTCTCTTATGCACTCATGCACCCACATCCACACCATATGAAGTTGATAGTATGCCAAAAAAACAAAAACCAGAATATCAAAATTAGGCCGTGTTTAGAAGTAAGGATGACAGTTGATCGGATATCTGCAATTTTTGAATTATTCGAATCTGAATTCGATTAATTTACATGATATCCAAATTCGTTTATTATCCGCTTACTATTTGAATCCAAATCCGAATTAGATAGCAATATCGTTGAATATCCAAATCCGCTAAATATCTGAATTTTTTGGTAATAAGGGTTTGAATCCCAAGGTAAAATATGTAAGCAGATTTCGATATCCGATAATATTCGTATAAGTAAAGCAGATTTGGATATCAGAATCCAAGGGTTTCTATCAGAATCCTCAACAGATAGTAAATCTAATATCCGAATCTGCAAAATCATCCATTGCTATTCTTGTTTAGAAGATTATTAAATCTCAAAGAACTGACATGGACGCCCTAATAGGAGCTAGAGGTGCTCATGGGCCGGGCCGCGGTCCGATTTTTTTTCAAATTCTTTGCTCAGACTCGGCCCGGTAGGTCCGAATTCACTGTTCATCATATTAATTTTTTTTAAAAATATATTTTATAATTAAAATTAAATAAAATAATATTATTATAATACAAAAAGACTGTTCCGGGCCGGACTGGTCCGGATAAAAAATATCCTATCTAGGCCCGACCTAATACGGGCCGGGCGGGCTGCTCGGCCCATGAGCAGGTCTAAATTAGGAGCTATGTTATTATTGTTTTGGCTTCCTAGTTAACTCAAGCTCCCTTCACCTTCAACAGGAACCTTTACGATTTACATGGTTGTGAGCGCTTTCACTGTCGTATTTGTGACTCTTTGGGTCCCCGAGACAAAGGGAAGAACCCTGGAAGAAATCCAATGGTCTTTCAGATGAGCTTTTCTTCTCCTTGTTTCATTTTTGCTTTAGAAGAATCCAATTCTTGCAATTTTCCATTTTGTAATGATCTCACAGACAGATCTCTAGCTGTTAAATTTTTGTTTACAATTATATTCCTTTGGCATAGAAAAACGCATATTCTCTGGCCAATCTCTTTTGTTCATGGCTTGAATTTCATCCTCAAACAAATTCCTTTCTATTCTTTCCAACAGGCAAATCACTTTCTCTTTCATTTTGACACTTAGGTAGAACAGATTAAGCTGTTAGAATAGAACAGATTGATCATATTTGGATTAAACATTTGAAAGAAATGTACAACTACCGGCTTCATGAAGATTAGATGGGGCTTTTTTTATGCCACAAAACGAGCGGTCAGTAATCACAACAAAGTTATTTTCGGTTTTTTAATGGCTTGGTAACATTGACCTCAAATCAAGCGTTCATGCGTAGAATCCGAATGCAAAAGGGAACTCAAACTGTTACTCTATGATTAGATTTTTCATATTAAAAAAATGTGATCATTGAACATTTGCCATCCTTGTTTGTCTCCATCTTTTGATATGAAATGTTGAGTAGGAGAGTGATTGTCTGATAGTAGACCGGTTTGAAAAGACTGAAGCGAGAAGGGGAAGCATTCCTTGAACAAAACTGTTGTGAAATGAAATATGACAATTTCGAATACGATACAAAAATATAATATAAATATGATAGGATATATTTAAATACGATTAATATGATTAACATGATATGCGTATACATATCTTATTTATATTTAAAATTTTGACATATTTAATTATTTTGTTATATTTATATGATTAACATGGAAAAAAAAAATCTCTTCAACGCCATCTCATCACAAACCTATGACTGATAGGCAGGTCTTGCAAACCTAGACAGTGATGCCAGATATCCTTACCATGGACTGGCCAAATTTTCTGTCATTACTACAGGCATAGATTGCTAGGCAGATACAATGAGTTCGGATAAATGAGTATCTCTTCATTATTGCTTCATGAAGAATACATGTTTTGGCCCAAAAAGAAACAGCAAGAAAGGAATTATCCACTTTTAGCCACAGCACAAAGGAATTATACATAAACAATAAATATATAAACGTGTAAAAATATATAAAAATAAATTATTAATGTGTATAAATTTATAATGTTTTGAAAAAAAAAAAAAATGAACACGAACACGTCACGAACACAACATAAAAAAATTTATTAAAATATAACACGAAAAATAACACAAACACTATACGGATACACGAACTTTTAAAAATATACATAAAATGAATTATTAACATATAAAAATTTATATCAATTTATAATATTTTAAACACAAAAAAATAACACAAACACACAATTTTTTTTGATTTTTTTCCTCTTTTCTTCTTATCATATATATTTTTTCTCTTTCTCTACCATCAAGTCTCAACAACCCAAAAAATGAAAGGCCCACCCACAAAGAGAAAAAAAAGCCAAGTGCCCATCAATGAAAGGAACAACGTGATTGCACAAAATTTGTGCAAAAGTTTAAAACTTATCTTATGGATGGTATCTGTAAAAAAATAATAATAATAATGCCCACTCTCCAATGAATTTCTCCAGTAGAAAAAAAAAAAAGGAAAAAACTTAAGGGCAAAGAAAGATGAAATGCTATGATGGTACATTAATGAAAAATTTCAATCAATATTGGTCTCAATACATGGAGAAATTATAGTACAAAATGAGCAAGTCTCACATGATAGTATTTCAGACATGCATGGAAGTGCAAAAAATGAAACACAAAGGTAACCAAATTTGACAACATGCTGAGAAAAATGACTGACTAAAGTACACATCAAGAATTAGATAAAGCAAGGGTTTGCCTTCCAATGAAATACTTTGTCTGAATGTAGAATCTAACTCAAAATGTTGCCAGCTAGGTGCTTATTTTCACAGGATAGTTATCAATGCAATCTTCCCAAGGACCATTACTAGATGGCTTTACATTCCGAAGTGCTTGCCAGACTGCACTATTACATTTGAAACCACTTCCAAATGCAATTTGCCAGACACGGTTGCGATTCCTCATCCTCCCCTTAGCCTCAATGTATGCCAATTCATACCAAATGGAGCTCGAAGAAGTGTTTCCGAAACGATGGAGAGTCATCCTAGAAGCCTCCACATGTATAGGTAGCAGCTGCAGATTCTTCTCCAGCTCATCAATCACAGCTCTCCCACCAGCATGTATACAGAAATGATCAAATGCCAACTTGAAATCTGGAATATAAGGCTTGACACTTGCAATGAACAATTTATTCACTAACAAAGTTGTGAAAAACAAAAGCTGCTCACTAATTGGTAACACAAGAGGACCCAAAGTGGTGATATTGGTCTTTAGTGCACCTCCAGCAATTGCCATCAAATCTTTGGACAACGAAACGCCCGTCTTCCCTGCATCATCCTGTTCCTGATAAACACATCTAAATGCCTTATCATCTGCTCCACGATGAGTCCTCACCACATGAATAAGCTTATATTTGGCTCGACTCTTATCCTTAGACTTATTCGAAAGCAAAACAGCCGAACCCCCAACTCGAAACAAGCAATTGGGTATCAACATAGACTTCTTATTCCCAAAATACCAATTCTGAGTAATATTCTCAGTACTCACAACAACAGCATACGTATTCCTATGAACCTGCAACAAATCCTTAGCAAGATCTACAGCGATCACCCCAGCACTACACCCCATCCCACCTAAATTAAAACTCCTAATATTTCCCCTTAGCTTATACTTATTCACAATCATAGCTGACAATGAAGGCGTTGGGTTAAACAAACTACAATTCACAATAAGAATACCAATATCCTTGGGGTTGACATTCGTGTTTTGGAAAAGAATATCCAATGCCCCATACATAACCTCCTCAGCTTCTTCCCTCGCCGCCGCCATAGACGGCGTTGGAGGAATATTATGCATTGCTTTAGGCACATAAGTCTGTTCCCCGAGCCCCGAGCGCTCCAAAATCTTGCGCTGGAACTCGAGAGACGATTCATCAAAATCATCGGTTAACCTGGAGTGCTCCAAGAAACGACCGTATGGGGCTTTGAGATTGTCAGGAGCACGGTAACAAGAATAATCGACGAGGTAAACGGCTCGGGGTCGGGTCATGATATAGACTGTTAACCCGAAGACTAAAATAGCAAAGCAAATGATTATGCTGACTAGATTGTATTGAAGGTGAAGCCATAATAGGAGTAAATCATCAAGATTCATTTGAGAAACTTCGATTGAAATTGCCACGATTAGAGGGATAAAACAGAGGGTTAAAAGATTGGAAATTAGATAGTGGTAGCCTAACTTTACGTACTTGAGATTGACGCTTTGAAGGAAATCTGGAAGCCTTCGGGATTGTTGGATCTGAACACCGACTGAGCCTCTTCCCGAGCCACCGTTTGTGGTGGCTACGCCCCCTTGGTTCATGGTGCCGACCTGCTCTGTTTAACAGTAATGAACCGGGGGGTATGGCGGGGTTTGAGGGTCACGTGAAAATCGTATAATTTTTCAGGGTGGTAGGTGTTTTTGGGACTGACAAAATCTATAAATAGATTTACAACACGCTCCCAAGGTTTAAACTTTAAATAAGCGGGAAAAAAAAAATTATGAATAGTACTAATGTTCTGGAAAATTTGAAACATTTTACATTTTAGAGAAAAAGAAAGGTTAAAGATGGGAATCTAACTAATCTAATCTAAAAAGTGCTTCTTGAAGGTAATGGAGGAGGAAGAGGAAGACTTTTCAGTTTTCATCATTGTTAAGAGGTTGGTAATTGCTATTATTAAATATTGGTTTTTTTTTTCACCATAAAAAGAAAAAAATTGGTTTTGTTTTTCTTCACATTTTATTGTTAACATCCACGTGAATTTTCGTGGCTTTGAATGATTTTGTTTAGTATTTTCTTTGTTATATTTAATTAATTTACTTGAATCACGTGGCTAAAATCATAGGACGGTGAAATGAAAGTCATTCTTCTAGTTTTCGCCTTACGCCTATGGATCTTACGATTATTTGGTATGAGAAATCCTGCTCGGGCATTGACTTCGCTTCCTGAATCGTTTGTCTTACTTGAGAAAATTCACTTTCAAGTTATAAATCTGAATCTGCATAATTCGCTCTGTAAACAGTTTTGACAATGATTTGATTAACTGGGAGGTGGTCATGGCTATGAAGGACTTTGAGTCTTTGATGGAGCTTCAGGTTTTGGGAATTGGCACTTTGGAGCTGTCAAATATTTAAGCAGACCAGCCTAGCTCAATGCTCACTGGCTAATGAAGCAAACAGCCTAAGATTTGATTGGCTTCAGGCTTGTTATTGTTGTAGCTCGCAAGACAGTAAACATGAGAAGGAAGATGCTGCCACTTTAGAAACTCATCCTCTGCTTGTTTAATTCTCTTATTTTTGTTTTTTAATCCTTTTCTCTTTGATCGAATTCAAGTAGTAGTTCAGTTGTATCAACATAAAATCAGAGAGTTTTGGATGCATCTCAAGTGGCATTAACATTTAAATCAGTAGCCTTTCTTTACAGAACGTCTGCCTAGGAATACAAAAGTAACACCCAACAAATTAAAATTCGAATCTCAGTATTTATAACTTTTTTTTTTTTTTATGCTTAAATTGCCGCAAAATGTGTAACACAGACTATCAACTGAACAGAATAAATGCGAATAAGTTCCAACAATGGAACCAAATGATGCGGCTCGTAGAGAGCTTCCTTTATGAGTTTCTCCGTGAGAGCTTTGGGCAATCCCATCACACTGTCTGTTGTCCCTACCTGCAAAGATACCAAAAGGCATCTTATCTACCTCTGATGTCAAAAAAAAAAAAAAAAAACTTTTCAGATAGTGAAAACCAGTAGCTACCACACTAAAAAGATGCTGTTCAGATTGGATGCGTGCACAATTGGAATCCAATCTAAGGTTTACTACTTACTAACTGCTTTGAGAGTTTTGAAAAAGGTTTGTGGGTGCTGTCAAGGCATTTTATCAAGTTATTTCGTATGGAAGTATTCATGCATTGCCTATGATCATTTGTTGAAGTTGAGCATGTTAATTTTACAAAAAAAGAAAACTAGGCAACTTGGAGCAAGAATCAGTATTTACAAATTCTTGCCGCAGATTTTACGAAGTGGCACATCTTACACCAATGTAATGTAAACTTTTTGCTGATTTGTTAGGTTGTCAACACGTGATTCACATAAATAATCAAACTAACCACTTGTTTAACATATGGTTTTATCAAAGGATGCTCGATCATCAGTCCTCCAGCAACATGTAGTACAGTCCCTTCCTCAATCTGATCAACAAGAAAGAAAACAGATAAACAAAATTTGACATTGCTCAGGCAATTAGCAAAAGGAAGGGGAAGAAGAAAAGAAGAAGAAAAAAACTCTTACCAATTTCCCAATGACCTCATCTGGTATTTCATGGAAATATATTTGCGTGGCATAAAAAATAATAACATAAAATCAAAGGTTAAGCCACATTATGAACATGCTTTTGTCATCCTTAAGTGCTGTCACACTTAAGTGCCTACAATTGAATTTGCATAATTCCAGCTTCCAAGGCATACACAGTGCAGATCTCTCTTATGACTGTGTTTTTTACCCCTTTGGGTACATGATGAATATGGTGACAAAACATGCATAAAGTAGGTAGAGCAAAAGATGGCCTTCATTACTATTTCATATACTGTGGCTACCATAGGTTGATGCAAGTATAATAATTTGAATAAGAAAGCTGGAAAACTATAGCCAACAAACACACAGACAAGGAATGAAAGGAAATTGTAATCAGAGTGGGGTTCAAACCAAAACATTTTCTGTCTATAGTTCTATACATTCATACTTGAAAACAGTGTTACAATATGTTCATTGTCACATATACTAGGGTTCTTAAAAGATATTTTTCTCCTGATAAAACCCCTTCACTAGGTAGTTGACACAGCTGGGAAAGAACATAAATACATAATGAAATTACAAGACACGACATGACATGACATGACATCATTTAGTTTATGTTTCTCTGATGCTCTCTATTCATTAACATCATAAAAGTTTGGTAATTCAAACAGGTGCTAAGATTTCTTCTTTGTCAAAACTATTCAAATCAAGAATGAAAGCCGTTAATACCTCCACTCTATCCCATTCTCCTTTTCTTAAATCCGGTTTTGAGGTTTGTAACTATAACAGATCCCACAATTGCAGCATGCCCACCCGAATAGCTGCACAAATGGTTAATCAGTGAAGTTTGAAAGAGTAGAATGGTAGGGATTGGATTGGATTGGGAATATTAAGACAAACCTTTTATAAAGTCACGTGCTTCTTTCTCATCAGCTGGTTTTTTCCTTACAACACCTTCATAGACCACCACCTCCAGATTCATTTAACAACAACAGTAAGGAATAAAAGTGGAAGAGTTATTTTTCCTACAACATGAAAATATTAAATATGTCTATGCTTACAAGCATGAATTATCACCAATTGCCATCTATGATTGAGGATACATTGTGTAAATGCATTTAGGCACACAAATAATCAGTGCAAGATGTGCCAAAACAGCAATCCTGCATATTTTACAAACTATCTGGTTTCTCCAAAGAGAAAGCACTTCTAGCTTAAAGGAAATGGCAAATCTGGTTAATTGTGAGACATTGGCCCCTTAAAAAATTGAAAAATTATGATCAAAAGAATTCACACTAATTATGAAACAGAACAAATCCATTGTTACATCTATTTTAAGGAAGCATTAAAATTATAAGCACTTGGTTAAAGGTTGAAGAGGGGAATTAATTGACCTATATATGGTTTAGGCATTAACTTTCTTCCAAAGAGCCAAATAACACGTATAACAGAAATAAAATAGACTTTTATGAGCAAAGAAAGGGTTTATGGTGGTAATATATAACTTATGAACTGTAATTCAAAAGTTTGACACATGCAACAAAGACTGTATAGCATAATTAAACATTTCAGGAACTCTAAGCATATCCAAGGAATAGATCTATACTTGGTCAGAAGTAATTAATAATGTTGGCTCAGCTTCCTTTACGTAATCACCAACGGAGAGCCTGTGTAAAATGGCTTCTGCCTGAGAAATTTTCACCAGCTAAGCATATACCAACACAATACCAAGCAGCAGTGGAAACAGTAAATAAAAAAGGTTATGCATGTAAATGATCTAAAGAGGAACATACAAAAGCCATAGTTTGAAAGTGTATGTTGTGGGAAACTTGAATGGTCTCGGGTCCCTTATTTAGGCACACTTTTTTCGTTCTTTAGTAATACATCTACCACGGATCACAACTAGCTTTTTACCCAGAGAAATATGATTCAAAATAAGCATCCCATTAGACTTAAGTTGCAATAAAAACATGAAATTGGAGCCCTAGGTAGCACTTATGCCACTGATATTGAAACAGATTTACTTCCTCCAAAAATATATCCTCTGGCCATATATGGCATTCAGTGAAACAATGCCCAATTGTTCTAAAAGGGGAGCGCCGCCAGTAACTAAAAGAAGTCAAGACATAAACTGGTATTTCATCCTTCTCTTGATTATTGATAGTTTGTAGCTTTGATACAATGGAATCAGCCTGAGATGTCACTCACACTAAAATCAATTAAAGAAACTCAAAAAATTCCCTCTCCAATTTACAAAATAAACACCCAGCCAGAAGCACATAAAAAAAAAGACGAAACACTGCTCAAAGCAAAGAAATATAAGTTTATAACATTGATTTTAGACTAAAATTTTTGCGTCAATCAAAAAAATCATTCCAAATAAGCACTCCACGATTAAGTACAAACAGAACCTTTGCTTCAGCAAGAGCCATGACCAACTCCTCTGGCTTCTCCTTTCTGATACCCTTCTCGTCAATATCTGCATTCTGCAAAAAACAACCAAACTGAAAACTTTTTTTTCTAATATATTAACATTTAAATTAAAATTTCCTTAAGATATGAAAATTACCATAAGCGTGAATTCATATCCCATTTCAGCTAATATTTTACGACGAGTTATGGAAGATGACCCCAATATTATCTGCATTACAAAAACTATTAATCAGTTAAATTTTCAACAGAGTTCGAAAGTTTTTGGAACGCTAACATTTCTTCTTCTGCATTTTTGTTTTGTTTTAATTCTCAATATAAATCATTTTTAAGACAAGCAAATAAAAACAAAGATATTTTCGAGTAAGCGAGGATTTTAAACGTACCTTGAACTGAGAATTTTTGTCTTCCATTGTGTCTTTCAGTTTTGTCTCCGTAAAAATCGAGCTAACAAGCGAGTATGTACTGTAGGGAGAAACAATCAGATAACGAAGTAAAGAGACGTTGATGGTGCGCGTGTCTAGTACGCGGACCAAAATAGGACCCTGGTTCCAAGCCTTCAGGTTATGGGCCATTAAGCCCACCAATGTTGCTAATAACAAAATAAAACTTGTTCTAACGTGAAAGCCCAAGCCCATAACCGTTAAAACTCACTTAAGACAGAATCGGGAAAATTTGATGTACATGAAATTATAATTTTGTTCTTGACTATGAGAATTTTTTATTTTTATTTTGCATAATTTGTAATCTTATTATTCAAAGAAGCAAAGAATTCCTGCTACCAAGTACCCCACAAGATTCTTTCATATTTCAAAAGCTTGTTCGCATAATTCAAACTTAATCCAATTGATTCATGACAAATCTAAAATTCAAATCTCTAACATCTACAACTATTTTCACTATTCACAAATTACTATCTCTTTTATATTTTAAAAAACAGCAATTTTTCATTGTAATAGGCATTTGGCACTCTCTCTCACATATCTTAACATGTAGAGTGTAAAATTGCAAAAGATTATTAAGTTTCCATTTTGTTAGTAGCAATTAAAAAATTCTCAATATGATTTTGCGGTTGTTCTATCAACCGCGTGCATCTCAATAACTCCAGTCCAGTAAAAGACCTCAGGTAGTCAGGCGTGCTTGCTAAGAGAAAGATGAGTTCCTAGCAAAGTTCATCAACAACTGCTTCAGTTGAACTGAATCATCCTCGGCCACTCAACTAGAAAGACTACTTCCTATCCAAAGCAGAAAGAGACTTAAAATCATACTAAGATAAAAGAATCATGTCAGTTATAGTTTTCCAGAGGGATTCCACCGTTTTTATAGCATAATATCTCTTGTCCATGGCTGTAGAATACTATAATCTAAAACCATGCTATGCAGTAAAAGAGACCCTGAAGGCCTGGAAGCTGGAACCCCTCTTTTATTTAAAGGAAAACAAAAAAGAAACTGAAACAAACTATAAACTGCAGCTTGATTGCCTAAACCAACAAGAAACAACAATGCTGCAACTTTATGTAGCCGTAATCGGCTCTTCTGAAGCAGCAGTTGCATAAAGAGGGTGGAGGACATGTCCTTCCTTAGGTTCAACATGTATCCATTTGCGTCCGCTAAGCTTATGCGTCTCGAATTTCACACAACCTTCCTTCAGGGCATAAAGAGTATGATCTTTCCCGATCCCAACATAGTTTCCAGGATGGAACCGTGTCCCTCGCTGACGAACTATAATGTTTCCAGGAATCACTCTCTGCACAACAAAGTAACTAATCAAAATCAAATGAAATCTACTTTTACCTATGTTATTTGGACTCGGATGTGAGTGTCGAACACAGGTATATTTGATTTATTCTAAGTTTTTCCATGTATTTAAAGGGTATGTGGGGATCATATTTCCATATCCATGTCCGAATATGCGTCGGACACAAATAATTCAAGAAAAAATAAAAAGTCATAGCAACATAAACTTTTACTATTACTAAAATGGAAGTACTTGAATCTAAGACCATCCACTGACCTCACCACCGAACTTCTTCACCCCGAGATTCTTGGGTTTTGAGTCTCTTCCATTCTTTGTTGATCCAGCACTTTTCTTAGAAGCCCACCGTTTAAACATCAAGCTTAAGCCAGAGTAAGACCCATCTAAGCCACGAAAAAGAACAATAAAGAAAAAAAAATACCACCATGAAATTAGCTCATTGAGATTCAATAAACAACAACAAAAACCACAGCTTTTCAAAAGGTAATCGAAGGAAATACCGGTGAGGCTGCCGTATACAGGAGCTAGCTCCTTTATGCTTACTCTTTTGCAAAATGTCGTTGCAATGTTAAACATATTTATATATTTGTAACAAATAAACCTGAAAAAAAAAAAATTCAATAACATATTCAAACCAAATGTTAAGAAGAACAATTGGAATCAGAAATATAGAAATACAAAATCCTGAGTCCCGGCACTAAATTCCCAGAAAATAAACACACTTCCATCATCATTTGAAAACCTAAAATCAACCTCATAAACCAAACCCACATAATCAAACCTTTCATATAACATTTTCTACCTAAAACACCAACAACAACCGATTTTGTAGCAAACAAAACACATCAGAAAACCCTAAAAAAAAAAGAGATAATAGAACCAAATACACGACCTAAAAGCCAATTTTACCGAAATTTTAACGCCATAAATACAATTTCCCAACCCAAAGAAAATCAACAAGAAACCAGAAGAATTCAACTCAAAATAAACCAAGAAAAAAGTACCAAATACAAGTAAAATGAAATTTTGAGTGTAAATCGTGTGAGGTGAAGATGGGTTTAGGTAAGTCGAGATGTTTGGTAAAAGGGAAATTTGAGGAGAATCTTGGCTAGAAAAAGGAAGTTAGAGAAAACCACCGCCGGCGTATGCTCCGACGGTAGCAACAGTGGTGGTTACCAGTTTTTTGTTTTTTTCTGGAGCACTGAGATATATAGCGAGAGATTTCCTTAGGATTTAGGAAACAAGGAAAGAGAGAGAGTAAAGAGGGAAACCTACCGCCGGCGAAGCTTCTGCCGCCGCGACGAGAGGAGAGTGAGAGTTTAGCGAAAAAAAAGAGAGGCGCGCGGCTATGAGGGAGAATAGAAAGGACGGAATTTTAACTATTTCAGGGTTAAATTTAGACTTTTATAAAATATCAAAACGATGTAGTTTTGGTGGCTGAAGAAAACAAAAAAATAAAATAAAAGAGAAAGAACGGGCTGGTCCCAAAAGACTTGGTTCAAAATCAGTTTCTCCGGTCCAATTCAGACAAACTCAGATTTATAAGCCTTTAAACATTTTAGTGTAATTATTGTAGGTAATATGTTTTTCAAGACAATTCCAATCCTAAAGATAAAATAAAATTTTGAGACATCATTTTTTTACTATTTGTCTTCTTGAATTTATTTACTTCACTATGTTAATGATATATCTATAAATATAATAGATATATTAACATAGGGAAGTAAATAAATTAATGGTGTTAAAATGTGATCAATTTGGTGCATAATGTGATTTTATTATGTGATAATGTATTGCATGCAAACAACATTGCATGATAAAACAAACCAAACTATATGGTAATGAAATTTGATTTAATATTGAATTGTATATTTGTATACTCTCATAAAAAAAAACATAATAAAACGTGATCCAACATTATGTTTAACAATGTATAAAGTAAGAGAATTGGAATCAATGCCTTTCTAAGAAATTTTTATTGCCACAATTCCATAAAAAATCGCTAATTGCTCGAATTGAGATCAAACCTTTCACAAATTAAGTGGATAGGGGTCAAATTTTTTATTTAAGTTTAATGTTTCGTTGATTAATCAATTTTCTGTCGAATAAACATAAAAAAAATGCAAAAATTATTTTTTGAAAATCATTTTTTTTAACTAAAGGAACCTAAAATCCAAAAATGCTTTTAATTTACAAAACTTAATAATGTTTTTTTTTTGTTTTGAAAATTTGATTTCGTGAACATCAAAGTTTTATTTTTTCTAAATGAAAACATCATGATTATATTTTTATATAAAACAAATAACTTTTTAAATAAGTATTTCACTCAACTCCT
This sequence comes from Fremontodendron californicum, assembly GCA_030761205.1. Classification (NCBI taxonomy): domain Eukaryota; kingdom Viridiplantae; phylum Streptophyta; class Magnoliopsida; order Malvales; family Malvaceae; genus Fremontodendron; species Fremontodendron californicum. The sequence continues at coordinate 821,444 of JAULJL010000043.1, forward strand.
TTCATAAATCTTAATCAAATACGATTTTATCTATTAATATTGTGTTCATATCAAAATATTTTTTTTAATTAGTTAAAACACAAACCAACTAAGAGTTAACAATAAAAATTAACATTTCAAGTTTTGATCCATCTTAAATAACTTTGCAATCTAACTTAATACAAAATATTACATATATCCTTAAAGAGTTCAGAGTTCATCTTTGATATATTAATAGTAGAATTTTTTTAATTTCACGAACAAAATTAAAAAATTATCACCAATCTCATTTTTTTATTTTTAAAATATATTTAAAAAATATGTATAATTTTATTAATCTCATTTATAAAATTTAAAACTCCGTTTTATAATAGATGTTAGATAAGACAATTTCTTTACAATAACAAATGTTCTTTCATGACAGCAAGGTCCGTTAATAAAATAGACAAAGGGTGAAGCCTCCACGGGCTTAATCGAGGACATCGAGACAGATTAGGGATGAAATTGATAGTGCGGATTCGGATATTTGTAATTATTCGATCTGTTTTTTTTTGGATTCGAATAAAATTCAGATTCAAATATTATAATTACTATCCGTAGCGGATTCGGAGCTGATGAGGATATGAAATCTCGGATATCCATTATTCAAATCCGCATTACTTATGCGGATAACGGATTCGAATATCCGAATCCGCTATCCAAATCTGCTTATTTTTGCGGATTCGGATATCCAAATCCATTATCCGTTTATTTGAATTTAAAATTAATTTTTACTTAATTTTATATATATTTTTAATTTTTTTTTAATTACTGAATTCGAATATTTAACGGATTCGAATATCTAGCGGATAATGTTATTTAATTTGGATTGGAATTCGGATAATAATATTCGAATTTAATGTGAATAATAAACGGATTTGAATTTTAAAACAGATTTATAAATTTAAATTCAGATTCAAATATTATAAAAAAAAATAGAGCTGTCAGCAGAACGATGAAAGGGAAAGCAAAAACAGAGGGCCTTAAGTCTTAACCCAATAGGCAAGAGTTTTAAATTTACAAATTGGCAGTTAAAAATGATCGTTTACTTATCCCTGGCCTTGCCGCCACAGCGCCGCATACACTCCACGTCGCGGGCTTCTCAGTTCTCACCACCCTTCTCAACAGCTCATCTCAAATCAAAACGCTCCGTTAACCCCAATCAAGAGAACCGACGGAAAGAACAACGCCACCTTAAATCTCTCGTAGAGACGCTGCGTTTCTCTCCCTAATCTCTCTCTTTCCTTCCCTGCCTTATCCATTGGAATTTGTGTGTAACTCTCTTTCTCTCTATAACTCTCTCTTTTTTCATTTTTTTTTTCTTTTATTAACCGCTGCTTGTTGCTATGTGCAGCAGGACCAAAGGATTGGCTTAAAGAGCAAAAAAGGAAGTCCTCAAAAATTCCTCTTGGCCCCAATCGATGCTTCTGCTTATCTTTAGCTCAGTACGTTACATTTCTATTCTCTTCCCTTTTCTTGTGCAATTATGCGAATCTGTTTCTTATGTTTCTTTGATTAATTTTGGTTGTTTTGATACGTTTTAATAGTGGATAAGGAATCAAATAATTCATATAAGGATTTAGAGGAAGTTCAAAAGCTCTTGAAATCTGCTGCTAGGGATTGCGTTGTACAAGAGAAGAATTCCTTTGTTGCATTTCAAGCCAATACCGGAGTCGAGGTTTGTTCTTAGTCCTTATTTATACTACATTAAAATTAGAATTGAAATTTCTTACGCACTTTCCATTGATTCTAAGTGAAAATTTGTTTAGGCTTTTTACATCAATTTAATAGATACTGACGTTGTTTTATTTACTAAATTTGAACTTAAAAACTAAATCAAACAGGAGGGAATGAATGCCCAATATTTGACCTAATTTTAGGTTATAATTTTGTAGTTCGAATTTCTATAATTCACAGGTTTGTACTTTGTACATTCCGGTTGATTGTGAAGAATGCTTCTTTGTTGTTTGAGGATAAGAATCCTATTAAGCTGGAAGCTGAAGCTATGCTAGATGATCTTATAAGGTATCTTCTCTTCTAAATAGATAAGCATTATGCTCTTATTAATCTTTTCATAATCGTGTTATACTTACCTAGATTGCTTGAAATCTGAAAATGTAAAACATCGTTGCGTGATTTTGAGTTATACTTACCTTGGCCTTAGAACGAGAAAATGTTTATATAATTTTACATCAAAGTTCTGGATGAATGCTAACTTTCACCCTCTGTACCCTTTGACCAAACCACTTAGGCTACATAATTAAGATTACATAACTAGCATAATGAATAACATCCTGGTTTTATAACCTGCTGAATTACCACTGATAATGGAAGCTTGTGAGTTCTGAGATCTTAGTTCTTATTTCATTTGCTTTCTAAATCAAAAAGAGTTTCAGCAGGTGCTAGACAGTTGGCAAGGAGAACCTTGTCACTGGAGAATATTATCCATCTGCAGATTTAGGCTGAACATGTATGTCTACCTTTTTAACTGGTAGGAAGTGAATGTACTATGATTCCCTTTGATATTTGCTTTTCAGAGGCTACAAAAGATCAAAGTTTGAAATTAAAAAAAAAAAAAAGGGGGGGGGGGGGGGGGAGTAATACTTGCATACAATTTCTTCTTACAGAGTCAACAATAAACAGAAATTGTTTATGATCAATCAAAATATATGTTTGGCCAAAACAAAAAATAAAAATATATGAGTTTTTCTCTGGGACAAACTACAAAGGATGCTTATCCTCAAATATTCAATTCCTGCAAAAACAAATGGTTGAGCAACTACTATATGGTAGTATATGCTTATACAATTTAAAGAATTCATCATACAGCTTGAAAATCATGTTGCTGCTTGTGTTCAATTGAATTTTATATTCCATGAGCAACACTACAAATAATGATTCCTGCATCTATATTATAACCACTAAGTATGTTTGTGCATATCATCTCTATATACTACATTGGGATGGTGCTCAAGGAAATTGTTTGATTCGGTGAACCAGAAGCCTGCACCAAATATAAGCGACAGCATGGTGTTCCATCGTCCGGGTGGGTTTCTACTGACCTTGGCAAGTTGCGGAGCTTATTGAACAAATTCTGTGGATCATGCATGAGGCCGAAATGAGCATCTGGGTCACCTATTTGTGAAAGCTTAACATGAGAAAATCCAAGAGTTGGCAGAAGATGATCAGGCCAATCACTATAGAAGTGGAAGGTAGAACTGGAGAGTGTTGTTGATGCTTTATTCATGAAGTCTGCTAAGAGAACTGTATGGGTGAGGGTACACTTGTCAGCTACGATCTTCAGTACTTGCATGGCTTGAGAATTTGAGAGGTAGTAGATGATACCTTCTAGAACCCATATTGTATTTTTTTCTGGCACAAACCCAGATATCTGAAGCTTTTCAAGCCAGTCATTCTCTCTAATGTCAGCTGCTACTCTCGTTAAGGATTTTGCCTTCAACCTAAGATGTTCTGTGGACTCCAGAGCTGCCTGAAGAAGAGCAGTTTTTACTTGCAGGACTTCAGGAAAGTCTACTTCAAAGACATCACTTTCCTTCAAGCAGCTTAAACGATATGCCCTTGAGTCCATTCCTGCAAATGAGAAGATCATGCATTTTTTATATTAAAATATGTCCAGTGTTTTCAAAAATAATGTGTTCCACTCTTTTAATTTCCCTGTTCATGAATGGGGAGCTTGTCCTTCACTTGGGAGGAAAGCCAGTCTGGATGCAAGCTTACACTGAGGTATGTAATTGCAATTTTTCATAGTATAAATGAATCCGGTTATTGGCTAGCATTTGTTAAATTGTTACTCTTGAATCATGATGGTTGAGCAATCTAGTTCAGTAACTATCAATGTGACAGCAGGATATAAAGGGATCAGTGCCTTCTAGAAAGCAAGGTTCTACATAGCTTCATTGCTTCTAATATGAATGCTGTAAGTATTGTGCAGTAAACATGGGGTAGAGTGAATACTAACCTGCACCAAGGAGAACAACTTGAGCTGCACCACCAAAGGAATCAAGAACAGCTTCAATTTTCGAATCGAACCAAAGGGTTCGAACAGCTAGAATCACTCCTGAAATTTCTCGAGCATTGTTGTGGCGATCTTTCTTAATCTTCTCGTGAAGGTTTCTTAGGTATGTTTCTCCTGCAAGCACATCTGCAAGAGGGTCATGAATCACATGCTTCCACAGGGCTCTTCCAGCTGCCGTTTGGCATGCTGACTTTTTGAGGGAATCCCACTCATTCACAATCTTTGCATAGAGTTCTCGAACTGTTTTCGTAAATAACAAGTGTGGAAGCTTTAGCTCCAGTTCATGATGGTCTTCCGGCGAGGCATTTTCTTGTTTCGAACGGTCCATAACACCGAAATTTAAAGACTACTAATAGGAGTGAAGGAGATAAATGCAGGCAATATATAATACAAAAATGCTAATGGGAGAACCAAGAAGTGTTGCGCAGGGGATAAGAAAAGAGAGCCACACATAAAACTAACGTTTGAGAAAACTGCTCAATCGTAGTCATATCCTGGCTTCCTTGCCTTGATGAAAAGGAAGGTAACGAAGTAGTCCACGACCACGAGTGCTAACCATTTATTTTGCACTGACCTTTTGCTTTTCTTCTCTGTACGAAAAAGGCAACAATGAATGGCTCCCACAGTCCCACATTGAGATATTAGATGTGAGGTGGTGGCTCCCAAGTTAAAATAGAAATAATGAAGCCTAGTCCACTTCCAAGTACTCGCTTGTCTTCAAGTTACTTATAGCAATTGTGATTACATCCCACCCGTGGCTTGACACGAAAAAGGCTGTTGCTGCTTGATTCAGAGAAATATAAGACAAGGGGCGGTTCGGGTTTGATCTGCATACCAAGGTTTAGGGGTGTTCATTATTCGGTTTTAACCGAATTAACCGACCGAAATCTAATTCGGTTCGATTAATCGTTTAACAAAAAAAATTCAGTTCGGTGATCGGTTAAAGGCTTTGATGAATTTCGATTTTCGATTAATTCGGTTCGGTTATTCGAAATTAACCGAATTAACCATATTAACCGAAATACTTTATGTTTTCTTAGTTATTTTAATATGTTTGATATTTGGATTTTATTATAGTTTTATTATCCATTGCTTTTGGGTTTTGATTGGTTGGTTGGATAAATTATTATGGATGGAGTACAATTAGCTTGTTCGGCATTTTGTTTGGATATAAAATCATGTATTAAAAATAGATTATAAAATAAATTGAGTATTTATTTTGGTTAATCGAAAACCGACCGAATTAACCGAAATTATTTCGGTTCGGTTAATTCACTTCTTATACTATTCGGTTCGGTTAATAAAAATAAAAATTCGATTAATTCGGTTAATTGAAACTCAATTCGATTATTAACCGAATTAACCGTTTGAACACCCCTACCAAGCTTTGTTTGCTCCAAAACTGGAAACTAACGAAAAGTTTAAGGAGAGATTCAGCAATAGATTTCTTGTATAAGCGAGGGAACTTTCCATGACTAAAAGTTTCCATATTAACAACGGGGAATTTCGACGTTCCAAATGAGCTTTTTGAGATAAAAACTTGTTAGCGACAAAAAGTTTCGTTGTTAAATAGCTGTTTTCTTGTAGTTTATATCCTTTCCCATATTTTGGTATGGCATAATGATAAATTTAACCCTCGAATTATACCAGTTGAGTCATTTCGGCCCCTAATTTTTTTTTTGATCACTTTATCCCTCATGCTATTATTTTCAGTTAATTTAGCTTATATTTGATGAAAACGTTACTTTTTGGTCAATTTTCGATCAATTTTTTGTTTATTTTTGGTTACTTTTTTTTAATCTATTTCTTATAAAATTAACCTAAATTTAACGAATTTGTTAGTCTCATACTCGTACATTGTCAATTTTTGTTAAATTTACACGATATCGACAAAAATAATAGATTGAGGGCCAAATTGACTCAAAAAAAAGTATAAGGGCCAAAATAATTTTAGCTGCATACTTCGAGGGTCAAATTTATCATTATGCCTTTTGGTATTCATAGTTAACTGTTCTATAATTCAAAGAAATGCTTGTCATCCTAAAGGTTTTGCTAACCTAGAGCTTGTTAATATGTAATACGGAACTCAAAATATAAGTAGGAAATGAACATTTAATTTAATTGTCCCATTGCCTATTAGGTATAAAGTTAGGCTATAGGATTTTTCATACAAAAATGTTTATACTATGATTTGTTTCATCATTCATAATTTATTTATTTTTCCTCTGAATATCGAAATATTTTATTTATCCAAAAGAAATAGAAAACACTACTACTTTTGCAAAATGCGAAAAGACAAAAAATAAATAATGAACTGGAATCGTAAAGTGACAAACAGAGAAATTGGTGAGCAAAGATGATATTGTCGTTGTCCTATCAGGAATGGCTTCGATCAACTATGGTTAAGTAGCTAGGGTTTGAATCCAAGTTGTGTTTGTCTTTCTCATTTCTCACCTACAGACATTAACTATCGTTATTTTCAGCCAAAGTGGTCAGATCTTTAACTTCTGAGAACTTAGCCAAAGTGGTCAGAAATATTGTGGTTTGCCTTGATTAGTGACATTACTTGGATCTCAAATTTGCCCGACCACAATAGGCCCAAAGGTCATTGGGCAATAAAGCCTTTATGCAATAGATTTATGTTAAAGGCCTGTTTTTACAAGTCCCCACTAATGAGGAGATATCAAAAAGTCCCATCACTCACTCAATTTTAGACTTTTGGGACAACCCATTTAGGAGGAGATATCAAGATTAGAATATCATCCCTCTATAATTTAAAAATGTAAGAAAATAAAAGAAAAAATTGCTATAGTAGCTGTGTAAGGTTTATATATAATGCTGGAGCTCTATGGAGTTTTTGGAGACTTGGGGTCTTGCATATATACTTGTCCACAAATTTGGTTTAGAAAGTCAAAAGCTTTATTCTTAGAGGTTGAAAGCGATTTGAGAGATCACTAGTTAGAAACTTAGAAGAGTTGGATTATTTGGATTTTGATAGAAGACAATATATATTTTTGCAAGTTGGTAACTTTGTGGATGGAAGATTTTCCTTGTAAGATTATTTTTTTGGAATGGAAATTCTTTTTTTCGTTTGTGGTGCTTATTATTTCTAGAGAAGCTGATACTATTTACAAAATTTGTCTGTTTGTGACACGTGTGTGTTTATTTGTTAATTGCCAGCTTTTTTTTTTTTTTGTCTTAAAAGTTCTTTTCTCTCCTTAGTTAAAGAGTCAACAAGTTCTTCAATTTGATACTCTTGTTTATTTTGATTTCAAAACATGGAGATAGAGAAATCTGAGTCCTGGTTTGCTTAGCTGTAGGATGCCCTTGGGTGGCTGCTGGTGGGTACTTTTATTTCAATTTTCAAATGATGATTTGTTGATCTTTGTTGTAAATTCCCACTAGGCTGTCTTAATTGTTTTGTGGTTCTATTGAAATTTCTGACAAAGTAATAGAAAATCATTTCTTTAATTGCTTTTTAATGTTCCTTATAGTGTCCGTATATCTGAAATCTGAACTTGTTTTTTTTATTACTTTGGGATAGATAACAATTAATTGTGTATATTTAAAATAAAAAAAAATTATGTATACTTTTCCATGATCTCTGTTAGCCATGGTCATATAGTAAAGTTGGAAAATTTTCTTCTTTCTTTAGCCATAAGATAACTGTTTGATTACATCTCTTTTTTCTGTTATGGATTTTCCTTTTCTCTTCCATATTTCGGGGTTTCTGTTCCTAAAATTTGGTCGTTTTAGTATTTACTTTGTCACCTGGAAACCTCTTATCTAACTCTCCTATGGATTTTTCTTGTATATTCTTTCTTCCCCTAATTCCGAGCTAGCTGATTTGGATGACATTATCCTATCCCTTGTGATTATCTGACTGTCATTACTCTCTTAATGTTATAACAGGTTTTCACAGGCAATTCGATATCGATTTTTATGGTGCTTCCCATGTTGTTATTGTGATTGATGTTAGAGGGTTTCAGTGAGGATTAAGCTCTTTAAATCATGGAGAGTCCTTGTGAAACACCAGAAAACGGTAAAGTAGCAGATCACTACCTTCAGATTATTCGGTATTCTCCATTCCAACCCTGCGCCAGATTATCATCATTCTGGTTTGATTTGAGAGTCTTCTATGTTAGAGTCAGCAATTTCCAAGTTGATGATTCAACTCCAGAGTTTCTAACTCTCAATCATACCCCTTTGGACCCTGACACCCTTTTGGAAGTTAATGGCATTAGAAGCAGCATATACTCTGATGGGGTCTCTTTACTCCTTAGAAGGGATCGGGTAGATAAGAAATTGGAAGAAGCCACCTTTGTTAGTACAGATAGTATTAGGTTGTCGGGAAGTGTGAAATTTGATGTTTTTGATAAAAAGGATCTCGTTCTCTCTGGTGTATTGGAAATGTCTAGTAGTAATGGCTTCACTGGTGAATCGAAAAATAATGTGAAACGATGGAGTATGAATTGCGAATCAGAGATCACATCTGGAAGTTGTTTCCTGAAGGGAAAGCACATTTCTTGTCCTGAATTATCATCACCAACCATTGAGGTTTACGTTGCGGGTTGCTTCTCTAGAACACCAATCATCTTGACCAAAACATTGCAACTTAGTTACCTGAAGAAGCATAATAGGAAGGGCATGTTAGATGCAATCCCAGAATATGAGAGCACTGAATGCCTGAAAGATATGTCACCTGAACTTGATATGCAGGTAACATACCAACCAGAAAATTCAGTATTGAACTTCGATTTCTTTAATTCTTTTCTGTTCACTTTAGTGGACTGATTTTGAGGTATACTATGTTTGAGCCATGCTTTGGTTCTGCATTCTTAATCTTACATTTTAGCAGCACATGTTCTGTATATTTAAGGATGGCCATTCATAGGCTTTGATGAAAGCGCTGCCAACGTGCTTCCTGTCTTGAAACATGTTTGTGTTTGCAATATGGTCCATACTTGCAAGATTTGATGTATGGATTGGGAAAAAGAATCTTTATCCTATATGTGTCATGAGTGTATGGGCAATGCACAGTTTTCAAGTGATGGGATATACCCCCTTTCCTTTTCGATTGTATACTTTTCAATGTAATCGTTCTGCCAGATCCTGACGTTTATAGGTCCACTAGAGCCATAGGTGTTAAGTAGAGCCCCACCATCTCCTGGCTGTTTCTCGCCATTTTCTTGTTGTGGAACCCCCATTCTCTGGTATTAAAGCATATGCTGTATTTATAGAATTCATTGCAATCTGAGTATTTGTTTAATAGCAACTTGCAAGCCAATTTATGGTCAATGACGTTTACTTATCATGCTTCATAGCTAAACTTTTATCTATGAAAACGCATTAAATTGGAATTGCTTTGCATGCCTGTACTCAGACCTGCCTCTGAAAGTACCTATTGATCTTTTGGCTTCAGACTTTGCACAAAACTTCCTATTGCATGAATGATAGACTGAGCTCTTGTGACCAAATATTTTCTCAAATATTTGGTTTGAGCAAGACCGTTGTTTTATAGATCTCAATTACTGGCAGCTATTTCAACCCATCTGATATATTGAAAGTAGATATCTTTGTCTTCGAAGGCAACTCGTATCATGAGGGAAACTGATTTTTGTTGAACCCTTTTTGGAAACATTTCATGTAAACTTTAGGTATTTGTATTAGTTGTTTTCTTCTTTGGCATATTTTGGATTAGTTATTGTTATCTTTAGAGAATGAGAATGAATATTCTCACTCCTTCATGATCGGTGATCTATGGCCATCAGTTAAGGCTTTCTCTTCATCCTCAATTAGGATCACCATGCATTAAATTTTTTACCAGTGTGTAGTAGCATATGTTTAAGAGGGAGAGCAGAAGAGAAGGGCAGGGCCGGGCCGGGAATCCTTACGATTAAGATTCCTGTTAAAGTTCGAGTTTTTTATAGTTTGTTTTGTTTCATACCAGACATTTTTGCTCGTCTCTAACTCGTTACATTACTTTCCATTTGTAGGTGGCAGAATACAGAAACTACAAACACGAAAACGATGAAGACTACAGCAATATCTACTGGAGGAGGACAGAGTGTATAGATGGTGAAGATGGTGAACTCTCATGGTTTAATGCAGGTGTAAGGGTCGGTGTAGGGATTGGTCTTGGCGTTTGTCTTGGCATTGGTATAGGAGTTGGCTTGCTGGTTCGTACTTACCAAACAGCAACTAGAAACTTCAAAAGGCGGCTTGTCTGAATCCTTTTCATCTAAATTGCTATTACTGTCTGCTCCCCTTGAGATCCAAAGGCATCATTGACTGCAGATTTTGATTGAGTAACTTCCCTGAACCTTTTTCCTGTATTTTGCCTTTGCCTTTGTAATTAGTTTGTTAGATAGTTTATTACTATACATTTTACATGTTGAAGTCTGTATGATTTGTATTTCCCTGTAAATAAACCTGTTTTTGAGAAATTTGGGATGTGGTCTGTTTTCATTAGTAAAAAATAAGAATCCGAAATGATTTGAATTCGAAAAAGTTCAAACCGAAAACGGTCCAAATTCAAATTTGAATGATTCGAACTCGATATGATCCGAACTTATCCGAATCTGTTCAATTGCCACCTCTATTCTTAACAATGCTGCAGCAAATACTTAAAACTTAAAACTACTCCATATTTAAGTTTTGATTTGGTAATTTTCTTGTAGGCACCCATGCTTATCATCAATTCCCCACAAATTAGCAGATTTGATATCATCCTGGATCATTTGTTTGGAGAATTCTTCATGCTTGTACTCCAATATGGCCTCCAAATTCAGTTGGTGGATTTTCCTCATCAAAATATGATCTCATGAGCTCCACACTGTCTTTATTCTTAGGGTACACAAACTTCACCTTTTGGAAGGTTTTCACATCCATAAAATACTTAACAATCTGCAGAAATGAAAGCAAGGCAAGTTGATTAAGTTTTAATAGATCAAATTAGCATGAGCAAGAAGTAAACTTACAATTCTAAATGCACCAATGTTATCCCATTTTACTTTGAAAAACTTGTTCTTCACAAAAAAAAAAAAAATTTGTACAAAGTAGACCATAATTTAAGCAACTAAGGGATAAAAGAAAATATTGCAGATGGTGGGATTCGAAATATAAGAACAGTCTTACCATGTCGGTCATGAAAATTTGCTCTGTATACTTTTCCGGTCTCACCTTCTACTGCGACTTCATGCTAACAACGAAATGTATTATGTGGTTAGGAAAAAATTATTCTCAAACAACCTCATAGAGGAGCTACTTATTACTATTATATTAGTTAACCACCACATTAACCTATGTTACTCGGATTCGGGTGTGAGTGTAGGACACGGATGTATTTCCGACTCGGGTATGTCTAATTTTTTCTAAGATTTTCATGTATTTAGAGAGTCCTTGGAGGATCATATCCCCACACTCATATCTTGATATGCGTCGAACACGGGTACTTCAAGAAAAATGAAGAGTCGAAACAACATAAACATTAACTCTTTTTGTGAACATTAAAAAGAACCAAAACTTAGCAACTTACCCGACGTATTTCCTCAGGCTTGTAGGTTGATCTCCATTTCAGTCTCTTCCAACATTTTCTTTGATTTGTTAACATTTGAGTTTCGTGCCTCCAAGTATCTTCTCAAGCAGGCATCGGTACAATATTTCAAATTGCACCCAGATTGTGGTCCGAGTGCAGCTCTAAGCTCCTTCACCTGCTTGTATTTGCAATGTAAAAGCAAATATTAACCAACTAGTAACCACAATCTAAAGACAGAATAAAATTAATTTTCAAAGATATTATTAGCAGGTAGATCTTATTGATAATATTTACTGGTGTAAGATTTCACAAAAATAAGAAGCAGCAAAGGGAGATTTCAGTAGACAACACAAAAAGTTTTGCCATAGTTAAATAAAATTCACTGACTGCTCCAACTTTATTACCTTGGATTCATGCTGCAATGAATCGTGGTGATGAGAATTGCTCCATCTACTGAACATTGTGACCAATACTAGAATCTGGCAACCAAGTGCAACCTGCATAACATAACATCAATGTTACTCGGACTCGGATGTGAGTGTCGGACACGAATATGTGTCGGACTTGAGTATGTTCAATTTTTTTCAAGATTTCTATGTATTTGGAGGGTCCTTGGAAGATCATATCCCTTGCCCATATTCTAGTTATTAAATCCTAAATTTATTGAAAATCATCTCTTAAAAATAATTGCATAAACCAAATGAGTTAAGCCTTGATTTAATAACGTAAAAGTTGGTCACACAATTTACAAGTTAAATCAGAGGAAGAAGCATGATTCAACAGCTGCTAAAACTTTCCAACTACTAACCAGAAAAAATAGAGAAACATCTGATGAATTCTGATCTAACAAAATACCAACAGTCTTTTAATTGAAATGGAAAAACAAAAAAGGGTAGTTATCTCCACATATCAATATCAAAAAGAGAAATAAAATGAAAGACGAATCAATACAAATAAAAGGGTAGTCAAAGAAGTGGAAAAAAAAACTAAGTTGCAGTCTTGCAAAGATGTTTCCAGGGTTTGACATCTTTTTTAAAAAAAATACATACCACCTTCAGTCCTGCCCTTGGAAAAGAAACAGAGCCAAAGAAAAAGAAAAAGAAAAGGGTTGATCTTGATCACGAAAGTTGCATGGAATTCTAAAACACGACCAGCTAGCCCAAAGAAAGATCGAAAGTGAAAGGAGAAAATGACCCGATCTTGATTGTTTACCTTTTGGCTAATAGTGAGTTGGTATGACTTGGTGGTTAGCTTCAGACATTTTTTAAGTGTAGCAGAATTCGTACGGTTTTTGTGTTTTGCTCGGCCTTTTTATGGCTTTTAATGCTACGACCACATGTTGTTGTCGTTTTTGAGAAATTGCGAGTGCTTTTAAAATATTATTTAAAATTAATCAATATATTATTTATAATAAAAATATTATATTAAATATAAAAATTAATTATTTTATTTATCATTTTTAATATCAAAATCCTTTGAATTATTTAATAGCAAAGAAACTTTCGTTTCAGATTCAGACAGAACTCTGAACACTATAGCTTTTAATAGAGGCAAGAAGGGCAAGTAAATTTGGGTTTATATGAAAAACATATGACCTCCATAAAAAGTTATTGTTGAATGGTCTAATTAATAAAAGTTATTTAAAAAAAATAAATAATTAAAAATTATTATAAAGGATATTGTAAAGATAAAATTATCCTTAATGAAAAATTTACTTTTTCTTTCTTTTTCATTAAAAAATATTATTTTTTAAAAAATTTAATTGAAAAAATAAAATATTTAAATATATATATTTTTTAAAATTTAAAAAATTTAAAAAAATAAAGAAAAATTAATTTTAGGCATATTAATTTTATTTTTTAAAATTTTTTAATTAAAAAAAGTAAATAAAAAATTTTAAAATTTATTTTTTAAAATTAAAATAATTTTATTTTCAAAATTTTTATTTTTTAATTAAAAAGTAAATTAAAAAAAAAAAAAAAAAGAGAAGGTTTTTTTATCAAAGATAATTTTGTCTTTACAATATCCTTTATAATAATTTCTAATTATTCATTTCTCTTTTTTAAATAACTTTTATTCATTATATCATTTAACAAATACTTTCTTTGGAGGTCATGTTTTTCATATTTACCCAGTAAATTTTGTGTTCTTTACTTTGTTGATTCTTTCCAGTTTTGTTACACATGCATTCAATAGTAAAATCTTGATGGATTTGCTGTCTATCAATGGAATAAACAGGGGACAGATGGGAGATTGAATCCAGAACTTACCTCGTGCAACAACAAATAAACTTTGAGAATAATATCAGAATAAAATCTTTTTGGTTAAATAAAATAGAATAACTTTGTTTCAATCCAAATAAACTTTGATTTTTATTTATTTAATATGTGGTTAAGTCTAAATGTGATTATATTTCTAATGCAGTCAATAAATCAATTAAAATATTTAGTTAAAAGATTAGTCTTACATTATAAGTATCCTATACGATCATTAGCAAAAATTAGTATACTAAATTTGATAATTCACATGTTAGCTTTCCATATAAATATTTTATCCTACGAAAGCACAATCTAATAAACAATTGAATCCAACTAATTATCCAAAATAATAAACCAATTGAATCATTTAATAATAATATCTAAAGAAACATTTTTTTTTTTTTTTAAAAAAGAAAGATAAAAATTGGTGTTTAATATATCGAGCTTTTTTTTGTGTTTCCAACAACAACAAAAAAAATACAATTAGGGAGAAACAAAGTCAACCATTATAAAGCTTTGGTCAATGAGCATTGGCATTCCCAATTCCCCCATTCACACGTGGAGTTCTTACCTCCTGATGTCTCTGACCACTGCCTTGTCTCTATCAAGTTAAACGCAGCCTTGCCTTCCCCACCAAAGCCATTCAAGTTTTTCAATTTTTGGACTAAAAATCCAGAGTTCATGAGGATTGTGGAGAACTCTTGGAAAAACCCTATACAAGGTAACCCTATGTCCATCTTGTTTCAGAAATTGAAGAGGCTAAAGCCCATTTTGAGGAAGTTTAACTTCTCCAATTATGACAACATCACTGGTAGAGTCCAAGAAAAAAGACAGGAGCTAGAAACTACTCAGTTGAGGATTCTTTCTCAGATGCCATCTCCTGAATTAATAAGTAAGGAAAGGCAACTCTACTCAGAGCTCAATGAGCTACTCCTGGCTGAGGAAAGTTTTTATAGACAGAAATCCAGGATTCAATGGATCCAAGAGGGAGATCAGAACACACAATTCTTCCACAAAATGCTCTCCACTAAGCATAGCAGAAACACCATTAAAGTCCTGTATGATGAAAATGGCAAAAAGCTTGAGAGTTTTGGCCAGATTTCAGATGAAGTTTTAGCCTTCTACCAGAAGTTGATAGGTTCTGCTGATAACCAAGTCACAGGCTGCCCCAAGGAATTTTTGACTGAGCTCCTCCAAACCTCTTTGACTGTTGAAGACCAGAAAAAACTTGTTAGACCAATTACAATGGCGGAAGTAAGGAGTGCCATTTTTTCCCAGAATGGTGACAAAGCACCAGGTCCTGATGGCTTCACTGGCCACTTCTTCACATTTGCTTGGTCTATCGTTGGAGAGGAGGTAATTGATGCTGTTCTCCATTTTTTTCAGACAAAAAAGCTGTTGCCTGCCTTTAATGCTACCATTGTGGCATTGGTTCCTAAAAGCCCAAGTCCTAGTAGTATAAAAGACTATCGACCTATTTCATGCTGTTCGATAGTGTACAAAAGTATTACTAGGATACTGGCCAATAGGATAACAGAGTTCCTTCCTGATCTGATCTCCATCAACCAGAGTGCATTCATCAAGGGTAGAAGTATCACAGACAATATACTCATGGCCCAAGAACTGGTACGAGGGTACAGTCGATCAACACTTTCTCCTCTATGTGCCATCAAAATCGACCTCCAGAAGGCATTTGATTCCTTGAACTGGGATTTTCTTCTCACAGTTCTGTCATCTCTAGGATTTCCACAGGACTTTGTTGATTGGATAAAAGTCTGTGTCACAACTCCAAAGTTTTCCATCTCCCTCAATGGAGGACTTATCGGATTCTTCAATGGAGCCAGGGGGATTAGGCAAGGAGACCCTCTATCTCCCTTCCTCTTTGTGATTGCCATGGATGTTCTCTCGAAAATGTTGAATTATGGGGCTCAGTTTGGTGTATTTGGATACCACCCCAAATGTCACAAAATCAAACTAACGCATTTCAGCTTTGCTGACGACTTACTAATCTTCTCCAAAGGCAACTTGAGCTCCATTGTAGGAATTCAAAGTATCCTGGAGCAATTTTACTTCTTTTCTGGTTTGCAGCTCAATACTGGGAAAAGTGAGATTTATTCCTCTTGCATCATCAACACTAAACTACAGGAGATTCATCAGGTCACTAGATTCAAACTAGGCCTCCTCCCTGTTCGAAACCTTGGGGTTCCTCTCGTAACCAGGAGACTAACGGATAGAGACTGCTCTTCTTTTGTTGAAAAGATCACAAACCGAATCCATGGCTGGGCAGCTAAGCAACTTTCTTATGCTAGCAGATTCCAACTTATTCAATCTGTCATCTTCAATGTCCAAAATTACTGGTGTAGACATTTTGTGCTCCCTCAATCTGTAATCAGGAAAATCAACAAGCTCTGCTCTAGTTTCTTTTGGAAAGGGAAAAATTGCTCAGCTAGAGGGGCAAGGGTGAAATGGAGCACTATTTGCAATCCAAAATCAGAAGGTGGATTGGGATTGAAGGATCTTCTAACATGGAACAAAGCCTGTATTCTACAACATTTCTGGTCTCTCTTAGTCCAGGCAGGTTCATTGTGGATAGCTTGGATTAAAGCCTATGTGCTTAAAGGCAAAACTATATGGCAGGTCTCTGTAACGCAAAGCAACAGCTGGACATGGAGGAAACTTTTGCAAATGAGGGAATTAGCTAGGAAATTCATCATCACTCAAGATGGATCTACATCTTGGAAATTTCTTGAAAATAGGTATGCTGTGACTAAAGTATGGAATGATTTGAGACCACTCCAGGAGAAGACAGGATGGGATAGACTCATTTGGTTTCTTGGTCATGTTCCTAGACACTCAATGGTGGCTTGGATGGCAATTCTTAATAAATTGCCTACCAAAGACAGACTTCTTTCCTGGGGATTAGCAATTGATGGAACTTGCGTCCTATGCCAATATGTGCCTGAATCCAAAAATCATATTTTCTTTGAATGCCCCCTCCCAAAAGGAATCTGGCAAGAGATATTACAGCTAAGCCAGCTGCAAAGACAAGCTGGGGACTGGAATTCTGAGTTTCAATGGGCTGCCAACAGACTACGGGGCTAGTCTCTTATTTCAACAATTATGCGTCTTGCCTGGAGTGCAAGCATCCACTAGATCTAGAAGGAGAGGAACGAACGATGCTTCAACCAGGCTCATTCCACTGGTGAAGAGATCATTGGCCATGTTAAAGACACCATCAGAATGCGGCTTGCTAGCTGGAGGAACATCTCCTTGGATGCTGTCAACACTAACCTCAGGAGCAGCTGGGGCTTAAATGTCTCAATGTTCTCTTTTTGATTTGGATGACAAATGTAGTTTCTGTTTCTTGGTCATCCTCATTGACTGGGAATGTTTTCGGTAGCATTCTTCACTGCTTTTCGGATAAATAAAACAACCATTTATCCACACAAAAAAAAAAAGTCAACCATTATAGTGGACAAAAATGGAGAAAGTTAAAAACCGAGAGTGAAAAAGAAACGAGATATTGTTTGAAAATGGATTGTCGGCCGCCGAGACTCGGGCTATCAACCTAAGGCAAAGTCTCCAAGAAACATGTGGCATGCTGCTGCAGTTATTACAAGTCAATTATTCCACGCTTGCTTCACTTTTTTTTCCCCTTCTTCTTTAGTTTCTTGTCCTTTCCCCATTGATTTTCCATGCCATTCTAGAAGTACCAAAATTCTCAATGTCGTTTTGACATCATTACTTTCTATCAGAGTTCAAAAGATTAGTATATCGGATTAAATTTCAATATTTGTACAATGGAATTCAGTTCATAGAAATTCTAAACCATGAAAAATAAGAGAGAAATACATTGAGCTTGATATGGTAAAGATAAGATATACTAAAAGATAATAAGACAGACAGATGAATATAAAAAACTGCCTATGTCAAACGATAACGAAAGGTGGGAGCCAATGATGCTTGATAATCCGGTACCATCCACACTAGAGTTTAGAACAAGGTGGACACGTCGAAAGAGAATCTAAAAAGGGCGGAAAATCCAAGATTTACCTACCACATGAAGCAAATTAAAATCTTACAAAATTTGAAAGTTTCTAGAGGATAAGAATGATTTGATGCTGAGGAAAAGGTATCAGATTCCAGCGACCCGTCCACGGCGCATATTAACAATGGAATCTGCTGCGAAAATATAACATCCAAAACCGCGATGCGTGAGCCTGACCACTGACCAGCCTGCAATTTCAAATGCAGATTCGGATATACGCAAATATCCGAATCCGTTTTACGAATTTAAATAAAAATCAAATTCGAATATTATAATTACTATCCACAACAAAATCAAAACGTATTCAGATATAAAATCTCGAATATTCATTATTCAAATCCGCAAAATTTTTACGAATTCGAATATCTAAATCCAAATCAATTTATTCGTAAAACACATAAATTGTTTGATTTTATATTTTTATTTTTTAAAACATTGATTTATTAAATTCATATTTTTATTTTAAAAAAAATTAATTTATTTAATTTTAATATTCGACAGATAATATTATTTAATTCAAATTCGAATAATAATATATGAATTAAATACGAATTTGTTGATTTGGATTTTAAAATAATTTTATAAATTCAAATTCGAAAAATACAAAAAATATAAATATTCGACCTGTTACCATCTTTAAATCAACCCCCCAAAAGCCACACCAAAGTATATTATTGTTTGCATCCAACTTGCTCGTATATCACTAGTGCCTGACGGTCATTGATTAATAATAGGTCGAGCAGCAGAGCAACAAAGATTTACTGCTAATAGGCGCAGTTAGCTCGCTATTAACATTTACATTTCAAAAGGTTTGACGGCATTGACAGAAAGACAACCTTCTCCATATACTAGAAATATAATTTACATTATGAGTTAAAACTAACAAGGATCCAGGTGGATTCGAACCACCAGCCTCCCAAACCTCAATGTTTAAGCGCTCTTCCAATTTTGAGCTTATGGATCCACATCAGGTTGACAGGTTCGGGTTCTAAACTTCTAATTCCATCGGGACGGTATAGCCCAAAAGTTTAGTCAAATAGTTATAGGGTCAGAAAATTGGGCTTCACAAGCCTACACCAAATTTTTTTTTCCCCAGAGAAGATGAACATTTTTTTTTTCCCCCAGTGAAGATGAATATCTTTTTGACTTCTTAAAACTCCATAAAAGGTTTTAATCTTGCCACCTGACAACTTAAACCAAATTATGTTAGGAATTCAAAAAAGAGTCGTTTCCTTACAATTAGCTGAACACTGAACAACTCACATCAGTACCAGCCTACATCTGAAATTTCAACATTCCACAATGATATATAAATTTATCCTTTCTTACTACTCTGTTTTTCACTCTTGTCACCACTTTATCATAAACAACGAAAATAACAATTTGTTTAAGGAAAATGCTTTTACATAATGATGATTGAAAACTTTAAAGCTAGTATAATTAAGATACCAGGAAAAAAAACAAACTCTAAACCAGAATGAAAGAACAAATGAAGCAGAGGTTTAAAAAGTTAAAAGAGGAGGTGGCAAAAAGAACTACTATCCTAATAATTTAAAGAACATCACTCGATGTTCAGGTGCTAAAAACTTTAAAACATAAACAACCATACCTCTCTATTAAAGGAAACAGAATCAAAGCATCAAATAATGGTCAGAAGGTTCAGAAATCATCTCAAACTTGTCAATTGTCATGCCCGATCATATTGATGTCTCTAATGAACTTTGGTTATATCATCGTAGTAACACAAGGACAGAAGTGCTTCCTTCGCAGTAATCCTGAAATTAAATTGTCTGCAAAAACACCTCTAAGCCGCTTCACCATCAGTGCACAGTTCCTATTAGTAAAATCTTGACATCAACACCTCAAATGGAAAGGATGCCATCACTTGGATCAATGAATTACACGACTTATTTGGTGAATTAGTGTACATAATCATACCATGCAATGCTACAACAAGCTAGAACCCAGACAAATTACAACACAGGGCAATGCTACAATAGACAAGAACCCACCACTTCTCTTGAAACAAATTAGAACAAACTCTAGACAGTAGAAGAATCAGATCAATGGGTATATAATCAACACCATTCAGTTAAGCTAGAACCCCAGGCTGAGTAGCGAGTATCATCTATATTCATTTCAATTCCCATAAAAATAGAGTATGTGAAATATATGACAACCTTCTAACAATAACATTGAGATTAATGTGTGCTCAAAATAAACTTAGATTAAACTCAAAATTACCATATGGAGATATAGCGTGGCATTCAACAAATGCAGTATCAAATCAAAACCAGGCACATTAAGTCAGGGATAATATTGGTATAACAGAGTTGGCTAACATATAATGAAGAATCGAACCTTTTAAGTTGAAATTGCAATGAATATATACCTTCTTAGTTGCAATTGCAATCACCGAAGACCATATGCTCTCCAGAACTGAATTCTGCTTCAGTCTATCAACTGGGTTTGCTTTGATATCATATTGGGAGTAGTAATGCATGATTGGCATTAAGAAACGAATCACAAACAGGCAACCGGAGATGCAGAAGAAAGTTTAGAGGACAGCCAATGGAACCGAGACACAGGGGGGAGAGCCGGGAAAAAATAAAATATATCTCCCGTACCATCTGCCCCCTAAACAAAACCAAGAAAATTAAAATTTTATTAGGCTTTTTGACCTGCCATGCAAGCGCACCTGTCATGGCAAAGGTCGGATAACACCAAAAACAATCACTCTGTTTCTTTCCCCTCAACAACTTTTCACCTCTCTTATGTCTTCTCAGCACACAATTTTTCTAACCCTCGAATCTTTCAACTCATAACAATGACTAGCTCATCAGACTACAATAAGGAGATTGATAAAACAGAACAAAGTCCACCCCATCCTCTACAATAAGGAGATCGATATAACAGAACAAAGTTAAATCACGAAAAAAAATCAAAAGCTCACAAAATATCCAGCAAACTCTTTTGCAGCTTGTTCTTGCTCGGAAATACCAACCCGTCCACCGCCAACATCGTCGTTGAACAACAAAGCAGCATCAAACAGATCGCAGCATGCAACGGTTTACAAATTTGGATCCATAAATCAGTCCAACAATTCCCGACTCTTAAAACCGATCTGAACGATGTTTCCAGATCTAAAACTGCAAAATGAACGAACCAGAATAAGCAATTAAGGAACCAGCACACAGGGAAAGAAGATAAGGATTCAAGCTAAATACCTCAGGTAGAGATCCAAAGACAGATTTCCAAATTTCCAAGTTCGATAACACGATAAATTAGCCTTTTCAGAGATGAATTGACTTGAACTCAGCTAAATCAGGAAAAGCAACCTTTAGCTTAGAACATCTATGAATCGAGCAATCGGGCTACCAATTAATTACAGAAAATTATTGACTTACCTCAGTAGATCTCTGAGAAGAAATCGATTCTTATAATCATGTAATCGACGAACAAGTGAAGAAGCAAAAGACGGAAAGCAAACACTGATTTCAGCCAAACACGGAAAAGCCATTATAAAAAAACGAAGCTCGTCAAACGATCCGAAGATTTCGACTGAATTGAAAAAAGCAAACGACAAGAGAAGCAGATCTGGAGAAATGGCGCGCCACAAGAGATATAAATAGAGGTGCCAGATATTTTTGGAACAGCATTATGATTATCCAACGGCTTTGATTGCTTTGTGGTTGACGCGATTAACGGTTGGGATTGTGCGATACTTTTTCCAAGGGATTTTGGTAGGGCAAAAAGAAAGGCATGAACGGCTCTAGTTAGCGGCGAAGGTTCTGGATGCTGGGCCTTGATGGAGACTTATCAATGCCACGTGTTTTCTGTCAAGGATATTACCATGTTTGGGCTAATAAGGCCAGCGATTAGTTGGTTAGATTTAGGCCCAAAAGGAAAAGAAACTTGAATTGGGGAAAGATAATATTAGGCCAGTCAAAGTCAGGCACTTGTCAAAATGACGGGTTTTGGTTTTCTATTTTATTGGGCTGAACTATATTAGGTTTCGTCTGTTATTGGCGGCCCAATTATAAGGATCGCTTTATCTAGCCCACTATTATATGGCTAGCTTTTGATTTTCAAAGGATACTAAAAAATCGGATATTCAATACTATCCCATCTGATTTTTGTGGATTCGGATATTAGATTTATTATATGTGATGGATCAGAATTCTTGTATATTTGATATCTGAATCTGCTTTGATTTTGGTTAGGATAGTGTTGAATATCCGAATCCGTTTTATTTATATGAATATCTGAATTCGATATCTGCTTACATATTTGTAAAATATAGAAAATTTTATGCTTGTATAAAGATTCGAACTTTGGCATGCAAACCCTTATTACCAAGAATTCATATATTTAGCAAATTCAAATATTCAATAGATATTGTTATCTAATTCAAATTTATATTCAGATAATATGTGAATAATAAACAAAATTAAATATCTTATAAAATAATCGAATTCGGATATTTTAAAATGACTGATATTTGATCTGCTACTATCTCTAAAAGGTAAACATAACAACAACACTAACACTCCATGTGATACGAAGGGGAAAAAAAAATCTAATGGTTGAGTACTTGAGTTACAAAATAACACATGTTTTGAATCTTAATTACTAAATTAAAAAAAAAAAAAAAATCACTGGCCAAAAAAAGAAAAAAAAAATAAAAAATTCATCCTACCCACTTATTCCTTTCCATCGTTCTTATCAAACATATCATAAATAATTTCATAACGAAGCCGGTAGACAACAAAATAATAGGTTTGGCAATATATTTATTTATGTTATATTCGTATTATTTTTTATGTCATAATCGTATTTAAGATATTCTATATTTATATAAATTTTGACATATTAATAATTCTTATTATATAGATTTTGATATGTTCGTGTATTCATATCATATTCGGATTAATTTTTCGTATCATGTTTAATTATTTTTCTTTATCAAATTCGTATCGTATAATCGTATCATGTTTAAAATTATCAAAATACTAGATTAGCACTGAATCCCTTCCGCCTATCATAATTTTTCTTTACTAAAATCAGATGGTGGCACATACTTGTCCAGTAGTTAGCTCAAGATAAAGACTAAAATAGAAAAATATATGCTACTTCCACGGCACATCATAAAATTTAATGTGTTTGTTTAGAAACCCCAATTACATACTCATTTTTGCAGTCTTGGAACGACCTTTATTTAACTAAAATTGGAATTTTGTCTTGCAAATTTGCATATCCCCTGTTTTATTTCATCTCTAAGATTAATTACTTGATACCGCCTCACCCAATTTTTGCTTTTCCTTTAAAATTCTAAGTTACTCCACCAGACCAGATCAGTGTAAGGACGCTGGGATATGGCCTCCATAATGACATGTGCCTATGGGTAATATTGCGGATTTCTTTGCGGATGCGGTTACAGGTGTCGCAAGCGTTACGTAACACGTCGCGGTTGTCGCGGACGTGAATTTAATATTGTTTCAATGAATTTGATAATGTCGCGGATGTTATGTAACGGATAAAATGCGATGCAGAATTTTCTATTTCCGCTACGTCGCAACGAAGAGGGAGTGAGAAAAATAAAAAGGAAAAATGGTGGTAAAGAAGGCTTGGGATGGAAGCCCCTTTGAATGAAACTTCCTGCCATTGCTTGGATTAGAATTAAAGTCAGGGGAAACTCGTGATGTTACAGAGACCCTTCAGAGAGAGAGAAAGAAAGTTAACGATCACGTCAACGATAAAATTTTCAAACTCCATTTTTATTACTTCCTACGAGACTAGACTTCCCAATCGCACCCAACTTTGAAAGAACCATCCCAACTAGAAAAAAAAAAAAAAACAAAAACATTCTTGTTCCCACCTCGTATCTGTAAAAAATGTAATAGGCAAAAACACAGTGTAAAGAAAAGAAATTCTATGTTTTTATTCGGGCTCAAAGAGAGTTGAAGGTTCCTTGTTAAGTTGTTCGAATTGAGAGTTCCAACATGGCCAAGAGATCAGATTTTGCGCAGAAGCTGTTAGATGACCTCCGGTTGCGGAAGGAACGGATGGCTGTCTCTCAGAACTCAAAGGGTACAAATCCCATGGTTGCAGCAGGTGAGCATTTCCTGAAATCTCTGTAATTAAGAATATTTGTGGATCGTGATTCTTATTCAGTGTCTTCAAGACATTAGAAAAGGAGGAGCCATCACTTACTAATGCAAATTTTGAAGCCAATTAATGCTATACACAATTCACAAATCATGCACATGCATGATCAATTGTTGAAATGTGTCATTTTAAGCACCAAGGAGGCAAGGACCATGCTTTATTTTCTTTCTTTCTGGAGATACATTTTTCCCCTGCTTTTATTATCCAAGTTTGAAAGCAATTATTAGTTATATTTTCTTACCTGACAAAAAACAGCCACGTGATTAAGCAATAATTCTTTTTCTCTTAGGAGACGTTGATCGAAGAAGCTAAGAGAGTGTAGAATCTTTTGAACTTTTTTCCTTTAAAGGCAATGTAGATTTGTCTGGTCTAGTTATATGCAGCATAATTGCTGGACTCTGCTACCCTACCCTCTTCCGTGTTGAGCTTTTCTATATGGAGTCTTTTTTTATGTTTACTTGGAACAATCTGAATTGATGATCCAACCCGATAAAAATTGTTATGAGTTTGAAATGAGTTTTTTTGGACCTGTTTTAAGATATTTTAGGTTTTCGTAGCTTTGATCAAAAACCCTGTAATAATTGTCGCATGTAACGATTCTCCCTTAAAATTTGGTCGAATCGCGTAAACTCATGATAATAGAGCTTTAACTAGCTAGCAAAACCCGTCAACAAGCTCAAATGCATAATTTGCTTTGTTCCTTTTGTTACGTGTTTGAGCAGATGCATATGCTTACTCCAAGGCAGCCTATAAATCATCCAGGGAACCAAAGACACTCAAAACTGTAAGTTTCCAAAGCTCAGATATTAATTAGATAATCACAATTTCATTTAGTTAAAATGTTTGGCTTCCTTCCTGCAGACTGGTTATAGAGCTGGAAGCACACAAAACAGGCCTAGTGGAAGCAGGAAATCAGTCACCAATGGGCAGGTATCGAATCAGATTGTTCCTTTAGGGAGAGGCCAGAAGTCAGAAAAAATAGGAGATCTGTCAATGGCCCTGGCTTTTGCACTTGAAAATGGAGGAAAGTTAAGAACAACAGATTCTTCAGGCAATAGTTCAATGTTCAGTTTTCTGCAAAACATTGGTAGGAGACAGATGGACTATGGGAAGATGGAAAGAAGAAACAGTGTAGTAATTAGTAGGCATCAACCTTCAAGTAGCCAATTTCCTACTATCTCTCATCTCCATATCGAAGAAATATCAAGGGGTGCACAAAAGTTAAATCAGATCCTCAGAGCCTGCTCTAATGGCCTCAACTTTGACAGATACTCAATAGAAATTGGAAAGGAACTATTGAAAGGAGCAATAGATTTGGAGGAGTCTCTAAGGATGCTTGTCAACCTGCAGGAAGCTTCAGATTACTCGATAACGCCAAGGAGAAAAAGTCAGATAACATTGCTGGAGGAGGATGAAGATGATGATGAAAACCCTGTCAAAATGGCTGACCAGAAACAATTGGATATGTCAAGATTTTCTTTTGGCAGACCTTCAAGAAATTTTAATGACATTCAAGAAGTTTCAAGGACAGATCTTACCTACTCTTCAGAGGTTACTAATTCCAAGCATGGGAAAAAAATTCTAGCTGCCTCAAATTCACATTCTCACAAGCGATCAGTTAGCTATTTCTCAGACCAAAATCACTCGAGTTCATTGCAGTCTAAACAAGAAAAATTGAGAATTCCAAATGTAATCGCGAAACTGATGGGGCTTGATGAACTTCCAGGAGATGTAGATTCAAAAGCAACCGCAAAGGAATCTGGAAAGCAAAAAGCAGAAGGGCTGATTATAAAGAAACCTGCACAGGAAAGTACCAAGAAGGCTGAACAAAGGACAAAAGATTCTGCAACCCTGGTTCTCCCACCAGTAAAACAGAAGGCAACATTAGCCAGCAAGTTTCCAATGATTCAAGATACAGTTACATCACAAGCAGGGAAAATTTTGACAACTAGTAATGGTAGTACAAGGGTTTCTGTTCATGACAAATTACCACCTCGAAAGGACTTGGAAGACATAAAACCAGTGACAAGCTCGAGAAAGGCCAACATCAAGATAGACAAACAACAAAGTGACATAGTCCAATTGAATCATAACTCTGGAAGTAGAAAAGAAATTCAGGACAAGGAGAGAAAACAGGATAGTGTAAAGCAAAAGGAACAGAAGAGAGCTGAAAGAAGTGAAATCAAGGAACCAGTTTTCGAGAATGAGTACAGTGAAAGCATGCTTCATGGAGAAAACAGATACGCTAACAAGCTTCTCCTAGGAAATCAACAAAAGCTGCAAAATAATCATGGATTTCAACAGGTTGGCTTGCTCCAAAAATCTGAGCTTCAAGAGAAAAAGCGACAATCAGAAGAGAGGAAACAACAAAGTACTAAACAGAATTTGCAGGGAAAGAAACAAAATGGAAATGAACCAAAATGCAGTAATTTCTCCAAACCAATGTCTGGTGCAACCAATTTGCAAAAGAAGCAGCCACAAATGAACCAAGCAGCAACTAATAGGAAAGGCTCCACCGAACATAGTGATGCAACACAATTCAATGGATTCCAAGATGGTACTAGGCACCTCGAAAATCAAGCCGGAGATAGGAGTTCAACAAACTTAAATTTCAAAACTAAAGATTCATTAAACAGAAACTGCAGATACTCTCGAGGAGATCTAGAATCTGAATCAGCAAAAGCTCGCATCCTGTTTGCTGTAGATGAGAAACCTGTTCAAGTTCAAACGGCAATGAAAGCTAGAAGCGCAAAAGGGCATAAACTTGAGGTCCCTCAAATCAACGAAGTGATGACAAAAAAAGGTGCAAGTGTTTATAATTTGTCGAGGACTCTGAAGCATCAGAGTTCCATTTTGCAAGAGAGGAAACATACAAGGCAGGAGAAACTTGCTATCTCAAGAGAAGCAGATGAAATGAAAGCCAGAAGGTTAGAACAAGTAGAAGCACAGATAATTAGATCCAACAAGTCAGTAGCAAGCCTACAATCATCAAGTATGGCACAAGAGATGAAGAAAGCAGCAAAGCGAAATTCAGTTTTGTGCAGTCCTCTAGAAGATGAATGCGAAAGCCTAAATGAACCACAAGCTTTAGTTCCAAAAGATAGCGTAAGATCACCACTACAATGCATTAACCAATTATATTAGACAAATGAAGCCACTTTCATACTTCTGACTGGAGGCCAAATAACTCTTTTGATCTTATGCAGGGTCAAGACACAGTGCCAATGGTTACAAAAGAACAACAAGATCAAGAACCTGATTTTGGAAGAGCCGAAGAAAGCGAGTTTAAGAACTGTGTATCTGATCCACTACATGGTAAGTACAATTTTGGATTCCCAATGTCTTCTCACATTTTCAAAAGTTGACATTTTCCCCTAAGACTTATGAAATGCCTTTTCATTTAACAGGGACTAGAAAGAAAACAAGCACATATAAGAAAACATGCATAATATGTCCCCGCTTTAATATGTGGAGACCGAACCATAAAAAGTTGCCTACATGTGTATTATACCACCCTCTTAAGGAAACCTTAATTTTCTCCTAATCTTTCTAACAATTAAGGCCATAGTAATGACAGCATTTTCTTTTTATGTTTCTGGTCGGGTGGGTGGTTTGGGAAGAGGAAGAAGGAAGACGAAGAAGAAACTTATCTGCAAAATTTCATTGTCTTTTAGGAACTCATGAAGAGAGCACGGAAATCTCTCATAGCCCACAGCCACAGAATCAAAGAACTTATACTTCAGAGATGGCAGAGGAGCCACTGACAGAGAGTGAATATCACCTCAAGCAGATACTTATGAAAAGCCAACTATTTATGAACACGGCAGAGGCGCTTTTCAAGCTAAACATTCCTATCAGCATTCTTCATGCAATTGGTCACGACTATATTCATGAGCAAGAAAGCAAGCTCGTTTTAGACTGTGGCTACGAAGTAATGAAAAGGAAAGGAAGAAGGCAGGAGCTAAGTGTTCACCCATTTCTGAAAGTATTATTCATCACTTCAAACAAAGCAAAATCCTTGGACGACTTGGTCAAGCAAATGTGTAAAGACTTTGATAAGTTGAAGTTATATGGAAGGGACGGGAAAGAAGATTCTCCCTTCGAAGATTACCTACCAAAAATGCTTGAGGCCGATGTCAAGAACAAGGAACCAGATGTGAATTGTATGTGGGATTTGGGATGGAACTGCGTGATGTTTGCATTTCTTGAGAAAGATGATGTTATAAAGGATGTGGAGAAGTTTGTGCTTAATGGATTACTAGATGACATTACCAGAGATATTTTCACAGGCATAAGTGTTTCAGTTTAATTGTAAAATTTAAAAAAAAAAAAAAAAAAAAAACAAAACTATTTAAGCAGAATTGGTTTAATGTTTATGTTTGTATGAGTGAGAAAACTTTTCCATAGCTTTTTCCACCTGTATAAGAGACCTAAAACTGTGAGTCTTATTTGCATATTTCCAATTTTTCAATTGTTTGAATATAAATAATGATTAATTCAGCTCTCTCTCCCTTGAAAGTTTTAGATTTTACTTCTCAGAAAGCAGGTTTAAGTTCTTGCCAAGTTGGAAGCTGGTTAACTTTGAATCAATCAAACATCCCATGAGAATATAATAATTTCATCAGTAAGAGACAACATTTATTTATGATAATAAGAATTGACATTTTAGAAAACTGCCTTCATGCATTGACTTTATCGAAAAAAAAAAGAAAAAAAATAAAATCCTAGCTTGTTGACGTGGAAGGTTGAGCTACAGAACAGCTTGAAGTTCAAGTTTCTAACAGTACCTTCAAGCTTGAGCATGCCAGCCGCACAGGCCTCCTTTGAGTCTTTTTCACGATCAGTTTATTGAAATAGATCATCTATGGTCTACACTGTACAGGCTAATTGAAAACCAAAAAAAAAAGAACAGCTTGAAATTAAAAAATTCATGTAAAGTCTGTTATTGAAATAGATCATCTATGATCTAGACGTAGACTTAATAATATTGGACACGACAAAAAAAAAAAAACTAAAGAATGACATGAACATGATATGAAAAAATAACACGAATACACGAATGTCTTAAAATCTATTTAATATGAATTATTAACGTATAAAAAATCATACAATAAATTTTATATTTTTTGCACCAAAGTGGTGCAGCCATTTTTTTTTTGGGCTCTATTTTTTTTGGGTTGGTAGGGGTAAAAAAAGAAAAAAAAAATAGGAAGGAACTAGAAAAAAATGAGAATAATTTGTGTCTTCGTGTTTTTTTGTGTGTTTAAAGTATTATAAATTTATATAAATTTTTACACGTTAATAATTCGTTTTATATATATATATATATATTTAAACGTTCGTGTATCCGTATCGTGTTTGTGTTGTTTTTTGTGTTGTGTTTTAATTATTTTTTCTATGTTGCGTTTGTGACGTGTTCGTATTCGTTTTTTTTTTTTTTGGATAAGTAAGTTGTTATTATCCAAGAAGCAGTAGAAAACTGCTACAAGAAAACATTCCAGCCATCATATGAGGCTAGCAATCAAATGGAAAAACACATAAACAAACAACAACTCCATCAGTCACTAGCAATCAAATGGAAAAACACATAAACAAACAACAACTCCTTCAGTCACTAGGAGACATTTCAATACTTAAGTTCCAATTGTTTCGGAGGTTTATATTGACTGCATCCGAAGCAATGTTCTTCAACCCAGATAATCTCATCCGAACTATCTCTTTTATGTTTCCAATGATCTCTTCCACTGTGGAGTGAGACTGTGAAAAACATCTTCTGTTCCTTTCCTTCCATGTGAGATAAATGCTAGCATTCCAGGCAAGGCGCAGCAAGGTTGAGAGGAGAGCCTTCCCTTTAAGCTTTCTAACCACCCATTGGAATTCAGTATCCCAGTTGGCAACTGCCTTCTGCAATTGGCATAGCTGGAGAATTCTTTGCCAAATTTCCTTGAAGAAAAAACATTCTGAAAAGATATGATTCCTGGTTTCTAGTTCAGTTTGGCAAAGGACACATGTACCATTCAACTCCATCCCCCAATAGATCAATCTATCTTTGGTGGGCAGCCTATTCAAAATTGCCATCCAAGCCAGCAATGAGTGTCGTGGGATGTGCAAAGGAAACCATAAGAGCTTTTCCCACCTAACCTTCTCCTGCTTAGTTCTCAACTCATTCCAAACCTTTGTCACAGAGTATTTCCCTCCAGGGAATTTCCAGACTGATAATCCATCTCAGAATGTTATGAATTGCATAGCTAGACCCCTCATCTGCAGCAGTTTCCTCCATGTCCAACTACTTCCTTGATTAATAGGGACCTGCCAAAGACTTTGATCTTTAAGCACATACGCTTTTATCCAGGCTATCCATAGTGAACCAGCCTGAACAAGCAAGGACCAGATGTGTTGCAGGATACAAGCCCTGTTCCAAGATTGTAAATCTTTTAGCCCAAGTCCACCTTCTAATTTTGGCAAGCAAATGGAGCTCCATTTTATTCTTGCCCCAGGTGCTGAAGTCTCTTTTCCCTTCCAGAAGAATCTGGTGCAAAGCTGGTTGATTCTTTTGATGACTGCTTTTGGGAGCACAAAGTGCCTGCACCAGTAGCTTTGCACATTAAACAACACCGATTGGATTAGTTGGAGTCTGCCTGCATAGGAGAGTTGCTTTGCTGCCCATCCATTAATCCTCTACAAAATCTTCTCAAGCAAGGGAACACAGTCCTTTTCAGTGAGCCTCCTAGTGACCAAAGGGACCCCCAAGTACCTGACAGGGAGCTGGCCAATCTTAAAGCCAGTCTGTAGGTGAATATCCAATAATTTGGGGGTGACAATACCCGAGGAGAAGATCTCACTCTTTTGAGTATTAAGCTGTAACCCTGAAATGGAATAAAAATGTTCCAGTAGGCCTTTGATTCCCATGATGGAATCCAAATTGCCTTTTGAGAATATTAACAAGTCATCTGCAAAGCACAAATGAGTAAGCTGGATTCTGTGGCACTTTGGGTGATATGCATACAGACCATGCTGTGCCCCAGTGTCCAACAGTCGAGAGAGGACATTCATGACCATCACAAAAAGATATGGGGAAATAGGATCCCCTTGTCTAATTCCTTTGGCTCCTTTGAAGTATCCCACAAGCCCTCCATTGATAGAGTTGGAGAACCTAGGGGATGTGATGCAGACCTCAATCAAATCAACAAAGTCTTGAGGGAATCCTTGAGCTAACATAACCTTGAGGAGAAAGTCCCAGCTGATGGAGTCAAAAGCTTTTTGCAAGTCAATCTTTATGGCACACCTAGGAGAAAGAGATGTTCTTCCATACCCTAGAACCATTTCTTAAGCCATGAGAATGTTATCCGTAATACTCCTTCCCTTGACAAAAGCACTTTGATTATTGGAAATCAAGGAAGGGAGACAATCCTTGATTCTGTTAGCCAGAATTCTGGTGATGCTTTTGTAAAAGACAGAACAACAGGAGATGGGCCTGAAGTCCTTTATGCTGCTGGGACTTGAACTTTTGGGGACTAAAGCCACTATGGTGGAGTTGAAAACAGGCAAAAGATGTTTGGTATGGAAGAAATGAAGAACAGCTGTTGTGACCTCCTCTCTCACAATCTGCCAGAAAGATTTGAAGAAATAGGCAGTAAAACCATCTGGTCCTGGAGCCTTATCATCATTTTGAGCAAAGAAAGCACTCCTTATTTCCTCCCTTGTAATTGGTCTGGAGATTTTCTCTTTGTCTTCCTCAGAGAGGTGATTCTTGAGAAGTTCAGTCAAAAACTCCTTTGAGCAACCTGTAACTTGGATGTCCTCAGTTCCCATTAATCTCTGAAAGAAACCAATGGCTTCATTAGAAATCTGGTCAAATTACTCAAGCTTCTTGCCAGTTTCATCAAAAAGAACTTTGATGAAATTTCTATTGTGCTTTGCAGCTACTTGTTTATGAAAGAAATTTGTATTTTGGTCCCCCTCTTTGATCCATCTAATTCTAGATTTCTGCCTATAGAAGCTTTCTTCAGCTAATGAAAGCTCCTTTAGTTCAGAGAATAGCTGTTTCTCCTTAGCAACAAGGTCTGATGGAAGCAGCTGAGAAAGAATCTGCATCTGCAAAGCTTCCAGTTCCTTTCTCTTCTCTTGGACTCTCCCTGAAATATTCCCATAGCTTGTGGAGTTAAGTGTCCTCAATGCTGACTTAAGCCTCTTCAATTTGTGGAAAAGACTGGACATAGGATCTCCAGTTGCAGGCACCCTCCAAGAGTTTTCAACAGTCTGCAAAAACTCTGGGTTCTTGGTCCAGAAATTGAAGAATTTGAAAGGCTTGGGAGGTGAATGCATAACAACATTCATTCTAACATGGGCAGGGCAATGATCTGAATCTCCTGGAGATAAGAACTCCACATGTGAATGGCTAAAGTTAGTGTGCCAGTATGCATTAACCATCACTCTGTCCAGTTTTTTTGCAAGAAAGCCTTCAATCTGATGGTTGGTCCAAGTAAACACTGGGCCTGAGCTTGCATGATCAAATACTTCAATTTTGTTCATGCATTCTTGGATATCCTTCATATCAGAGGTTAAGACATGAGTGCCACTGAAGTCTGAACTTTTAGTAGGGTGGATTGTCACATTAAAGTCTCCAGCTATAAGCCAAGGCTCATTAGAGAAAGAACTCTGCAAATCATCAAGATGCTTCTAGAGTCTCTTCCTTTCCATGCCATTATTACTTCCATATACTGCTGTTATAATGAATTTTTTAGAGTTTAGAGAAACAGAACAGGTGACACTTTGATCTGTTTCTGCAATCAAACTCACTTGCATTCGATCCCTCCACATAAACCAAATTCTGCCATTATAAGCAGAAGAATAATTATGGTGCAATTGCCAACCGTGGAAGGTATTCTCCATTTTTCCTGGCATATTACTTTGCTTCACTCTAGTTTCTAGTAGACACACCAAATCTGTCTTTAGGCTTTTAATTCTCCTAGCAACACTTTTCTGTTTAAGAGGGTTATTAAGCCCTATTACATTCCAGAATACAAGACTCATGAGGAAGAGGAGGTAGAGCTTCCTAAGACAGGTACCACTATCTTTACTTGCTTTGCCCCTTTGTCAATATGTCCTTTCTTCTTAGTTTTCAGGGCCTTCATTAAATCAGCTACCCCAGCTGCTACAGCTCTAGTCTTTTTTGGAGAAAAGTGGGATGTTCCCTCTTTTTCCTCCACAACCTCAATGCATGTGCTTCCCTTACTAGGGGAATTTATCTGCTCAGTAATAGAGTCAGAGACTGAATTCAAAATTGCAAACCTG
This sequence comes from Fremontodendron californicum, assembly GCA_030761205.1. NCBI lineage: Eukaryota > Viridiplantae > Streptophyta > Magnoliopsida > Malvales > Malvaceae > Fremontodendron > Fremontodendron californicum. The sequence continues at coordinate 854,803 of JAULJL010000043.1, forward strand.
TTCAGTGAGCTTGCTACTTCAACTTTCTTGCCTCCCTTGCTTACTCTTTCAAGTGCCTGAACATTCTGAACAGGTGCTTCCCCCATACTCTCTATCATTCCCTGCTCATTCTGCACATTCTGCTCATTCAGAGGTTTAGAAATCTTTTCCTTAGGAACCCAAACCCTTTCCTCATTTTGAGGTTTAGAAAGGCCTACTGGTTTGCTTGGACAAGACTTTTCCATGTGTCCAAAGGTGTTGCAGTGTTTACATCTTTGATAGGACCATGAAATTTCCACAGTAATAGGGATAATTGTGCCATCTCGCAACTCTACATTAATTGATCTTGGCAAAACAGTGTCAAAAGCAATTTCAACACATACCTTGGCAAAAGCAAGGCGTTGCTTATTTGCTGTAATTCGATCCATGTATAAAGGCATGCCAAGAGCACTGGCAATGTAGCTCAGACCTTTCTGTGTGTATAACTCCAGCGGAATGCCCTTCAGGTGAATCCGTACTGGTAGCTTCTTCATGTCAAACTCCAATGATTTAAGCCCCGGTTCCCATTTCCTCAGAATAAGGGGTTTATTCTGGATATGCCATGGACCATGCTCCAGAATCCAGTCCCCTATGGCTGCATTTGGGGGCTGAATGATGAAAAGATTTGGCCCTGCAGATTTGATCTCAATTGCTCCATCTTTGCCCCAAAGAATATTAGCTAGTTTGTGAAACGAGCTAAAATTTGGTGCCTTTCCTATGAATTGCGCCACTACAGAATTCTGCCATGAATGAACTCCTTCTTCAAACACCTCTCTAGGAGGTTTGACAGTGATGGAGCCTTCAATTTCTGTTGGCGGAAAGAATTGCAACGATTGATTCAAAGATGTGGCAAAAAGTTTTCTCCAGTCAACAACTTGTGCCACATCAGCAGAGGTAGTTCCAACTAACTCCTTCCTTTTTCCAATCAAGCTTTTTGCTCCAATTACATTTTCCCCTCGAAAATCCTTGGTAGAATCTCCATGGAGGATTGTTTCTTGAAGCTCAGATCTCAATTTTTCAATTCCATCAGAATTTGGCATTCGCGAGGAAGTAACAGAAGTGTTATTGAATGCCATTTGCAAACCAGATGTGAACAAAAGCAAAGATCACGCTTCCAAGAATTCAGTGATGAAAAATGGCAAAATTGATGAGAAATGAAAGAATCATGCAATTAAATTCTAAGAGCAATCAGTTTTGAAGAAAAACAGTGAGAAAATGAAGAGAAACAATGAGAAAATGAAGAAAATCAAGTGAAAATCGATGGAAATCAATGAAAAACTCCCAGCTCAAGTGAAACCTGTTGACGTGAGTTGAGAGAGTTTGTTAACTTTCGTTTTATAAAGTATTAAAAATTTATATAAATTTTAACATTTTGATAATTCATTTTATGTATATTTTTATACGTTCGTATATTTATGTAGTGTTTGTGTCATTTTTCGTTTTGTGTTTTAATTATTTTTTCATTTTTCTGTTCGTGTCGTGTCTTAATTCATCTCATATTTTACATAATTTGACATTTTGATTCAATTTAGAGAAAAAATTGTGTGTTCGTATCGTATCTCAATTTATGACATATTTTTTATAATTTATCATAGTGATTCAATTTAATGAAAAAATAAAAAACGAATCGTTTACCCGCAGTGTAGCGCTGGTTTTTTTCTTAGTTTATATAAATATAAAATATTTTAAACACGATTATAATACGATAAAATATACGAACACAACACGACACAAATTAGAATTGCCATGTCTATCCAGAGGCTTTTGATTTTGAATACGGTATCCTAGTTGTTCCCCTTGGACTTGGAGTGATCATAAAAGATTATTGGCTTCTTACTCTTAAGTAAATTTCAAGGCAAAGCCACGTGATTATACTTGAACTAGAGAAGTCAATCCAATTGCTGGGCGCAAAATCCATGTTATATATGCCATTCTCAGGCATTAACCCTCTCCAAGACTTCAGCCCTGCAATGCTTCCTTCTCCCTCATCAGCTCCTCCTTTTCCTTTTGTGGGAATTACCCTCCTTGTTCTACTTTATCTTGTAATCTTTTACCTAGTTAGCCAAGACGATGAGCTAACTGATCAAGATGAAAGCAGCATCCATACCAGCAAAGAAGAGAATTATTCAGGTTTGTCTATCGAAGAAATACAGCAACTCCCTTGGTTTCATTGTCATGCAAACGCCTCGGCAATCTGTGCCGTCTGCCTGGATGGTTTTCAGGTCGGGGAAAGATGCAGGATTATTCCTGTTTGTAATCATATATTTCATGCACATTGTATTGATCTTTGGTTGGTAAGGAGACCCACTTGCCCAAATTGCCGTTCCTCTTTCAAACCGAAAGAAACTGTAGATATTGTATGAATTAGGGTCAATCAAGGCCATTGCTGTTACAGGTTCCAAAAACCTTTCTGATCCCTGGTTTGTGGTTATAATTTCATAGCACAGCAAATGTTTTATTGACAAATATACCATAGAAATTCACAATTCTCTTAAACGATCACGAATTAATATTACATTTACACATATTGACTGATGAAACACAAACTGTTATTATGTAAAGATCCGTGAGAGAGCTTAGGGATGGCAATTTAAAAATACGGATTCGGATATTCACGAATATTCGATCCATATTTTACGAATTCGGATAAAAATTAAATTCGGATATTATAATTACTATCCGCAACGGATTCGAAATGAATACGGATATAAAATCTCGAATATCTATTATTCGAATCCGTATTACTTTTGTAGATTCGGATTATTTGTAAAACATATAAATTTTATTTGATTTTATTTATTTTATTTTTTTTAAAATTGATTTATTAAATTCATTTTAACGAATTCGAATATCCGAAGAATAATGTTATTTAATTCGAATTCGAATAATAATATGCGAATAATTTACGAATTTTGATTTTAAAACAATTTACGAATTCAAATTTGAATAATACAAAAAATATAAAATATTCGATCCGCTACCATTTCTCAGTTAGGGCTGATTGCTGAATATATCATTGACCCATTAAAGGTTCTTTACAACTCAAAATTACCAATAAGCAAAAGAAAGCAGCATTCTAAACTACCCAACAAACTTAAACCCTCTGAAACGAGCCCTAATCCTAACCCATTACATTGGGGAAAAAAAAAACCCAGAGATTTAAACACCAGTGGATCCAAATCCCCCAGCCCCTCTAATAGTAGAATCCAAATCTTCAACTTCCAAAACATTAGGTGTTATGATCTTCTCAATAATCAACTGCGCAATTCTGTCACCCATTTTCACTTCAAAGTCAACATCCGAATGGTTGAACAAAATAACCCCAAGAGGTCCTCTGTAATCAGCATCGATTACTCCAGCACCCACGTCAATGGAATGTTTCCAAGCCAAACCAGACCTCGGCGCTACACCAAAAAAAAACCCAAGATTTTATTAAGTCGATGAAATCAATCAAGCTGGATTAATATAAAGATAAGATAAATACAGTAAGAGATTTATACCAACACGACCATAGGTTCCTTCTGGTATTGAAATGCTTAGATCAGTAGGAACCAGAGCTTTTCCCCTGGCTGGCACTTTGGTATCGGTTGCACTGTGCCAGAAATAAAAACCCCATAAAAAAGTATTGTAAATCCAATGTGATTTCATAAAAGAGAATGTTTGAGGATTTACCTTGACAGATCGTAGCCAGCAGCGAGAGGAGAGCTTCTTAACGGCAAAACAGCTTTTTCAGAGAGCTTTTTGACTTTCAAAACTGAGACTGGACCTTGAGTAACTTCATGTACTCCGTCTTGACTGAGTTTTGGGACTTTTGGGGATGGCTCTTTGATTTCAGGGCTGTTGTTAAGCTTCTCTGCTTGGGCCATTGTGAGAGATCTTGAGAACGAAAAGAAAACAGAGGGATGATTCCAAGAAATGGATTTGAAGACTAACATTCCTGAAGGATTGAGATTATATTGTTATCTAGAAATAAAGCCGTGATTTTCGGTCTCCCACGAACTGATGGCGCCAAGTTTTCCCGCCATTTTCCTTTGTGTCACTCTGCATCCATTAACTCCCCTGGGGCCCTTCTTAAATGCTCCTGGCTAAGGCCTGCGGGCCATCCAATTAAACCCAAAACTATAGATATTGTTTTTGGGTAAAACACCCAACCATCCAACCCAATGCTGCCTTGTTTTTTGCTTCTCCTTTAGCACTAACCAGTAGTAATAATAATAAATATATTGTGAGAGAATTAGGTGCCATTGAATATGAAACTCTCTTAAATCTTTTCTGATAATTGCCATTTCCTCCGAACTTGAGGCAATGGCAACTAGAACTGGAAATTCCTGTTATAAGTTAGTCCCAGTTGCAGCTATCTCTTTCTTTTGAGCAGCTTGTTTAGTAGTCTTTCTCCCTTGACTGGTGCTCTGGAGACATTATTACAAGGCAAATACGAGAAACTTATTTCTATCATTGTTAGACTAAGTAATTGGTGTTGTTCATAATCTGAAAACAGCAAATAAACTTTGTAGAAAGTAATTAAGTGGCACAAATTTTTAGGTTAAAGAAGATGGGTTTAGCATTTAGTTCTCTAAATACGAAGAGAAAAAAATAGAGAGATTGATTGCTTACAACATGAATCTTGTTATGATTAGTTTATAAAAAGACAATCAATCAAAGGACACAAAGCATGAAGCCAATATCAACAATTCATTAATAGATTTCCATTGAATTACATCCAAATCAGATCAAATAAACAAAATGGTAAAACTTAAAGCAACTAAATTTATCTACAATTGCATTACTCCTCGTTTTTGGCAGGATCAGCCGTGCCATGGGAGAGACTCCTTACTACACTGCCCTTCAATTTTTCAGAAGAATTGCCTTGTGCTCCCAAAACATGGCTAAAGACTCACTTCAGCATTCTAACCTAATCAATACTTCAATCTCCTCTTACCAGAATAATACAAGTCTCAGGATCGCCTTAAACCGAACATGAGCTCTCAGACTAACATAAATGTTCATAAAGATTACACAGCTGAAAATCCAGTGGTGTTGATCAACCAGAAATGCAAAAGCCTTCAGAATCTTACAATAATACAATCTTCAGCTCAAAAAACTTCTGCATAACATCCACATGGTCAGACAGTCTTTGAAAATCAAGTCCAGTGCAAAAATTCTCCCTAAATCCATGTAGAAACAAAGTAGATTGCTAGCAAGTGTCATATGAGAACTTGTTAAGATTAATATTTAAGGAAATATCTACATCCAATGTATGAAAAATCATCAAAATAATTGTGAACAACTGCATTTTATATGAAACTATTTCCATAAACAGCGCCTTAACAAATACTCTTAAGACAATTGATATCAATTATCATATAGAATTACAGAAGAACAAGGTCACAACATTTTGCAAAACCACAAAATCAGGTGATATTTGTCTACCTTGAAAAACAAAATATTTACTACACTCTAAAGAGACATTCTAACTAAAAGAAAGAACCATCTACTTATGTAAAACCTTTGTAAAATCTGAATCTTTTTCAAGAGTTATATTTCATCATAGAAATACAGCATTGCTCAGAAGATGCATAGCTAATCATAGGCTAAATTCATATGTCATAAACTAAAAAAGAATATCAGAAAACAGAGAAAGCTTGAAATAATTAAAACTCAGAGAAAATCCACAAAGTGGAAATTGCAGAAATACAACATGGCATCAAATTCAGACCGCCCGTCTGCTACTTTCTCATCATTGAAAATTCCAATCAATTCCTTAAAAAAACCATTGTTTCAAAGTTTAAAACTTTATAAACAAAAAAGGGTAAAAACAGGATTTTGATTTAGTTGAAAAAAAACCCAAGGCATCAGATAATAAGCGGAGTTTATTAGTCTACATTCATATTTCAGTGTGTAGAATAAGAAATTTTACATCATCTGCCTTCACTTTAAAATTCCAACCACAAAATCAGACAGAAAAAAAAAGAGACAATTAAATCAAAAAAATTGGCATCAGAATATCAATAAGCGAAAATTAGAATCTACACGGTTCATCAGAGTGTAGGATAAGATAAACATTCATCCCTTGCCATCATTAAAATGCTTCGGCTTGGGTTTATAAACTAAGCAAAAAGCAACAATTTTTTTCTATATATGAAAGAGAAAGAAAAAGAAAAAATAAATATCGCTAAGTCAATTTGACACCAAGGCAAAGAAATCAAATGCAATGGGCTGGTAAGCTAACATTTCACTGTTTGCATCCGTATATCCCCTTTAGCATTTTTTGCTACAAAAAGGAGAGGGTAAACAAATGCAACAAAAAAAATCCACAAAAAAAAAAAAACACAAGAAGGAAATTTCCAGGAGCGATTTTGAGCTAACCAAAATCAATTGAATCGGAGAAGCAAATAAAAAGAAACTGAGAGAAAGGATACCGAAATCTTTGGAGGCTGCAAGATGAGAAAGAAGATAGGGCTTGAGTCGTTTAAATAAGGTTTACAGGAATTAGGGTTTTGTAGTTGAGCATTTTATTTTACTGGGAAACGTCGACTGTTTGAGTTAGCGGCGCCTTTTATTTGGGCCTTTCGAGGGATTTGATCAAATTATAGGCCGATAAGGCCCGTTATATCTTCGATAACAGGGCCCAAATAAGCTCAAAAATTCACAATTTAATTGATATGGGCCCGATCAGGTCCAAAATCTTTAAGTTACTGAAAATTCTGAAGCAGCAGCGGCTCATTTAAATGAACTTTCAATAAATATATAATATTTTAAAGACGATTATAACAAAAACATGAATTAGCCAAATCTAGCTGAGGTCAAGCAGCGCCCTAGCACTGAAGTAAATCTGCGTCTAACAGGCCTGAAATCCTTCATTGTTCATGGACCTCTAGGATTTGTTTGTGGAGGAATTGAAGTTCTGGGAGTAATTAGCATGAAATTCCCGTCAAGCTTAGTATTAATTTTAAGATGGTGAGCATATTAATTTCTTATCTATTCTTTCTTTCTTTTATTTTAATTTTTGAATTTATTTAATTATAAATATATGATGTAATTCTTTTTTCATGAATTGTAATTCAAAACGTGAAATAAAAAGGTACCAAAAAATTAAGTAGCATTGAGGATCAAGATAAGCAACAAATCAAATGATCACCCTCGCTCGATACAACCAAAACCAAAAATGAAGCATAAAGAATAGGGATGGTAATGAATAGTACAAATTTAAATATTTGCAATTATACGATTTATTTTTTGCTTATTCAAATAAAATTCAGATTTAAATATTATAATTACTATCCGCAACAGATTTAAAACGAAGATAGATATAAAATCCCAAATATCCATTATTCAAATCTGTATTACTTATGTAGATAACAAATTCAAATATGCAAAAACGCTATCCGAATCTGCTTATTTTTGCAGATTCGAATTCAGATATCAGACCGTTTATTTAAATTTTAATTTTTTTTTTTATTTATTTAGCGAATTCGAATATCCGACAGATTACGTTATTTAATTCAAACTCGAATTTGGATAGTAATATTCAGATTTAATAAGGATAATAAACGGATTCGAATTTTAAATTAAAACAAATTTGCAAATTCGAATTCATATATTATAAAAAAAACAGATATCTAACCCGTTTTCATCCTAATAAAAAATGAAGTCCTCAATTTCCTCACCATTTCCTTAACTTTCATTCTACAGTTGAGAGAATCTCCTATTTCTGGCCAATAAGAAACTCAGAGTTACAGACTTACAACTATTTCCACTCATGCATGCAGCAAAAACAAACCCAATGGTTGCCGCTCTTCTATGTGAGATTTGAATTGGTATTTAAGAACAAGAGGACTATTTAAAGATGTAAATATACAAAAGCAGAAGATACCTGAAAAGTGAAACCTACTCAACCAGCAATCTCTGTTTTTTCTCTGCCATACTATAACAAAGAAGCCGTGCCCATGTCATCCTTAAAAACCTTGACATGACAAAGCTTTCCACCAGCCTCATCAGCAAAAGAAACCTTCTTTTCTTTTTGGATTACACGATCAGAAGCAGCAGTATTATCCTCAGTCAATCTCTGCAATTAAAACCATGAAAAGTTATCACTAATCAGCAAAACTCACAAGGCATACTGTCTTCCTGCTTCTAAATATTCTGTTCATCCTCTCCATTTCCTACCCCCCTCTATCCCAATCCACTGATTATTCCTTTTAGCTTTGTTCTTCTTTCAATAGTATCAAAAGAGAAATATACCATGATTTTACAAAAACGGTTGCAATCTCTTGCCATCATAGAAAGCCATCTTCTTGTAGTTTCTTCAGCTCTTGTTGCATTTTCAATGGCTATCCTGACCTGCCAGAGTAGTAAAGTGAAGTCAGATATATAAACTTCATGCATCTAATCAAATCTCAATGACTAAATTTAAAAAGGTAATATTTATTATATATCTTTAATTGAACTTCAAAAAGGAAGAACCCATTGAAAAAAGAACCGTGACAAATTTATGTGTTAAAACTGGTTCAGTGTTAACCAAGAAAGTTGTACAGTAACACACCTCATCAGCATTTTCTTTCGCAGATGTGGCTGCAGAGGCCTCCGACTCCGAGTGCAATTTTCCCTTAACAATGTCTGTCATAGACTTCAACTCTGTTGTGAGTTTCATTGCTAAAGATTCAATATCCCGCATTTGTTGCTGTGTGAATGCTATCGCGCTTTGTGAACGTGGTACTGAACGAGAAGGATGAATAAATTTGAGAATGCCCTTAGGGGAGAACCCTTTCTTATCTTGTTTTGCTTTTCTCATGATTAACTTTGGCTTGATAGTTACTCCATCTCTCCAAAACTGGTCAAGCCCTTGAGCTCTTAAATTCCTATGATTGGTCTGCTTCCCCCTACATTCTGATAGTATCACAACCCAATGAATATCAAGTAGATATGAAATGCAAAGGGAAAAAACCAGTCTCCATAAACAAAATGGGTGATCCATAATATTTTACAGCATTTGAATGCAAAAAACTTAGTTTTGCTTAGATCTCCTTTGCAAATCATGAAAAACTTGGATTAACAAGTTTCTTGCGTTTTCAGATACTTTAATAATTTCAAAGCCAAGAGATGTTAGATGTTTGAGAATGAACATAAACTATATGGAAAGAATTAATTGGACATAGTATCAAGAAAATCTCTTTCTTTCATTAGCCACAGTAACTTTTTTGCTCCAAACACTTACAAGTTGATTGCATAAAACATGAGAGTAATAATATTGGTTATAATAGAACAATTCCATTTTAATAATACTTTTTCCTAGCTCAGTTTTGCTCAAAAATCATATGTTTCTCCTGGAATTCTATCAGGCTCACTTATTTGTTCCACAAATTATGACGAAGCAATCAAGTAAGAGAGTTTCAATATCATTAAAACCACTTTAAAAGGCAGTGCATAAAAGTAAGTTAACATTCCAATTTAATGACAGACTTTTGTTAACTTACGATAAAGCTCATTTTCATCCAACCCAGTTAACTCCATAGCCCGACAAAGCCTCTCTTGGGAGGTTGGAGAAATGGCCTGAAAGTCAAAGCATTTAGTTAGAAAAAACTTCGATAGAAGAACAAAAGTACAGTCACTTAAACAACACATATTTTGCAACACCTTTCTGCTTGAGAGAAGCCTTTCAGCACGATGTTGATGCTTCATTTGATGATAATCTCGAGATCCTGGTGATGCCATAGGCTTACCAGAAGCATCAAAGTAATTAGTTGCTATGGAGGCTGGTGATAGGGATTGCTTCCCTGCTGAAGGAGAATCACCAGAAACAGGGTCTGAATGTCTCTCAGGAGTTAAGCATGATGAACTCCTATACAAGCCATTGTCATTGGAAGGACTGATGGCAATGTTTCTAATATTAGAAGACCAATCATGTGTACTTCTGCTCTCAAAGGAGCATGCACTACCTTCATTGATATTTTCCAAGCACTGGAGGCTATTATCATTGTCCATCTCAGGCACTTCAGTTCGGCCATAATTGCTGGTCTGTGAAGCCATCTTGTGCTCAGAAGAATTACCTTTAGAGCTATCATGCAAATCAGTACAATGATTCTTGGTTGGAGATGTTGACTCTGAGGAAACATCATAGGCTAGCGGATAGACTGTATAACTTTCTTTTGCAAATTCTTGTAACTCTAAACATTGATAGCTGATAATTTCTGGACCGTCTACCTTTACAATCTCACAACCAGAAAACCTGGCACCAAATTTAGGATCAACATCTTCAGCAGATTCATAAGACACCCCATTTGAAACACTGCATTCTATGGGATACAATGAGACCCCTGTTTCCAAACCACAAACACTGGTTTTCTCAGGAACTTGAATCAAACTATAACTGCTAGTCTGCCATGGCATTTCTCGCTTGGGAGAATTATTTTGGCAGCCATCACAAATATCACAGCTATAATCCTTTGTTGGAGACATTAGTTCTGAGGAGACATCATAGGGAAGGGGATGAATGATATAATCTTCTTTCCTAAATCCTGACAAGTCAGAATAGTCATAACTTATTATTTCTGGACTGTCTACCTGTACAATCTCCCAACTAGAAACCCCCGCATCAAACTTGGACTCAAAATTTTCCATATATTCATAGGACACTTCATTAAGAGAACAGTATAGAGGTTCTTTTGTAGGATAAGGCACCTCAGTCTCCAAAGTATGTACATTAGTAGTTTCAGGAACCTCATTAGATACAGTAACAATAGAATTCACTTGCTCACTGCAACTAAAATCAGAAACAGATGTAACAGTGAAAATGGTTTGGCATTCGGAGTAACCAGGCCCAGGAACCTCAACTTTAACATCAATAGGTGCAGGCCAATCCCGATTTCGTTGCAGTAAATCTTCATCGCTGTTAACCTGGTCAGATGAGACAGAGAAGCTCTTCCTCGAAGACTTCCTCTTACTCTTCATATTCTTGGACAGTTTAGATTTCCAACTGATGAGAGGCTCTTCAAGATCATATTCACCATCCTTGTGCTGAAAGTTAGGAAACTCATGTTTCACACTAGAGCAAGTTTCCACGGTTTCTTTATTTAAACCAACATAGTTCAAGCGTTTCCTTTTCTTTGCTTTGCATCTCTTCTTAATATGTTTCAACGTCATATTGCCAAAGATAAAATCATCCAGATCATTATTTCTTTCACCAGCATCATTGTTGCAGTTAAAATTAGAAGCTTCAGGTTCCCTTTTGATTTTTATTCCTCTCATGAAAGAGGAGTTTGGGCTCTCCCTGGCCACATAACATTTGGTAGGCGAGCTCTCCAAGTCATCCCTTAGATAAATTGTTGGAACTTGGTTACGATAGAGGGTGTCTCCTAAATTGTATATATCCCTGGTTTCCTTAAATTTGGGTGCTGGTCGTCGCCCACGAGTATCCACATTCCTGGACTTTGCCATTGAGCCACCTTTAATGGCCTGGACAGAGTGCAAATGGGTCGAGCTCCTTAGTTCCATTAGATAGTATTCTTCTTGTTACTAACCTAGATTCAAAACTAGGCTTGAATGCTTGCCTGCAAATTGCAATATGCAAAGTTTTCACTGCTTGAGAAACCATTCATTATTAAACAAAAGCACTAATTTTAAAATAACTAGCTTAACGCCAGCAAGGATATAACATTGCAAATCTAGCTTTTCTACATGAAAATAGAAATTCCCATTTCTCCAATCCTACCCAAAAGAAAAGCAATAAAATTGAAGGCCAAAACACTGAGAAGTGAGAGCCATTATTGCAGATGAATAGTGAACCAAATTAATGATAAGAAACCAAAAATGAAAGCAATATCTGATTCATCTTCATCTGCCAAGAGTACAGTGGAAGCAACATTGTAATAACTTCAGTAAATGAGAGTAAAAAAAGTCTCACTCTCAAACAAAACATAATCTGTACACACACAAAAAAAAAATGCTAAATGCTGCTTCCTAAGAATATCGACAAGCCAAAGAACAACCAAACTGTGAAATCACAATCCGACATTGTTAATTCCATTGGGAAGACCGCAAATTCATGGGACTAAGCGACGTATCAGCTAATAATACCAAAATAATGTATTGCCCTTTTCAAAGGCACTATTAGACAAAATCAAGTTTATCGACTGAAATTAAAAAAACAAATAAAAGAGCCAGTTAACTATTTAATTTATTGTCTTAGCTCACTGAACTTCATTACCAATGCTAAATCGGATTTGAAATGGATACTATACCTAGCGAACAATGTGTGAAACAGAAATATAGAGAACAAAGCAACAAAAAAAAAAAAAGAAGCAATGTCTATAATTTCCGGATCCAGCTAGTTCGATTGTTTTCGATTTACAGATCTAGATTGTCAAACCCAACGGGAAAAAAGAAAATCGAGCATCAACTCACCTGAAGATTGAAAGACCTTCCTACGCCAGAGAAAGAGAAGAGGAGAAAACGAGGAGAGGCTCGTGAAATTGCAGTTCCGAATTAGATATAGTGAGCCAAAAAAAAAAGATTTTAGGGCTCGCTGGTGAAATAAATTGGGATTTATGAACTCGCGCCAAATTGTTTGTGGCGGGAACTCAAAGGAGCGGCAAAGCCTTAAATGAAACTTTGACGAAAGGTACGACGCGCGCGTATGATATTGTGAAGACGTGGTTTTCAAAAACTGCCATTGATCTGATTGCGATATCGGGTCTTCGTTTTCCCCATTCCATTCGTGTGCGCGAAGTACGTAACTGGGCTCGCCCGCTCTGAATTTCCTTGTGTCTGGGTTTAGGAGATTATGCTCCCCAGCCCATTGTAATTAACTTATAGTATTTTTTTTTTAATTCGTATTTGATAAGTTGACAGTGAATTTTTTTAATTTCATAAATCAGATTAAAAATTTATCACATATTTTAATTTTTTAATATATTATAAGAGTATGTGTCACGTTACTAACCCCGCTTGTAAAATCTAAGAATTTCATTGACAATCAAATAATTTTTTTTTAATATCTGTACCATATATAAAACAATTTATTTTTAAAAAATACATATATATATATATATATATAGGAAATAAGGCTCAGCCTATGTAACTGTAAAAGACTATATATTATTCAACACTTAACATTTGATATCAAATGAAATCATGACACATGACAAAAAGACTAAATGCGGCCCAAGTTGTATAATCCCCTTTTCCCTTACTTCAACTCATCTTAGAATGGTGGCAAAGAAAAAGTTGACAGCTTCTGCAACTAATTTAAGGATATTAAACACATTTCTGGCCAATTTCAAATTGATGTGGGCATCATAACTTATCAATAAGGCAACTTTCTTAATAAACAACTGAAAATAATAATAAAAATAACAATAATAATTACAGAACCTTAAATTGATCATCCAAAATCCCATGCCTGCCTACCTAACAGACAAAATCGCAGTTACAAAAATAAACCCTAAGAACTAAAATCAGCATAAACCAGAGGGGCTGGACAGACGGTGTTTCTTTTATGCATATGGGTTAAGGCTAAAGTCAATCCTCTTCCAAGTTTCTTTGTTCTTGGTAGGTGCACCAGATCAGACAGGAACTGCCATGCCCTTCTTCGCCATGCTATCTAGTATATCATTCAGAGCTTGACACACACCAACAATCTGCAGAATCATAAGCCAAGATAAAGCTGAGAACTCGCAAAGAGGGGATGCTCATCGGGGCCATAATTAAGTCCGTACTCGACATGCATTACCTGTTGATCCCATTGTTGCAGCTCTTCAGTGTCATCTTCAAAATGTATAACTTCTTCCACCTGGTGCATAAGATTATTAATTATTTACATAGCTCCTAATAAAGACAATTTTTAAGTCAGGATCTAGTTGAGGATCATAAAAAACACAATCATAAAGTCATTGATCATCGAATTCATTAAAGCAGTAACAAAACAAATTCATGTGGCAAGAAATTGAAACCTGATCAATCGATCCCCTCATTCTATCCTCACAAATCATTCTTGATGCTATCTTCTCAGCCTGTAAAGAAAAAGCAGCCAATCATCTTCTCTGTTAACTACAATATATGAAAGTATTTCCACATAGAGAGAGAACAGACCAGAAAATCAAAAACCAAAAACTACACAAGTAGTTTAAAAGGTTGTAACGATGGCAGCTGTCTTGCTTAATTGTAGCAAAAGGGTGCCACATTAGAATTGTACCTTATGAGGAGGAATGGCCAGCAAAGTACCCAACTCATCAAAACTATGACAAAGGCAGCAAAATTTTGTTAAAAATTTCCAAACCTAGAAATAAGATAGGATGAAAATCAACAGTGTTACATTTCTAACCTGATATTTGTGTAAAGTTTGCTTGCACTCAGAAGATTATGCTCTATCATGGCACGGTCCAGCACAGTAAAATTGTCAGGAAGCAGTGCTTTCTGTTGGGAAACAAAAAGTTAATCAAAGACAGGAGAATTTACTTTTATTGTAAACGCAACATCTAGGATAGTTAAAACTTGTTATAACCTGATGTGGTTTCAGTTCTTCAGCAAATGCATCGATTTCAGGTTTTCTTAATATTCTCTCCAAATAAACCTGTTAATTTCCATATAAATCCCCATAAGGATGGACTTCAAGGTTCTGCAATAGAAATAGACAACAATATGCAAGACTAGTGCATGAGGGTATGCATGTGTGAGTGTGACTGTGTGTACCTGGATGTATGAGAGAGAGAGAGAGAGAGAGAGAACCTTTTGTAATATCGGATAAATCTTCAGCTTGGAGCATCGTTCATCCTGAAACATGCCACAAATCATTGACATGATTAGAATCAAACAATAAAATTATTCTCATATTACATTCCATCAAGAGAAAGTTTTTACTTTGTAAAGGGTGGCAAGAACACGAGAGCGTTGAGGACCTGCAGCAGCTAATATTGTACATGTTACAGCAGCAGATAGAGCTTGCTCCAGTGCATCCTCATCAATTGTTCTGTAATAGGTGAACATTGATAATTTTTGTATCATAATTCCTCAAACATATAACAATATTCAGAAAAAGGGGAAATGAGATACAAGCAAATTGATAGTTGTACATGGTATGCAAAGCATGATGGTTATCAATGCAAACACCAGGATGACGGCTTTCAAAAGACGAGTAAGAGACGGGGAGGGGGAGGCTCTCGAAACCAAGCGAGACTAAAAAGAACATGGGAATTAGCACCAAAGCCACGCTGTGAGAAAAACTTAACCAAAAGGGAAAAGAAAGAAAAAAAGAACAGCACCAATTTGAAGAAATATAATTAATGAATTCACACGAGTTTTCAACCAAATTATTTCGACGATGGAAAAGGTTCAACAATGTGGTATCTAAAGGTTCAAAAGTACTTCAAAAATCCAAATAGAACAATGTTCCAAGTAGCTTTCTTTAATCAAATTAGAACGAACCTGTTCTTCGAATGAAACGACACGAGGCTGAATCTGAGCAAGGGTATAATGGGCAATTTCCTTTTGTGCCTCTGGCTCGAATCTTCCTAATTCTTGTGCGAAAGTTTGTAAAAGCTGCCTTGATACCACCAGTGCAACATCGTCCGATAACACTGGGAAAAAAAATCAAATTAAAATAATTAAACCAAAAAACCCTAAATAACCTATAAATCAAGCAAAGGTAAGGCAATTACTATGATCGATAAAAATCTTGGCTGGAATGATGTCGTTCAATGAGTAAACAGTTGACAGAATTTGTTTGTATTGCTCGATTTTCTGCCTCTGATCTAAGATATCCGAGGCTTCTGCTAATGCACTCTCCATTGGTTTTGGATCTCTGCTTCAAAAATTCCAAAACCCTAATTTTTTTCCTGAGAGAGAGAAGTGAGAGATTTAACGAAATCGAAGGATTACTGTTTATGGGGGTTTATTTTGTTTTCTGCTACTGAATCACAGCGGGGCTTTTTATATACGGTACGGAGCGCTCTTTGTTTGCTTTTAGAATGGAGCGAATTAATAATGGACACGTCACTAATTAAATGGCATTTCCGTCATTTAAATTGTTAAAGAAAAGTATTTGCTGTCTTCTTTGACCGTAACGCCAGAGGCCGAAAACTCTTCTTTTCTCTCTTTGGCTATAGCAAATCTCAGAGAACCTCTGCACTCTCGATCCGATCACCGGAATCGCCATTAACGTAACCGCTGACGGACCTGCATCGGTGAGGTAAGCTTTTGATTCCTTTTTTCTCAAGATCTTTTTTACCTTTTTGCTAAGTTGTTGAAGAAATCAGAAGCTGTTTCTTAGTGAAATTAGCGTAGAATTCCTTCAATTTCCCTCAGAATTCTCGCCGTTCAATCCTTGCATTTAATTTTTTATTTCCATTTGATCCAAAGAACCTAAGCTTCTTCTCCGTGGATACATCTGAAATATTTTTCAATTTCCATTTTTCCTGCTATTGATTTTACTTTGTTGTGGTTTGGCATAAATTCATCTTTGTTTCCTTGAAAAAGTGCTTTTCTTTCTTGATTGGTTCAAAGCACCAGTAAATTAAGTATTATCGATAAGGTTTGGATGTTGAATTATTGAGTTTTCTCATACTTTTATTATAACTATGTTTGAACATGTGCTTCATGGCCGTTGTATTGAGAAAAAAGAAGTTGCATCTGATAGAAATTGAATTATAAGCTAAGAAGATTTCGGATATTAACACATTTCATCACTGTAATGACTTTGGCCATGAATTTGTATTTTTTTTTTTTTTTTTAATTCTGTTGGATTATTTAGAATTGATCATTTTTTGTGTCTGCAATGATTTTTCCAGGCATCTATTTATTTGTTTATAGGGTTAGAGATATGAACTGGGTTCAACGCAAGATCTATCTCTACAATGTCACCTTTGGACTCTACATGTTGGATTGGTGGGAGCGTTACCTTTTCAGTATCCTTTTTCACTTCTTTTTTATCTAAAGATATCTAATCTGTTTAAGTTCGGGTTTAGACTTTTCGGGATTGCACACTGTGAGGGTTGTTAATATTTTGTTTGGATGGCTTTATCGGTATTCATCTTTTACCTAACAAAAGGATGAAACATGGTCATTTTGTGGAAGCCTATCCTATGACAGAATTATGCTGCTTTTGTTATATAAGGAGCTGCTTTTTATTTTCTATTATTCTCCGATTGGCTGTGTTATCAATATAAGTCTTCGGTCGGTTGTCGTATTTTATAACGTTTAATTTTGGAATTTTGAAAAATTTGGCTTTCTTATCTATCAGTTTAGAATAGTCAAAGGATCCTATTAGCTTCTTTGTTCACCACACCAGTTTTTACGATTATAATATCCTAATTGTTAGTTCCTAAACCATGGAAGATACTTTGGTGATTGTGTTGATGTGGTTCATCTTCTACAACAGCTCACTATATGTGACTGAGTTCTGCAAGAGGTAGATCCTTACCTTGTTATCTAGTTCCGTTTCATTGAAATAATTTTGGTGGGATAAACAGAAAGTTTATTTCTAGTACTTGGTTCCTCATCCTAATCTTTTTGCAGTTAAAAGTCTTGACAGTCTTGTGCCTTGTTTGTCACAGAAATGTGGATTTAAGTTCTTTCTAGGTTTAGGAGTTCGGTTCTTGTTTGCATCTTCCTGGTGAATGTAAGGCTAAACTTTACTTTGTTTTAGTCTTGCTCTTTTAGAAATAATTTAGACACAAAAGAAGGAAATGGGGGTTCATAAAAAGTGGTTTTTATAAGCTTGTTAGAGATTATTGAAGCTGATTGATGTGACCTGAAAAATTAGGATTATAAAATCAAGACTTTAGATGAATTAGAATCAGATATCGCTAAATTTTCTGTTCTTCACTCCTTCCTCTTTGAAAGCTTTCATACACTGCTTAAATCGGGATTGGGAAATTAATGTTCTTTACTTGCTGATTGTCTTACATGCAGATATTGCACATGATGTTTTAAAACATACTTTTGCAGATATTGCAAATGATGTTTTAAAACATGCTTTTGAGGTTACATACTGCATATTGTGATCTTATTCATATGATATAACTTAAATTTGAAGACTACTTTTTAAGTTAGTGATGCT
Organism: Fremontodendron californicum; assembly: GCA_030761205.1. Taxonomy (NCBI): domain Eukaryota; kingdom Viridiplantae; phylum Streptophyta; class Magnoliopsida; order Malvales; family Malvaceae; genus Fremontodendron; species Fremontodendron californicum. The sequence goes on from JAULJL010000043.1 coordinate 872,870, forward strand.
GTGGAAGATTGAAACTGTATTTGTAATTTGTTATATGGCTTGCCGAAACTAAACTGTTCTGTTATTCGGACTTTGTTGGAAAAACATGATATATACTTATGTGTTTTCTCGACTGTTAGTGCAACAGTTAATCTTATTGGTAGTTTGGCTTCGACTTCGGCCACTATAGTGGATACACTCTTATGTAGTACTTCTTTCTTTGCCCTAAATTTCAGGCATCTATCCTAAGGTTGGGGCATTGGCTTGACAGATTGCGATGATGATGGTAGTGTGAAATTCTCTTGAATTATTTGGTTGAAAATCTTACTTTGATGTGGATTTACATACAACTTTGTTAGTATATAGTGACCTGGTGCATGTCTTACCTATATTGTTACAGTATTTTCATAGCTATTCCTGGCAAAAATGTTAGAACATTGGCGCTGTTGTAGCTTTTGTTGAAACTGTTCTAACTCAAAAAAAGCTTTCGTGTTCCACTTAAATAATGTAGCAATATTTTATTTTTCTTTGCTTCCTATGAGCGCTTTAACCAGTAGTTCTAATTTTTGCTTTTGACAATGTTTATATCGTGGCTAGTTCATGTGATGCTGACATGCTGTTGCTTCATATATATGAAATTATATATACCCGTAGGTTATGTTACCCGGACTCGGAAATGAATGTTTGATACAAGTATGTATATGATATGTATATAGTTATTTTTTTTTTAAGTTTTTTCATATATTTAAAGAATCACACTTTCATACTAACGTCTGAATATGTGTCGGATATGAATATTTTAAGAAAAATAAAGATTTCGAATAAAATAGCCTAATATAAGATCATCTTATGTTCTATCATACAAAAACACCTATTTTTCATTTTTGATGTAATTTGTTCTTAAGGCAAGTGTTACAATTTTCCGATTTTGACATATTAACTATTATGAGTCATTTTGGTTTTGAAAAATCACCCGAAAATAAAATTAAAAAAAAAAAAAACTAGTATGAATTAAGTAAATAATGATAATGTTTTTTAAAACAAAATGGTCCCAAGCAAAGTGTGGGTTTGGATGAACGTTATCCTTGTTGCAACTCATTAGAAGCTTTCATTTCGGATCGAATTGGATTTGAATAAAACAAAAAACATTAAAAAGACCCAAAAGCTGAACTCATGAGCAAGGATGTGATCCAGAGAAGCTTCCCCAGTGTGGTGCCTACTGTTTATTCATTCATACAAGTGGCAGGCAGGATTGTTAATGATCATCTTCTAACTTGCTTCAGAATACCAAGAATGCAATGCGAATGTTAAAAAGGATATAATAAAACCAAAGATTGAGGAAATAGAAAAAGGCTAACTAAAGATGTGGAGAACACATGCTTAAAATCTCGCTAGTGAATGCCTGAGCCACACCCCTTTTTTCTTGACTAATCACACAGAACTTAGTAATGAGAAGATTGCAGCAGGAGAATGAATGAAAGGCCCAGATGTTCCCAAATATTGGGTCACTCAGTATTTTCACTCGCCGTATGGTAATGTAGAATCTTTCTTCATCCTCCTCTTTGTACAATGAAGGAATTCTTTTGGATGCTGCCTGTTACTAAATGCTAATGCTCCTATGCTTGCCTTGTCGTCTCGATATATTTTTTTTGGTATAAAAGGATTGCAGATGTTTAAATTTGAACTTTAAATTTGTTTAATGTCATCTTTTAAAAGTGATTACATAAATCAATTGAACTAAATCTCGAATTCAAGTACAAGAGAAGTTACGATTGTGTAACATTAACTTAAACCTGATGTTCTCACCATTCAGTTGTTCTGGAAAATAAAATAGCAAGTAAAAAATTGAGTAATAACCTCCACACAAAAAAAAAAAAACTGGTTCGATTCAAAAATTTCGTTTGAATTTAATTATGTCGTAACTCTATAATTAATTTGGATTAGGTTCATTGTTGGATGAAATTCATTAGTGATATTGACCCTTAGATAAATGATGCGATAATGACAGAAATCACATGGCTGATAGGCCAAAGCTCCGAATGGAAACAAAATGGAAGGTTAGAGGTTGAATCAACTGAAGAGATATGGATAAGACCAGACCATTCCAATCAGACAGTGGAGACTGGTCTTTTGCATTACAGCTCTGCAATCGAATGTCCTAAACATTTTCTTCCATTTTTTGTCGACAGTTTTACGAGAATATGTATTATTATTATTATTATTATTATTATTATTATTATTATTATTATTATCAGATTATTTGGGTGAACGGGTGGGGCTTGTCGGGGCAATCCTCACTCCAGAGGGAGCCAACTCGTGTAAACAAACAGTCTTGGTGGTGAGTGGGAGGTCATCTAAAATATGCTCATCAGCTAAATATAATAAGATTATATAATCTGAGAATAGGGAAAAAAAAAATGTAAATGCTGAAATTCAATATCAAATTTGCTGAATTAATATCATATTTTAAGGATGACTGTATTGAATTAATTGAACTAAATAGAGCAATAAACATCTCCACTTACTAAAGATGTTCATGGGCAGGATTAGATCGAGTTCGGGCTGAGCCCATATATGATATCAATATTATATTTGCTTGTCCAAATCCGTCCCGATCTGAATAACCCAAACACGGTTAGACTTGCTCATATTATTATTATTATTATTTTTTAATATATTATTTTTTATTTAATCCTTAATAATTATATATATATATATTTGTTTATTAAGTTCTTAAACATGGATAATTAAATATATTTGTTAATGTTTATCTATAATATTATATATATTTAATTTTTATATGACATAAATTATATAATATATATAAAAATAAAAATAATATATTATTTAATTAAAAAACGGAACGAGCAGAAATCGAGTCTTGAATGTACTCAGACTCATTTTTTAAACAAAAAAAAATTTTTTTAATTTTTTTTTTTAAACTTAATATTTTTATTCAAATCTTTTCTTATTTGAGAGAGCAGCTTGGACGGATACCTGCTTTTGGACAGGCCTATCATTTACCTCGTGGTTTAGGATTAACTTCTTATTATAGGGTGATTGCAAAAATAAGTGAATGAAACCTCAACACCCAATACAAAAAAATTTACTTACCAACATGATACATCCATTAACAAATACAAACCACTAAAAATAATTTAATTCTGTGAGGTTTTACCCAAGTCTACAAAGCCTAAAGGAAAGATAAAACAAGTCTATCACAACCAGAAATATCCCACAGTATCTACAAGTAATGACAATTCAACCAGGGAATGTGAGCATCAACTAAATGAAAAAGAAGAAAAAGATTAAAAAAAAAAAACAATTGCAGATGAAAATGTAACTCCTCCCACCTTTGGTTTAAGATGTCCAATTTTCACTGAGTAGATGAAAGAACAGAACTGAGAAATGCTCTTCAATATCTAACTGTGAGAACCAGGAATGGCAAAACAGCTTTTTCTTCTCTTTTAACATACTTTCAGTTTAACACCGAGGCTTCCCACTTCCAAGCGTGAGCTCAAGATCATCCAATCCTACTTCATGAATCCTCTCTCCTTCCCACGGCTTCACCTGTAAACTCTCAAACTGAAACTCTGCACCTCGTGCTTTCTTTGTGATCAAATCATTGTGCAAATTTTGTGGAGGCAAAGGTTTCACAAGGTTAAATGTTGGAGAAGTCGGCACTTGAGATGTACAAGGTGCAAACTTTTGAAAGCTTATCCATTGACCGGATTCAACCGTGGACGTATCGGATTCATCGCACTCCGGTATAGTAGCCGGGGCATGAAAATGACGATGGGTTGGGCTAGCCGGGGCGGAAACAGCATAAAAAGGGTAGTTAAAAGAGGCCATGGACTCTTTTGCAAAGGTCTCCCAGTTGGGAATTGGGTTAGGGTTTCTTGAGGTCGGAGACGAAAGTGGCGGAGTCACTGGGGCACTGTTTGAGATTCTGAGTGGAGGCAGAGACGAAGGAATGGAGCTTCGAAAGAATGGAAGGAAACTAGACGGGTTATTAGCATCAAGCCTAGTGGGACTAGGGTAAGAGGAGGAAGAAGGACTGACTTGACAAGAAGGAATTGGACTTTGAAATGCAGAAGATAATGGACTCGGATTTTGGGAAGAAAATGGGGTAATTTTAGCTGAATTGCCAGGTATATCAATTGGAGGTGGCTTACATCCCTGAACAACAAATTCAATTAAAAAACCAAAAATTATCAACAGGATATGTTTTGTTAATAAAGACTTAAACTCAATAGGATTATACAGGAAATAGAGAAGGATATGTTTCATTTCAGTTCCTACACAGATCAACTAATAATTGTCTAATTAGGAACTGCTAGTTCCAGAACAATGAGTTTCTTTTTTTACCCAATATTTCAAGTAAGTAAACAAAAGCAAAATCAAAATCAAACTGAAACTGAGAAGATCAGAAATACCCAGAGAGCAAAACCAAACTAAAATCAAGATGGGAACTGGATCCAACTAAATTAGCACCAAAAAATGAGCAGAAAAAAAAAAAAAAAAAAAAAAAAAAAGAGCTTCTTTTTATATAGATTTATCATTCTGTAAAAAGTGAAAAGAAGAGAAGGGTAAATTAGATACCTTTCGATAAGTGGTGCCATCTTCTTCAACGACCCAACCAGCCTCGGAACAAAGAGCTTTGAGAACCTCATTGTTATCACAGTGCTTGGGCAAATTGTAATTTCCTTGAGCTCTAAGCCCAGTATATACCTTAGCAGCAATAGCTCTTCTCCTCCTCTCTCTCCTTCTGTTATTCTCTCTCTCCCTCCACGACGGTTTCCTCCTTGGCGCCGGCGTCGACGTCGCTCCATCTGAAGTCATCTCTCTGACTCTACCAACAGCGGTGAAGGTGTAAGTTTGGGGATGCGGCGTGGGGGTGCGTCGCAGAGGATTATTATAAATAAAAAAATGAAGAAAGACGGGAAGGAAAGAAGGAAGAACTGGAGAGGCTCACGAGTCACGAGGAATACGCCTTTGCTTCGCTGGAAAAAGAAAAAATTGTTAAAAGAAGAAAGAATCTCTCGCTCTCTCTGTTTGAGACCCAAACGATGAAAAAGAAAAGAAACATACTCTCTGGTTTCTTTTTAGAATTTCGCTATTAATTATTTTATTAATATTATTTAAAATTATTATATAATAATATTTTCGTATTAAAAATATAAATAAAATTATTAATTTTTATAATTAATATATTATTATTATAAATAATATATTTACTTACAAACTCTCGATCTCTTAGGTGTCAAGACAATTGATTTATAATTGTCAAGAAGCACTTAACACAGATTACAAATAAATATAAATAATCATAATTAAAAATTAATTCGAAATAAATAAACATCTAAATCAACTGAAATTTTAATAAATTCTTTTTTTACCTGATATTTTTTTAAATTTATTAATTTAAATATCAAAATATATCTAGAAAATATAATTATAATATCTTCTAACATTTCCTTGTTTTTTCAAATTTCTCAATCTTTGTCAAACATTTCTGACAACTTAATCAGATTAACATCCGAAGAGATGAACAATGTGAACGGGGGATGATGAGGATACGTGGGAGGCGGGAGAAAAAGGGGGGTGGCGCGTGAAACTTCCAAATACGTTACGAGGCTTCTAAACAATGGAGCAAGATGAGTCTCTGAAGATTATCGTGCAAAGATTGATAGCTCACCCGAACAGCAATTGTTAGACCTACCTAGATCTCGTCACGATAAGATTAGGGATGACAGCGGATCGGATATCTGCAATTTTTTGTACTATTCGAATTTGCAAAATTGTTTTAAAATTCAAATCTGCAAATTATCCGCATATCACTATCCGAATTCGAATTAAATAATATTATATGTCGGATATCCGAATCCGTTAAAAATCCGAATTCAATAAATCAATTTTTTAAAATATAAATAAAAAATCAAACAAAATTTATGTGTTTTACAAATATATTTGAATCCGCTATCCGAATTCGCGGAAATAATGCGGATTCGGATAATGGATATCCAAAGTTTCATATCCGCATCTGCTCCGAATTCGCTGCGGATAGTAATTATAATATTCGAATCCTACTTTTACTCGAATCTGCAAATTCGAATTCGCAAAAAAAAGGATCGTATATCCGTGAATATCCGATTTCGCATTTTAAATTGCATCCCTAATTAAGGTTGAGCACTTCCGTTTTCCCATGGAGGATCAATTACTATAAGGTTGAAACGACTATCAGACTCAGCTGCATCGGGGGAAAAAGAAAGTCAATATTCATTATAATCCCATGAGTCACTTGTTCTTGGAGCAGCTAATGAAAAATTTAGGAAATGTAAGCAAATAATGAAGCATGATAGCAAATAAACGAAATTGCATGTATTTAGATCACAAGTGGGAATTGCAAGTGAACTAAAAAGGGTTTTTTGACAAGTACAAAATCATATTACTCCTTTACTCCAAGATATGCACAAAATACAAATGAGTGGATCTAAGTTCGAGGCAGGTTATTTGGATAACTTTCATCCCCGTTTGGGTTTGGGTTTGGGTTCGGGTTCGGGTTCGGGTTCAGCTACATTGCTAAAGGCACCGTTCAATATTAAAGGGCTGTAGGTAGTCAAAATGCCCAATTTTGGAGCAGCATATTAGGTAAGAGATGTAGAGAATCAAAACAGAATAATGGAGCCATGATCTATGGACTTTTTTCAAAGGCCCAGCAGGTAAGCTTGGAGAAGTAATTAAACAATCAATTTCTTTTTATGAAAAGCTTAGCATATTGAAGTAATATCCAGCAGTTTTGAAATTGAATCAGGTTTGAGATCAAATTTTAACATACGTAATCTATTCTGTTGATGTCTATTTGTGTTGAGATAGTCCTCCTGGTGGTCTGAGGTCCTGCTAGCAAAGAAAGAGGGTTAAAAGGCATCGAAGGTTGAGTTCCGAGACATGCTCCGATGCCTAAGCTAGTATTTGGAGAAAAAAATCTGAAAGAGAGAGGCGTCTACGTGTCTCGAGACTTGACACCGATGATTTTTGAGCTCGCCAAGTTGATTCATGACCTTGGGTCAACTTGCTAGGCTTTATAACTAAGTGGCCTGACGGACCTGACATGCTCAACAAATTCGTGTCCATTTATCCTAACATTTAGAAACTAAGCCACCGATGAGTCGATCTTATTTTTCCCACATATTCAAGCAAACAAATCCTCATAAAATGCTAAAATGGGTTGTGGGTAGCTACGAAAACTGATCTGATGGGGCTGGTTAAGTAAATAACAACCAAAGACCGCATTATAAAATCTTTATCCACAAAGTAAGGATCACTACTTGGCTTGCTAACATCAAAGCTTATCCTAAATAACCTCAACTAATAGCCCCTACCAACAATTATAAAACTTAGAAAACTAGACATAGACTATTCACCTAATTTATCCCTTCAGCCACAAATGTCTACTTAAATTCCTCTCTAGCAAATATCTGCTGAAATCTACACCTTTCTATCCTTTTCCACATTAATCTCTTCCATTCCATGAATCAAACATAATTTACAGTATTTGGTATGAGGAAAAGAGGGAGGGAAGGAAAGGGTGTGAAATGAAAAATCACTTTCTTTTCATCATTTTCTTTGTTTGGTAGGAAGAAAATAAGAAAAAAGAAGACTTAATGGATTTCCAAATTTTTTTTTTCTTCCAAATGTGAAAAGAAAATATTCATTTAACTTAAATTAATAATTTTATTTACAACTTTACCTCTAATATGTTTATTTGTTTCTCATCATTCATACCAAATGCAATAAAAAAATAATTTTTTCTTTCACTCATTCTTTTTCTTTTTTTTTCTTCTATCAAACGTAACGTTATTGATTACATTTAAAATGGAAGAATGTTTATAAAGTCAAATTATGTGATCTAGTACTAGTAAAAATATATATATATTTTTAAGAAAATACTAATGCAAAAGGGGAAAAAAGCAATAATTTAACTAGGGTACTACCAATGGTTATTGCATGTATAATATGGAGTAACACTCGATATAACAGTAAAAACAAGATGTATAGGTGAATCGAGTCATCAAGTTTTCATCGAAATAGAATTCAGATAAGGAAAACACTTGCCTTTCATTAGTTATTAAAATCATCCTAAAATAAAAACATAAATCATTAATCAATTAAACCCTCTCGAAAACTTGCTTTAAGAATAAAAAAAAATAAAATCTCATGTATATATCATGGAAAACTCAGAAAATGCACCATGGATAAAAAAGAGGCTCCAGAAAAAAATAATAATAATGGTGAATAGTGATGAATGGCATTGATTGACAAAGCAGTTACATGGCGATGGGGTGGAGCACCCCCCAATGTCTTGTCTGCTTTTGCTATAAAATATATCCTTTTATGCTTTAGAGCTGGTTTAGCATCGACGTTCAAAAAAATTTGGATTAAAAAAAAAATAATGTAGTTTTAAAGTTTTCCAAGTGTTTGAAAATATTGTAAAAAAATGTTATAAAAAATTAAAATATAATTTTTTGTTTAAATAATACAAATTTAAAAATATGAAGATAATAAAATTATTTTATTTAAAAATTAGTTTTCAAATTACAAAAGCATAATTTTTTTGATTTGAGTTACCAATTTATGATTTTAATAGCAAAAATTAATTAATTTTTATTCATTTAAAATTAAGATTACGATGAAATATAACTTTTGACCTTAAAAGCTGAGCTAACAACAATGCTAAATGGAATCTTAAATGCATATATATTTTGTCTTCGCTTCCCATGGCAATAGCCATAAGCCCTTTCAACCAATGTTTAAAAATCGAACCGAATCAATATATCGAATCAATTCAATCCAAAATCGATGATTTGTTTACTCTGATACATATCAAAAACCTAAGAGTAATGAATCAATAAAAAAAAAACCAACAAAGTTAATTTTATTATTTTTTTTGTAATTAATTAAATTTAAAATTTTAATTTCTTAATTATGTATTAAATATCATACTATTAAATCAAACATATTTTATTAACAAATTACTAAATTTCATATTTATTTAAAATTAAATTTTTTTAATTAAATATAAGAATTTATCATTTTTTTATGATTTATCAATTTAATATATATTTTTTATGATTTAATTAAATATAAAAATTTATCAATTCAACATTGTACTCGAAATTTTATTCATTGCCCAGTCGGCCAGTCCCCCATCAAAAATATTATTGTCTGATTACATCATTATTAGACCGACCTCAAACTTTTAAACTTTGAACCGATTCAGTGCTCCAATGCCTACGATAATCAGAATCGGACCCAACCATACATCAAATTCTGATCCAAAAATCAACGGCTTTGATTAAGTGTTGGAGGGCATAGAATAATTGTTTGATTTGGTTGCAGTCTTCTTTCTTTTTCTTTATCTTGTCCCTAATTTTTTGCTTTTCTTTATTATATATTTTTATTGCCGAGGTGTCCCAAAAGGTCCACTCTTATTTTCAACTTTGTGATCATTACACATGTTAGTGTGAACATGTCCGGTTTTTTTCGACTCTGTTTCCTAATGGCTACTTTCACTTTTTTTTTTTTATCAGAAATTATCCGTCAATAATATGTATTTTTAAAATATATTTAAAAAATAAAACATATCACGATTTTTAATTTTATTTGTAAAATTAAAAAATTTTATTGTTAATATATCAAAAATAAATTGTTTTTATAGTAATACTTTCAATTATATAATTAAATTCACCGAAATGATCCGACGATAATGACATTGAAAGTGTATTTAAAATACGTCTTCTCATTGTGATTTAAATATTGTTTGTGTTGAGAGAAAAAACGATCTCACATTGATTAGTCAATTATTGATTTGTGGTTTTATAAAACAATGGCAATCTTTTCCATATGAGGTGCATTTTTTTCAAAAAATAAAATCGTGAGAATGATCTTTAGACTTCCAAAACGGATAATACCTCATAACGAACGCAGTCCAGCAATTCTTGCATCAACAATGACGTCGTCTGTGAGAATTCGTTCTGGTTCCGTATTAGACCTTAACAAAAACACAGTCCACAGTCTTAACTAGGGGCTAGTGTTGAGGGGAAAAACAATCTCACATAAATTAGATTGTGACTTTATAAAGCAAAGACAATCATTCATTTTGGAGACGTATTTTCTTAAATGACAAAATCGTGAAGACAATTTTTAGACTTTTAAAACGGACAATAACTCGTAATAAACGCAGTCCAACAATCATTGCATTAATAATGTGATCATACTAAATATTTAAAAATTTAATATCAAAACCACACCATCCATCCAAATGACAGATGTAGTGGATCGGTTGTGGCGGGAAAATCAGGTGGGAAAAAGAAAAAAAATGTTTTTTTTTTTAATGTTTTCCTCATGCAAGTAAGTGAAATGAGGAGGGGGGTATCCCAGGTTGGATAAGACAACACCGACGGAAGGTAGCGCCTTCCCCGCCAAATGGGTCCCGCTTATGAATTTCCGGTTTCCGTTACGTTTCAGCCTGCGTTACTTTCTTTTCTTTCTTTTTCATTTTTTGGATGCTTCTCATATGAAATTACCAAACTAACTGAATTTCATGTTACATTATTATGAAAAAAGCCTTTATTATTAAAGTATTGTGTTTAAAAATCTTTAGATTCAAAGAAAAACAATTTGTTATTAACTAACGTTATTATTTAATTTTGTCATTCGCTATTGCAAAAATATTCACATTTTTTCTTTGAATTTATTGTACTAACTACATTAATATTATTACATTTTGTAACAAAATTATGAGGGAAAGGGATGAAAAAAGGTGGATTTTTTTTTTTATTCTTTCTTGTTTGATAAAACGAAATAGAACTAGAAAGAATGAAAGGATTTTATATTGAATTCGGTTTTGATACATTAAAAATGTTTTTTAACTTCAAAACGAGATTAAAAAATTGTCATATATTTTATTTTAAAAAAATATATCATAAGGGATATGTCTCATTCATCGTATTAATTCGTTTGTAAAGTTAAAAAATTCAACAACGCTGGATGAGATAATTTCTCTTATACTAAACATGAAAATAAAATATAATTAATATATTACTTTTTTAATGACCTTTTTCATTTGTTTCCATTTCTTCAATGACCTTTTTTTAAAGATAAATGTACTAATGTTCTAATTACTTTTTATTAATGAATTTTTGTTATATAAGGAAAATGTTAATTAATTTCATTAAACACTTATTAAGGTGATATTTAAAAATATAATTAATATATTACTTTTTTAATTTAATAAAAATACATTAAATACAGTTTTTTTTATATCTAAAATAACAATTAAAAAATCCTTAATCAATGTCTAAAGACACTAATTAATTGAGCCCTTTATACAATAGTTGTCTAGTTGAGAACATTGTAAAAGTAATATATCTTTTATTTTCTTAATAAATTGACAAGAATTACTTTAAAATACAACTAAGAAATTCTTACTAAAATCATATTTATAATAAAAAAATCAGATATATATAATCGAAATATTTAAAGCAAAACTATATATTAATTATAAATTATAATTTTTTAATTATGATTAAATCATGAAATCAAAACTCTTCTTGATAGTGGTCTCTTATCCATCCATTAAATAGTATATAACTAATCAAAATGAATAGAAACATCGATTTCTTAAAACTATTGTTCAATAAAATAATAATTTTAGAAGAAAAATTTATACAACTATCATGTGTTTCCATAACCAAAAGTTATTTTTTAAAGTTTTATTATTTCCTTGCACCCAAGTCATCTTAAAATTCTTTAAATATACATTAAAGTCCAATTAGTCCAAAAGTATAGGATTTCAATTGGATAACCCAAAAAGAACACATCTTAAAAAATTAGAAAAAAACAAATTCAACACAACCCCAATTTTTTTTATTATTAATTTGTATGATCAAAAAGCAAAAAAAAAAAAAAAAAAAGGGCAAGGCCGTCATTTCACTGTACCCACAAACTCCATTTTACCGCTAGTCAAACGGTCAACCCCCCAAAACAAAAACCGCTCCTTAGTAAAAAAAAACAAACCGCTAGTGGTATTCGAATCATACCGCAAACAAAAGCATTTTTCTCTCTCTTCCTCTCTGTAACGCATGATTGACGAGAAAACTCTAATACCCTTACGTGGCATTCTCTAATTGGTCCATTTCGGTTTGTCGGGATTCATAGCGACACCACCCAATAAACAAAACCCAGTCACTCTCATCTTTCTCTCACTAGGAAAAAGAAACGCTCTGTTTTTATTTTCTCTCTCTAAAATGTGTTTTTTCTCTCCACAAAATTCCCATATTTCTACTTAATTTCTCTCTCTTTTGCTTACGAAAATCCCATATACGTATTCTCCAATGCAGGATCTTCCGATCCGATGCAATTTTGATACTTAAAGCTTCGAATTTCTACCGAGTTTATCCCACCTGATTGACTCACTGAGTTGGGACATCGTTTTGTTGGAGAAACTATGTTGGAGGCAATGGAGAGTTCCATCAATGGCGGCGGTTTCTCGCAGTTACAGAGCTGTGGAGACAGTAGCGAAGAAGAGCTCTCAGTGCTGCCACGTCATACTAAGGTGGTTGTCACCGGAAATAACCGTACTAAATCGGTGCTCGTTGGTCTTCAAGGCGTGGTCAAGAAGGCTGTTGGACTTGGCGGGTGGCATTGGCTGGTAATTCTTTGGAATTTTTTCAGTTTTGGTGGAAATGGGGTTTGCGTTTTATATGGAAATGATTTGCTCTAGATTTTTTTGGGTTTATAATGTGGATATTTTCTTCAAGTTTAAGTGAATTCGAATTTGATTTTTTCAAGCTAATGTGGATTCAATTTGAGGTTTTTTTAAGATTCAATTTTTTCTATTATCAAGTAAACCTTTTAGTTCACTTCATTTATTTATATTCCCTTTTTTTCTGTGATTTTGCATTGAATCTTTTTCTCTGTAATACAATTTAATGTCCTGTTGTATAAGATTTTTTTTTGTTGTTGAATAAAACTGCAAATTTAGTTTTTTCTTGTCTAAATTTGCTTGAATTTTGATACGGATCATTCTATCTAATAAAAATAAAAGTTTTTTACTGGTCACAAGTTACAAATTTGAGGTTTTCGATGTGGGTTTTCATTGCATGTAACTGTCTGTCAATGGATCTGGTACTTTTGAAATGTTTTAGCTAGTGTATGATGCTATTCTGCATTTTGACAATAAATTTTGATTTTTCGGGATTTTTTTAGTCCTTTTAAAAAAAATTGTACTTGACCTTAGTGTTTGAAATCCACTCTAAAGCGTTGCTATTCAAAGTTTTTTTTTTTTTTTTTAAAAATAAATTTATTAGGAATTTTATCTTTATATTGAGATAACTTTTTCGATTGCATGATTGGGTTATTATTGGGATCTTGCTGTAATTGATTTTTGAATGTTTCTCAATAAGGAACCCATATTTTATTTTTTGAGGTCTGATGTTGTTTCTTCTTGGATATCAATCTCTCCAGATTTTTGGCTGTTCATCAGCTATTCAAAACTTGCAATCATTTTTACACTTGACTTTGCTTCCTTGGTTTTTAAGAAAATCCCCACCGCCTTTACTTTTGTTCTTTGTTTTTCCAATATTTGACTATTTGTAACTTTTATCTGTGGATCGCATGATTTAATTTATGCTTGCTGAAAATGATCATACTTTGATTCAATTGCGACTCTTTTAACTGTTGATAAGCTGCAAAAAGGAGCTGGATTTTTTTTTCCAGTAATTTGCTTCTCTTTTCTTTTTACAGTTGATTTGTTTTGACAAATTCATAGATTTCTCCTTGAGTTATATGTGTTTAGACATGTATGTCTTTGATTTTGATTTCTGTTATTTTTTTAATTCTAAATGAGCTAATGGATTGAAAGACAAATTGTAAGTGTTAATTCTAACAGATTATGTTATCAGAATCCTATAATTTTCTAATTTAATTTGGCTCGGTAGTTTACCAACACTAGGATTTAATTTGTTAAAATTAGAATAGTATTTTCATAATTAATAAAAACCACAGGTTCTTACGAATGGCATCGAAGTAAAGCTACAGAGAAATGCTCTCAGCGTGATTGAAGCTCCTACTGGTAATGAAGAAGATGATGACCTTGAATTCGAAAACATGCAGTGGAATGTATCAGACATGGGTGAGTTTTTTTTTTTTTTAAATTTCTTTTTTTTTTTTCCCCCAAAGACTGCATCTGCCTCCAAATTTAGTTTCCTGTATAAGGTTGAACTGTAAAGCTGTTTGAAACCAAAAAAATCTTCAAGAGGGGGTTTGTTATTTGAGTCTAAATTGTCTTTTTGTATGTATCATTCATATATTTGATTTTTTTTTTTTCCTTCAAATTTTCATTAGTAGAAAAGATATTTTTTGCTTATGCTGACTTTGAGGTACTATTATACTATGTTGCTTCGACTTTTCATTTTTTTTGAAGTACTCGTGTCCGACGCATATTCGGACATGGGTATGGGGACATGACCTTCCAAGGACCCTCCAAATATATGAAAAAATTTAGAAAAAATTAAATATACCCGTGTCGGACACATACTCTTATCCGGCATTCACACCCGAGTCCGAGTAACATAGCTATTATATATTGTGCTGCTCACATGTTATGTCGTGTGTATGACCTTTCTGTCTTGGAAGGGGAGTGCTATGCGCCTATGTCTATAATCCTTGATGGCTTTTGATCTCTGATAATACTTAATGTTGTGATTAACCATTCTAGTACTTAATACTTTTGAAAATTTTTGATTTTGGATGATAATTCTCTCTAGTGCAATGCAATTGAGGTTGGAACATAGGATCCTTTGTGTCTTCACCTTTAACTTTCACTATTTCTAAAAGCTCCAATGTCTCATTTCTTTATCTTTTTATTGGTCCCACCACACTTTCTTTTAATCCTGCTTGTTCTATCTCTCAATTTCCAGCATCTGATGACACTCAAAAGTCCCACAGATCGAGGCATAGAACACATAAATCAACCGGGTCTTCTCACAAGACTATGAGCAGATCACTTTCTTGTGACTCGCAGTCTAAGGGTTCTGTTTCCACGCCCCGCGGGTCCACGGTAAATAATGATTTTTATAAAATTTGTATTTGGTTTTTATATAATTTCGTTTTGGTCTATTGCCATAAAGGTATTGCAAAATTATGTTTACCTATCTAATTTCTTTGCCTAATAAGGGTTTTGTTTTTCCATGATATCTCCCCTGTAGAAGGTTGACCTCAGCAAACTAGAGATGGCTGCGTTATGGAAATATTGGCGACACTTCAATCTTGTAAGTTTTTCATTGAGAAACGATAAATAGAGTTATCGGTTATGTTGCTCCGACTCTTCATTTTTCTTGAAGTACCCGTATCCGACACCCGTGTCCAATGCATGTTAGGACATGGGTATGGGGATATGATCTCCAAAGGACCTTCCAAATACATGAAAAAACTTAAAATAAATCAAATATACCCGTATCTGACACTCACACCGAGTTCGAATAACGTAGGTTATCGGCACGACCTGTTGCACATTTATAACAAAAAGTAAAAAAGAAAAAAAAGTTTAAATGTCGTTGCTTTTGCTATTGCTAGGTGGATGCCATCCCCAATCCATCAAAACAGCAACTAGTTGATGTTGTTCAAAGGCATTTCGTGTCACAGGTAACTCACTCAATTGCTCACAACTGGTGAAAAACGTTTTCTTGAAAGTTCGAAAGGAAATAAATTGTAGCTTAGATATGAATGAAGATTTGATAGTTTCTGGACGAGTACTGATTACATGATAAAAATGCCTTGTGTCGTTGTAGCAAATGGATGAGCTGCAGGTCATTGTGGGATTTGTTCACGCCGCGAAGAGATTGAAGACCGTTTGCAAATGACCCGGAGAAGAAAGAATGATGAGACGGCTTTTGAGTTCGGTTGTCAACGCTAACAGAGACTCGGTATTCCTAATATCCTCTACCCTTGGTAGTGATATCTGTAATATATATATGTATTCGTGGCTTGTTCATGTTTATCTTTCTGGTCCCTCTGTTTAAGTAGGGTTAATATTTACTTCAAGCTATAGAGGTTCTTCTTTTTTGGTAGAATAGTTATGTAGATATAAATCCAAAACTTGGTTACTAAACCTCTAAGAAATCCTTGTGACTTCCTTTCTAAGTTTGGTTGATTGAATGTACTGCTGACTTGGTGAAGCGGATTTCTTAAAATGTATATATTGTTATTTCATCCTTTGTCTACTTCGTTTATTTTTTATTTATAAATCTTTTGAGTTTGGTGATTAAGCTGATGAATATCTGCTAAAGTTGAGTCTTTATGAGAGAAAATAGAGGGTAAAAGGGAAGAAAAACACGAACCTGATTGTAGAAATTAGAAAAAGGGAAATTAGAAAAAGGAATTCAGGGTTTAGTCGAGTTGGTTCATGGAATTATTTTTAAAAAAATTGATATTTAGTAGATTTGAAATTCGAATATCGACATATGTAATTTCGATACAAGATTTTAATTGTATCTGCATTTTCCATTGAATTATTGAACTCACATGCTTAATATAAGTGGGAAGACATAAAACAAAGTGTAATTTAATGTTTCATAAAATTCCCATGCAACATGGTTTTGTTTGTTCCATAAAGTCCTCTCCTAGGATGTCCTAATCTGTAAGATATCAGTATCAATTTGGGACCCAGCTACTGTCCATTTGATTTCTAGCCTCTTCTTAACTCGCAAGAAAAACAGAAAATAAGAGGATTAAGAAAAAAAAAATTATGTTCTTATAATGAAACTTTCATAGAAATTTCGCATTAGTCACTTGTCAAAGAAAAAAAAAATGAAAGCAAAGCCCTGGAAAGACTACTTGAACCATTCAAGTTCCAATTTTTAACGTTTATTTCCCATTACGACAAATTTGTGTCTTTTACTAATCAAAAAGGACCTTTAGTTAAGAAATGAAAGTTTTACTAATTTATAAATTTGTTTTAAGGTTTGGTCTTACTAGTCTTCAATTATATGCATTCTTATTTGGTTCATTACAATTTACAGCTACGAATTAAATAAATTTTATAGGCTTTCTTATGCCTACTAAAGCACTCAAATGGAACTTTTTATTTTGTCTCCTACTTAACTATCGCCAATTTAACACTCATCAATCTTTAAAACCCAATGTTACTAAAAAAAAGGCAGTGGGTTTTTTTTGTTGATTCTTAACCAAAACAAAGCCCAATTAAAAGGTAAGCATGCAGTTGAATTTGAGTTCCCCACCAGCAATTTAAGGGAAAGAAATTCAGCCACTCCCCATTTTTACTGTTTTTAACTACTATAGGGCATGTTTCTCGTTACAGTGAAACACAATTTTTAATAAAAAATTACATTTCATCGTAAACGCAATATAAAATAAAATAAATTTTTGATTTTTGCGATTAAATCAAGATTCTGGAATTCAAATAAAAAAAAATCAAAATTTTGATGTTTTTGTGATTTGAAAATTGACTTTTGATATAAAATAATTTATTATTTTCACATCTTTAAATTTTTATTATTTTGTACATATCATTTTTTTTTTACATTTTAATTTATCATAATATTTTTTCACAATAATATCAAACATTTAAAATATTTTCATCATATTTTTTTAAAAAAACTTTTTTTCATCAACAACATTAAATTAGCCGTAAGTTACTACCTTCAAAGTCATGAAATCGCCTCCATGGCCCACGTGTGCTGCTATTTTTACACCCATTTAGCTTAAATAAGTTAAATTTGTAGTTGAAAGTTGAAACACCGCCTTCGCTATAAATTCATACTGTGCCCACACAACTACCGCTAGGCCCATTTCTCCCAATTGAAATAAGTACCCATTTTACACGAATCTATTCTGTTTCTTATCTGCTTTCCTTGTTAATCTTCACATAATTAAATTTAAAGTGAAATTATTTCATCCACATTTTTTATGGAGTTTTTAAATTTTACAATCGAATTAATAGAATGTACATACTCTTATGGTAGATTTAAAAAAAATTAATTTAAAAAATAAATAAAACATATGATTGTTTTATAACTTCACTAGTGAAGTTAAAATATTTCACTGATAATATATAAAAAAACAAATTCTAAAAAACTTTCTTTTTAATTTTTTATTGAGAAGCAAGTTTTTAGTGGATTGGAGCAGACCAATAATTGAGTTGAAAAATAAGGCATTAAAAAAGCAACTTGGGTCGAATTCGAATTAATTATGATGAACTTTGTGTAAAATATCATGAATTATCATCATATAAAATAAATGGGTTCACCATATAATTTATATTATATGCAAGGCAAGCCTTAAAGCATATAATGAGAAAAATTAACTTCATATTTATTGCTGTTATTGTAATAATTCGCCAAATCCAATGCCAATAGGAGCTTCATATTTAAGCTACCAGCAGTTGGGATTAAAGAAAGGATTCCTGCCTAACTCTTCATGGATGTTCTTACTCTAGAGTGGCTACTTTTCTTCCATCATTATCCCACAAATAATGTCAAAACTACATGTAGGAATAATGTGATCTCACTCAACTCACTTTCTATTATCAATAAATGACAGTTACCCAAAAGAAAGAATTATTTGCTATAAGATTCATCTATAGCTGCTAATTATGGGCAGATTTGAGGCCATCTTTGCTGATACGCCAGTCCCCTTTACCAATTTAATTATTGCTGGAAGAATCAAAAGATTTATCCTAATGCAGGCATAAAAATCTTCTTTGTTACCAAGAATCGTGCAAGCCATCTTTGCGATTCTTATCTGGAAAAAAAATGCATGATTGATTGGACGAGCGCCTTCCCCCTCTTATTGCGTAATTGTTCCAAAACTTAATTTATCCGAACTCTTCATTTTTTTTAAAGTATTTGTTCTGACATATATCCGGCGGACATGATAATCTTTCAAATATATAGAAAAACTTAAAAATAAATTGAGTATATCTGTATCAAATATATACCTATATCCGACACTTATCCGAATATGGATAATACAGTCCAAAACACCGTAATTCAAAGGACTAGTGGCTGAATGAGTGGCCCTCGTAGCAAAAAAAAGTTTGTTTTTGTCACCGAAGTGCCATCACTGATTAATCTTAGGTCACCTTCCATCAGAACAAAACATATCAGTGGCCTTACGTGGAGTAAAGAAAAATTTGCCCTGTCCCTCTGTAGAGGAATTTAAATTTAAAATTTGTGTTTTTATAATGAATTGTATTTTTTTCTTCCAAAGAAAATCCGAAGATAAACAGATTGCTTCAACTCCACTTCCAGGCCAAGACTAGATGTCGATCTCAGAAAGCACCAATTGGAAGGCACCTGCGAGACTCAAAACCAGGCATTGTATAGTAGAGGAGAGCGAGGTCAGAACAATTGAACCAACCCTTTTGACAAATGAATTGTATATTTGTATCTTTGAATTTTAGATTGTAACATGAATAGCTTGTTCAGATAAAATCAGATCAGTTTTTGCATATTTCACTCTTAGCAAGCTAGGAAATTAATTAGTTGCATGATCACTAAATGGTAAGCATGAGTGGCCAATGGAGGAAATAAGCTGTTGATGCAAGAATTGCTGGATTGTGTCTCCTATGAGGTATTATTCGTTTTGAAGGTTTAAAGACAGTTCTCACGGTTTTATCATTTAAGAAAAGACGCCTCATAAAATAAGGGTTGCCCTTACTTTATAAAACCACAATCCAATCCTTGATTAGTCGATGTGGGATCGTTTTTCCCTTCAACAACCACAATGGTTGCTGCTGATTGCAAGCCAATATTGAGCCCAAAATTCTAACATGGTGAGGGAGTTCATTTATACATTTTGTAACCAGAAAAAAGGGAAAAGGTGAGGGTGGAAAATGGGGGTAGTAGACTTCCCACTGCCACTAAGTGTCCAAGAATCTCTCTCTATATATTAGCAACTGATCTCAAATGGAAATCCAAGTAATTCCAACACCAATTTGATGGGATTGTTTCATTCTTATTCAGTGACTAAACAAAATATCCTAAGTTAGGGTGAATTTTCTTTCATTCTTTTCATGGATTCTTTCTGATGTTTTGTCTATCATCTCTTGTAGATAGAATAGAAATCGTCCCTACCTCTTTGGTAAGGCTAGGAATCTTTAACCCACTTGAATTAAGAATCTCCACATCCCTAGCCGCCCCCCATCTCAATTTTTAAGTAAAAAGAAATCCAAATTTTATTTTGGTATATGCTAAATATCAATGTTTCATAAACAAAATTTCTTCTTCTTTTTAAACAGATATGAGCACAATGTCTGTCTAAATATCTATCAAAGTAGTGCTTGTTGAAAACCCAAAGCCAAAATGTTGATTTATTCTTTGCCTGAGACATGCTCCTCGGCATTAGCTACAAGTTGGACTGAAAAACAAAAGCTCTGAAACTGCAAAGGCAAATATCAGGCATGTAAAAGGATGAGAAAGGATTGTAACATATATGTTTTTCATTCAAAAACATGTTACATAATTAAAATTTTGAAAAAAATCAAATATTTATTTTAAAAATCATTAATGAATTGCTGAAATAAATTTTATCATTTAATTATTACATATAATATGTAATAAATAATTATTCTTAAAAAAATCTAATTACATAACATGATTTAAATGAAAATAATATATACTAACGTAAAATAATTGTTTCTTGCCAAGATTAACATGCAGAATTAAATTATTTTTTATTTTTTATTTTTAAGTGACAACTGCAAAGAGGTTGGCCTGCAAAAGTTTCCAACACTGACCAATGAAAACAAAACTCTAACCCCTTACTCAACAAAGTGGTCAAAAGAGTATTTTAGAGTGAAGTGAAACCTCAGAAAAAATACGCAAAACAATACTCTTAATCTAGTTTTCGTATCAATAATTTCATAGTTAATCTTATAATTTTTATACCCTTTTGTATTTATATAAGGTAGGGATTATATAGAGAGAAGGAAATCCATTTTCCTTCAAAGTATCAAACTTGATAAAAAAGAGTATAATTAAGATGAAAAATTTCCATAAATTTCCAAAAGGAGTGAAACAGTAAACATTGTTGCAAGCTGAATAGAGAAGGAAGAAAGATGGGGAAAGGGTGAAATAAAAACCCTATTATTTCTTTGTAAATCATAATTCTTAAATATCTTACTATTTTTTTTTTGAGTAAATATCTTAAAATTTTAAATGAACTAATTAATGGTTTTGATTTAATATCAAAAGGCGTATAAAACTAGTTATAAACCCTTAAAACCAATTGAGTCAATCAACATTTTATTAGTATTTATTTTGAAAGAATTAAGCAAAAAATTATAGCGATACTAATTGAAGAGAAATGTTAATTAGTATCTATAGTGTTATATATATATAAAAATATATAATTAATATATTATTATTTTTTTAAATTTAATAAAAATAATATATTAAATATAATTTTTTTAAAATAATAAATAAATAATTTTTAATTAATGACTATAAACACGGATTAAATCCCCTAATTGAAATAGTATCAAATTAGTCTCAGATTCTTTGCATTAAAACCCGAAAGATTCTCCTCAAACTTTGGACACTATAAATACAGATCTCCCCCCCCCCCCCATTCAAGACATCGCTCCCAGAAGCCTCTCTTCCTCCGTCAATGGCGCTTCGGAAGACGCTTGCGAGGTGTCCGTTTAGCGATTACAGATCAGTTACCTCACCGCTGGTCACGGTTGAAAACTCTCCGATCTCAGTCCATAACATAACCCGGAAAGAGTACGTCACCTCCCCCGATCACGGCGAGAGAGGATTCTTTCGGCATTTCTTCCACCAGAGAGCTTCCGAACAGTCGTATCCGAAATTCTCGGAGATTTTCTCGGTGACTGTCGAGGAAAAACTGAGAGAAAAGCTCCGAGGCATTAACATTAGCGGAGATCGCCTTCGGTTGGAAGGAATTACTCCATCTCCGCCTTCGCCGGCGGATTTCATGACCGGTGAATCTTTGGCTAAGATTTCGTTTGAAGATGCGAGGAAGCTGGTGAGGGTTTCTCAAATCGAAAAGCTTAAAGCAAAGCTAAGAGAGATTCCAAAGAGTTCGATTTCTTATTATGAGTTTGCTCAAGTCTGCCTTGAAGGATGTGGAAATGAAGCTCAAGCTTTAGAGTTCGCCAAAATGCTGGATCAGTCAGGAAACGTCATCGTTGTAGGGAACGTCGTTTTTCTTCGCCCCGAACAGGTATAAAATTTCTCACCGCCCATCTTTTTTTTTATTTTTAATATAAGCCGTTTTGTTCCTAAACTGATTAGAGAAGTGCGATACACGCGCTATTGAAAACGTGGTTACCATGTTCCACATGCAAATGGGTCTGGTTCAGCCGAAATGGATAGCGGCGGTGGACCTTGTCATTAGTAGCTGAACTGACCCTCAACTATGGAAGGCTATAAATGGGCCACTTTCTCTATACTGCATGTTCGTGTGGATTTCAATTTGCACGCGCCTCCGACGATTTATTTGTTGTCCTTGACTGACTCTAGAATCTAGATAAATTTGATCCAAATTAAATCGGCTCTAAACTTGATTTGAATTATAAAATATATTTAAATATTTAAATATATTTTAAATAATAAAACGAATTTTTGAACCAACCGACATCGATCCAAATCAAGCTTGGAAAATAAAAAAAGTTATTTAGATTCATGCTGAGTCCGACTCAACTCATAAATATATCTAACGGATTTTTTTGTCCAGTTTTCAATATATATATATATATATATATATTCTTATTTTAATTAGTTTGGCTCAATTTATAAAATTGAGTTATTTTGTTAAAGAGACAGAGACAGAAATTAGATTCCTGAATGATTAATTAAAACATTATATGGGTATTGACTGATTTTTATTCCGACAGGTAGCTAAATCAATGGAGATAATAATTTCTGAATCGATGGCCCTCCCAAATGACCCAAGAAGAAAAGAGCTAGAAGAAATGGAGAAACAAAAGGCAGAAATAGACAAAAAGGCCAAGGCTCTGGTTCGTGGTGAGCTTTATTGTGGGCTGGGGTTCATGGTGGTTCAAACACTGGGATTCATGAGGCTTACGTTTTGGGAACTGAGTTGGGATGTGATGGAGCCCATATGCTTCTTTGTAACCTCACTTCACTTCGCCTTGGCCTATGGTTTTTTCCTCAGGACTTCCACCGAACCTTCCTTTGAAGGCTACTTTCAACGCCGTTTCAAAGCTAAACAAAAGAAACTCATGAAAGTCCACAGCTTTGATATCGAAACATATAATAAACTCCGCCAGAAATATTCTTATCCCAACTTCTCCAATGGCTTGCCGAACTTAATGGAGCGTTACTCCTCCACCTTAAAACATGAAGAGGAGGCACTCATTTAACGCTCATGCAAAGAAACTAGTGGAGTTTTTCTAGTTCTAATAAAATTATAGAACACAGAAGAAATTGATTATTATTATATATAATGTGGATTGCCGGAGACTTTGATATTTGAATGAGAATTTCCCTTCAAGTATCGATTATTTATTCAGATTTGTTAGTGTTAGGGTTAGGTAAAACCAAACTTTATGGGATGCAAGAAGCAGGAAGCAAGATCCACATGCATGGGATGGAGTTTAAAGTTTTAAAAGTTGTTAGCTTTAGGTGTACAGGAAAGAAAAGGATACGGCCCAACACTCTATTTAAATTTAGTTGAAGCCTATATACGATGATCCACTTATATTTTAACAAATTAATTATGGATTTAACAATATAATTATACTCATTGTGTACGTAAAATTTCGAATAGATCCGATATTTTTATCACATTGATAGAGATTACTATCTTTTTTAGTATATAGTTAATGGTTAAAAGTTTTTTTTTATCAAACAAATAATTATATATTTTTAATTTACTCGTTCAAAACTCAACATGCATGATCTACGTGAATATAACATGAAATACAACAGTCGAATTAAACAAATATAAATTATATAAAAAATTATAAAAATTTTTAACATTAATTTAATTTTATACATTAATTTTTTTTTCAATCCCTATTCTCCCCCTCTTTTTGTTCTAATTTTTGGCTTGTAATTTTTCTAGGGTTCTAGTGTAGGAAAAGTGGCACGTAATACTGTGCCCTAGGAAGGCGTTTGGTATGTTGGAAAGTGATCACTTTTCATGAAAAATAATTGATGGGAATGTGATTTCCATGTTTGGTATGCTAAAAACGGCTCACTTTCCTGAGAATGTAACTTTGCTTGGAGAGTTACTTTCCCACAAGTATTGGAATGTGATTCCCATTGAGAAGTGGTGGAAAAGTAACTTTCTCATATAGTTGGAAAGTTAAAGACAAAATTATCCTCTTTCTATTTGATTTAAAATTATCAATTAAAATATTATTTTAAAATATTTTGTACAAATATTTATTAATAATAAATATTATTGAAATATTTAAATAATATTTAATTTGCATTCAGCCTTTTAATTTTTCAATTATTTGAGAGCAACTTCAAAAATTTATTATTAACAAACATTTTTTTTATCATAAAAGTAACTCAAATTACCAATTGAAATATTATTTTTAAATATTTAGTACAAATATTTGTTAATAATAAATATCATTGAAATATTTAAATAATATCTAATTTTCATACAACCTTTTAACTTTAAAACTACATGAAAATAATTTCAAAATTTTATTATTAACAAATATTTTTATCATAAAAATAACTCAAATTACCAATTAAACTATTATTTTTAAATATTTAGTACAAATGTTTGTTAATAATAAATATCATTAAAATATTTAAATAATATTTAATTTGCATATAATCTTTTAATATTTTAACTACATGAGAGTCATTTCAAAATTTATTATTAACAAATAATTTTTATCATAAAAATAACTCAAATTACCAATTAAAATATATATTTTTAAATATTTAGTACAAATATTTGTTAATAATAAATATCATTAAAATATTTAAATAATATTTAATTTGTATCCAATCTTTTAATTTTTCAACTACATGAGAGTAATTTCGAAAATTTATTATTAATAAATATTTTTTATCCTAAAAGTAACTTAAATTATCAATTAAAATATTATTTTTAAATATTTAGCACAAATATTTGTTAATAATAAATATCATTGAAAATTTTTAAAATTAATAAAATTTATATTTTTTAATAAGGGTAATTTCAGAAATTACCATCAAATTTTTAGGATTTTAATCAGCACTTTTTCATGTATACCAAAGGCTGAAAAATTACGTTATCAGGAATCACATTTTCAAGAATCATATTCTCAGAAATCACATTTCATAAAATGTGATTTCTGTGAAGGTACGAAACATGTAGAGCTTGTTTGTGCTTAGCCCATAAATCAATTAGAAAATTTGGGCAGGATTAGGCTTTCCAAGACGAAAGCCCCATGTAGAGAAAATTGAAAATGTATTGAAAAGCAAGGAAAAAGAAAAGAAAAAGAAAGCTCCTTTGAGCCAGTAATCAGATGTTTGGCCGAAGGCCTTGAAAGGAAAGGAAAAGTCTCATATTATTCTGTTTATTTTTGTGCTCCTATTTCTCTTCTGAAATGGTTAAAATGCACTAATATATATAAGCAATTTAGGTAATATTTTTATAACTCGTAATTAAAGTGTAATCGAGTTGAGTCGAACTCAAGTAATAAAAAATTTAAGTTTGATTTGAAATTTGAAACTTGAGTTCGACTGAGTTTTATTTTTAAAGTTTGAGTTCGATTCAAGATGAAAATCGAATTATTCATGCTCGTTCAATTATTCAATTTCAAATTTGATTATTTATGTTTAAACTTGAGTTTGAATTGTGATTTTTTTTCGATATTAATTAAAAATAAAAAGTTTGATTAGATTCATGAGTTAATGAAATCAGGAATTAGAATACCTAGACTTGGTTTGCTTGAGAACTCAAATTGCTCGAGTTTGAGATCAATTCGATAACGATGATGAAGTCGAATTTGAATTTTTTTAAATCAAATTCATTTAATTTGCAAATATAAATGTCTCGTTGACATCTCTTTGTAATGAAACATTTTGCAGACTTTTCCTTTCCACATCTCTCAAGTTGCAATGTAGAATAGATTTTTTTTTTTGAGGTTAAGGAAAGGTCTTAATAACCGAAACCTTAACCAAGTTCTTCAGGAAGTTTGGTAATTTGTAAAAAAATAAAATAAAAGCCATTAACTTATCCTTTTTTATTTGTTTTATTTAAAAAGAATTGTTTAGGGAAACAAAATTTTGAGGTACAATCGACAGATGAAGTAATCTTGATTTAATGTTTAAACACCATTAATATCCAACCACTGCTGGCTGCTACTGACATTTCAACAAAAGTACTGCATTGTTTAATCAATAAGCAAAGATTATATAACAAAGAAAATAAACAGTAAGTAAAAGACTAAATAAGAATCTACTCAAAGATGAAAGATAGCCTTTGCTTCTGAAACAAAAGCCCTTTACATTCATTTAATACCTGTTCAAGGGTAAGTCCGAAATAAAATATTTTAGATTCAGATTGATCTAATCGGATTATTATTTAATCAATAAAAATTATTTTTATGTAAATTAATTATGAAAAAATATAAAAGGAGAAGCATTTTGTTTTTGCTAGAGCACATGAAATTTATTCAAGTGCAACCCAACCACCCCATAAAAGTTGTGGCACAGTCACGCAAAGCTTATGGCTTCTCCTCTTCATCTTTGGTTCTACAATTTCATTAGATTGACGAAAAAATGTTCATATTTATACACATCATTTACTTTCTCACCAAACAAACCAACCACACTCTTTAAAACTAAAAGACCAAACTTATCATCTCTTTTAGACAAATGAAGCAAACAATTGATTTCAATAAAATGTTAATATCTACTGACATTGATTAAGATGATATTTATAAAAAATATATAATTAATATATATATTTTTTAAATTCAATAAAAATAATGTATTAAATGTAAAAAAAAAAAAAATTAAAATAATTTTTATCAATCCAATAACCGAATTTTTTATTTTAATATTGTGAATTTATAACATAACGATCCAAACAACAAATTCCCGCAATCCCAAGCATCAAATTTACCCAAAAAGATAATAAATACCAAATAAAGGCTAACCTTAACCATGGTCATGAATCAAGAAAGATCATGTTCATGACCCGGTTGGACAAAATGTGATCAAATAATCTGACCCGGAACAAGTCCTAGTACTAGAGGCATCATCATAAGCATAACTATAAGCCGTGGGGCATGCATTCTTGAACATCTTCGAGTACTGTGTCGGTGAGCAAGTTTGCGGTGTAGCATGATCGCCGGTGCAGCAAAACTCCGGCGTGTTAAATGCGGCGCAGGCGCTTTTGCAAGCAACAATGGAACCCGAATCCATGACCCGTAATTCAACCGGGCAATTTGTATTAAGATCCGTTACACAACCCGCATATTGGCAATCCCCTGAACCGCCAACTGCCTTGACTCCTAAGGCAACGTTGTAACCATCCACAAGGCTAACGTCGTAAAAGTCCTTATTATCACTAGAGCCTCCAGCAACGGTGAACTCTACCAGGGTGACGGGCGGCGCACCACCGCCGGTGCACTTTAGAACGCCACCGCAGTCACCGGTTATGCATTTTCCAGACCCAGAGTTGTCAAACGTGCAGCCAGTTCGACCCCAGAAGCGGCCAGACCAACCGGATGGAGCCTGGAATTGGGCTGAGGAACCAGGTGACAATGCGAAACCACCATCACCAAGGGCAGCGCCACCGTTTCCGGAGAGAGAACCGGGCCATACAGTGAAACTGCAATGGTTTTGGAGTGTAAAAAGGGTTGCTGAAGAAAATATCGTCCCTGAAATTTTTGTTATAAGCAAAGTTGAGTTATTGTTCTTTGAATCAAAAGCTTAAAGCATTGACTGGATACTGATTCTAAATACTAAACTTTCAACTTTTGATTGGAAAAGATATATAATCTATCAAAACAAACAACTTTGATGCTTTAAAACATGGAATCTACTAAAGTAAAAAACAAGGAATTAAAAACAAATTACAAGCTTAATGCAACACACACACACATATATATATATATATATATATATATATATTGTCATGCAAATGAAGGGAAGAAATTTACCAAATGACAAGAGATTCAATCGAAAAAGAAGATAAACTCCAGAGGAAATAGCCATTATTGTTTTGCAAGGAAGGAGAGGTTGAGAGAAATGGGAAGGATTTGAAGAGATTTGATTGATGCAGGGAATTGGGATGATGGGGGAAGTTAATATAGAAAGTTAATGTATTTATATTAATATTAGGACCACTTCCACTACCCCATAAATTTTGTCCTATCTTTTCGTGAACAAGATTAGAATTTTTTTTTTAAAAATTAACAAGATTAGATTTTCGGTTCTCTTTGAGAGCATACTGTAAATTACCATTTTTTGTTTTGTTTTGTTTTACATTTTATACCTCTGTTATGTTTCATATTGATTTGGCCCTGTCTTTTGGTGGTAGGTTAAGATATTTGAATGTTGAATTCAAGGATTTAAACTATGATAGTAGGCATTTTTCGATTGCGTTGTGTTTATTGTAATCATAGATCAATGAATTTTATTACGGTTGTTGCGTTTATCTAATCATGATTTTCTTTTTACATAATTTATCGTAAAACATAATTATAATCATAATTTTTTTAAAATTATTTTTAAAGTAATTTATAACATTTAAAAAAAATTTATTTATAAAAGAAAAAGAATTATTTATAAATTGTAAATTGAATTTATATACATGTGATTTACGGTAGTGAACTTAACTGCTATGGACTGATAAACATTCATATCTTAATTACTATAAATATCGATGATAGAAAAAATCGATACCGTAAAATAAAGACAGTTTTCCAATACATAAGATGCAGAGAGAAAAAAGGGATTAAGATTCGGTGGTACTTAGTTTTTAGCTTGATTGCTAGCTGTTTCTGATCATGGTGTCGTGAAGCTACAAGATATATTGGATTCCCCCCGGCACCACCTCCGACTCTCACACGTCCTTCATTAAGCACTTACCCACCACCACCACCACCGCCACGTGCTTAACTTCCACACTTCCACCATATTCCCGATAATCTCTCTTAAATTAACCACTCTCTCTCTCTCTCTAAACTAAACTACCTTTTTTTTTTCCCTAATTTTTCCTTTAGACTATGTACTTACTATTTACAGATATAAACTCATTAACTGATGATTTCATCTTAATTATTTGTCCATAGGGATGACAATTTAAAATGCGAATTTGGATATCCGATCCGTTTTTTACGGATTTGGATTTGCAGACTCGGATAAAAGTCGGATTCGGATTTTATAATTACTATCCGCAGCGGATTAGGAGCGGATGCGGATATTAAACCTAAGATATCCATTACCCGAATCCGCATTACTTTTGCGGATTCGGATAGCGGATTCGGATATCCGAATCCGAATATTTGTAAAACACATAAATTTTATTTTATGTTTTTATTAAATTTTTTTTTGATTTATTGAATTCCGATTTTTAGCGGATTCGGATATCCGACGGATAATATTATTTAATTTGAATTTGGATTCGGATAGTAATATACGAATTAAATGCAGATAATTTGCGGATTCGGATTTTAAAACAGTTTTACGGATTCAAATTCGAATAATACAAAAAATACAGATATTCGACCCGCTGCTATCCCTATTTGTCTCCATCTTACTTTCACATTTCTTTTCTTCCCTCAAATCTTATTTACCATTGGAAATACCACATAAAATGTTATAATTATAGATTTATACCAGTAGCTAGTAGTACTAACTTTTTTTTGTCCTTTCACAAATTTAAGCATAAATATGGAGAAAAATCACGTATTGATAAACCTTATTACGTTTAATCAAAGTGTTGTGCGTGATATTGATAGTGTTAAATTCTTAATTTTAATGATTAGAATTTAATCTCTGGCAGCCTTTTGAAGTATAAAAAAAAATGTGTCCCGTGACATCACCAAGGTGTTGGCAGAATTTTATATAAAACATATTAACTAGAATTTTTTGTTCTATTACATGAGAATTAAAATAAAACAAGAAAGATAAACATATGACTCTGTCCGGAGTAATAATTTGAAACTGGCGAAATTTTACAGAGAGAAAGATATAATCCAATCTTAAAATATACGAAAAATCTTATCAAACCAATAAAACCCACAAATCTTAATGAATGACTGCCAATAAAACATGAAAAAGGAAAGTTAAGAATAAAAATGAAAACATTAATCCAATAGTACCTGGTGTCGAGAAAAGAAGAATAGGGACGAGAAAGAATGAAGGGACAGTTATTTTAGAGATTTGAGAATGGAAGAGATAATAATAATTAGATAGATGTTCGCGTTTCATTGCGAATATATTATCGAATTTGAATTGATATTTTATAATAAATTTGAAAGATAAATAAATAAGATAATTAAAGATAATTTTAAAAAATAATAACTCCTATCATTATACGACACTGAAAATAAAATTGAGAATTATTTGGTTGGTCATTTAGATCCGATAATTTTGGACACAATATAATTATACATTTCAAACATAAAATGAAAAAAATAATTAAAACACGACATGACAAAAAAAAATGAACACTACACAAATACACAAATGTATCAAAATCTACATAAAACGAATTATTAACGTGTAAAAATTTATAATACTTTAAACATACGATAAAATAAAACAAACACGTTACGAGTATACAATTTTTTCTCTAAATTGAATCATTATGGAAAATTATGTAAAATATGGAATGAACTGAGACACGACACGAACACATAAAATTTTCTCTAAATTGAATCACCATTATAAATTATGCATAATATTTAGATGAATTGAAACACGACACGAACACAATATGAAAAAATAATTAAAATACCAGACGAAACGAAAAATAACATTAACACAAAACAAATACACGAACATGTCAAAATCTACATAAAACGAATTATTAACATGTAAAAATCTATATAAATTTATAATACTTTAAACACACGAAAAAATAACACAAATACGACACAAAAAATAACATGAACACGACACATATGTGTCAAAATCTACATAAAATGAATTATTAACTTGTAAAAAATATATAAATTTATAATATTTTGAACACATGAAAAAATAACACGACCACGAATACTTTAAAAACACGAAAATACGAACACAAATACGATATGAATACACTAAAAAATCTCACCTAAGTGAAAGCCAATAATACCCCAACTAATTTATGTCTCACCCAAAATTAATCCCATAAATATGTGTTAAAACATAGCCTAATTACCCAAAAAACTCCTAAAAATTTGATCAAAGCCATTGCTAAGGTGGCAAAATAACATGAATTCAATATCCCTAATTAAGGCATGATGATGAGTTTGGGGATTACTTTTAAGGTTTGTTATAGATTCAAGTTTTGCTAATAACTGTTCTTAAATATTTTTAAAATTAATTAATATATTATTTATAATAATAAAATTATATTAAATATAACAGTTGATAACTTTATTCAAATTTTCAATAATATTGAATGAAAATATTACTATATATAATAATTTTAAATAATAATAATATAAGTTTTGCTAACAAGTACCTTTAGACATATATATTATTTATAATAAAAATCTTGTATTAAATGTAATAATTGATAATTTTATTAATCATTTCCAATACATTAAATAGGGATATTATTATTTATAATAATCTTAAAAACTGTATTAGAACAATCAATAATATAATCCTAATAATAATACTAACAAAAAAAAGATTAAATTCTAATGGTCAATGAAATAAGGGATTTGTGGATATAAAGGTATGGTTTTGGAAAAGGCAAGGAAAAACATAATCATTTATGTTTCATTATACTTCATTTAGGATGCGTGATATTATCGTGTTTGGGATATTATTTTATGATTGAAATTTTAAAAATTCAATTATAAAACGTAATTATTACGATTATACAATGAAAAAAAAAAACCGTACCTCGCATTCAACCATGCATTTTACACAAGGCGATCGGGTGAAGACGTTTTTGGTGCTGAAATCAGGAAAGCGTCTAGGGATACACTTTGACCTTTGGCCCTATTATTGGAACATTAAAAAACTCCTGAAGTTAGGAAAACCAGGCTTTGGTCTTTGGCGTTGGCGGTGGGACTTCCAAAGCCGTCATCTAATATTTGCTAATTACTTTCAATGAAGGATTCAATTTCCATGTGGACTTCTAATTTCTCTTATCTGATTCATAAACTATTATTAGACCCATCTAATTACCTACCCAGTAGTACCTGTCCTACTACATTTAAAGTCCATTTTCATTAAAATAATGATAAAATTAATATACTTCACTTCCTATTGTAATATTGTTTTTAGGCTTTAGCACAATAAACTTTTTTTGGTGAAAAAAAAAAACAA
This sequence comes from Fremontodendron californicum, assembly GCA_030761205.1. NCBI lineage: Eukaryota > Viridiplantae > Streptophyta > Magnoliopsida > Malvales > Malvaceae > Fremontodendron > Fremontodendron californicum. The sequence continues at coordinate 905,374 of JAULJL010000043.1, forward strand.
ACAAAAAGGGTAATATTCTTTCTTGTTATTGATATTGGTGTCATGTTACCATATTTATGTTTTTAAAATTATTAAAATTATATTTAGATATGTGATGAAAAGGGATTTCATGTTAGGTACCAGAGTGACGGAATAGTGTCTCACAACTAAAATAAGAGATGAGAAAATAGGAACTGAACACACAAAATTTAACGTGGAAAACCCTCAATGAATAAAGGGAAAAACCACGGGGCAAGACTAGAAGAATTTCACTATGAGAAAATATTACAACACCTCTCTCTAATTACTAGGAGAGAACAACCTCACAAAGAATATAAGAAAGTATACAAGAGAGGAAGAGATAATTCTTGGGATGGTTTTAATACTTCTCCTTAAGGCTCTTTATATAGCCTTCAAGGAGGAACTCCTTCGTTGCTCCCACCGATGTGGGACTTTCTTATATAAGTTCTAACAATTCTCCCACTTGAAGATTTGATTAAACCAATCATATCTTCACACCACTCTTTCTGTCTTGCCATTCCATGTTGCTTACGTTTCTGATAGACCATAGGAGGATCGACACCAAATAAACTTGTCAGTGTTGATTGGCTTTGTCATAACATCTGCTAGGTTGTCTTTGGTGTGAATCTTTTGCATATCCACACTTCCTTCTTCTACTACTTCTCGAACAAAGTGATACTGTATACCTATATGCTTTGTCCTGGAATGAAAGGCTGGATTCCTTGCAATGTGCAAGGCACTCTGACTGTCACAATACACAATAATCTTCTGCTGCTTGTGCCCGAGTTCTTCCATTAACCTTTGTATCCATATTGCTTCCTTGCATGCTTGGGTAGCTGCCATGTACTCAGCTTCTGTAGTAGACAAAGCTACAACAGTCTGTAACTTAGATAACCAGCTTACCGCTCCTCCTGCAAGTGTGAACACATAGCCAGTAGTGGATTTCCTTTTATTAAGATCACCTGCAAAATCTGAATCAACATAACCCCTGACAGCAAGTTCTGATCCTCCAAAACATAATGCAACATCTGAGGTTCCTTTAATGTATCTAAGGATCCTCTTAACAACATTCCAATGCTCTCTACCAGGATCTGCCATAAATCGACTGACCGCTCCCACTGCTTGTGCAATGTCTGGTCTTGTACATATCATAGCATACATAAGGCTTCCCACCGCTGATGCATACGGTACTCGAGACATTTCCATCCTCTCTGCTTCATTGCTAGGACTCATACCTGAGGATAATTTACAATTGACAGGAAGTGGGGTAGATATTGGCTTACAGTCTTGCATGTTGAAGCGTCGCAAGACCTTCCTCAGATAATTCTTTTGAGAAAGCCAAATTTTCCTGTCTTTTCTGTCTCGGTGAATTTGCATCCCTAAAATCTTGTTTGCGGGTCCCAAGTCCTTCATATCGAACTCCCTAGCCAACTGTGCCTTCAAATCTTGGATTCGATCTTTGTTGGGGCCTACCACCAACATGTCATCCACATACAACAGCAAAATAATGAAATCATTATCATCAAACCTCTTGTAGTACGTACAATGGTCTGAACTCAGTCTGTTGTATTCAAGGCTAATTATGAAAGAATCAAATCTCTTGTACCAACATCTGGGCGCCTGCTTTAGACCGTACAGAGATTTGGTCAACCTGCAAACCAAGTTCTTTTTGCCTGTTTCAACAAAACCTTCTGGTTGGAGCATATAAATTTCTTCTTCAAGCTCTCCATGTAGAAAAGCCGTCTTTACATCTAGTTGTTCAAGATGTAAATCAAATGCAGCACACATAGCCAACACTACTCTGATAGTAGTAAGTCTGACAACTGGAGAAAATATCTCGTTGAAGTCAATACCTTCTTTCTGAGCATATCCTTTTACAACCAATCTAGCACGATATCGTTCTACTTGATCATTGCTATCCCGCTTGATCTTGTAGACCCATTTGTTACCAATGGCTTTTCTGCCACGTGGTAATTCCACCAGTTCCCATGTCTCGTTCTTGTGAAGAGCTTCAATTTCTTCCTGCATTGCTGTCATCCACAGAGAAGCATCTGGGCTACTAGTAGCTTCATGAAAAGTTGATGGCTCTCCATCCTCTGTTAAAAGACAGTATGCAACATTGCTCTCCGTAACATACTCCGTGTGCCAATTTGGAGGCCTTCTCTCACGAGTTGACCGTCGAACTTCTACAGCCTCGGACTCAACTGGTTCTGGTACCTCATGCTCTGGTTCTGCTTCAGAAGAATCATCTTCTTGAGAATTTCTATCCATCTGCACTGTAGCAGTCTCTTTTGAAGTGTTGTCATTTGTTTGCTCACTTTGCAGTTCATTTTCTGCAAAAACTACATCTCTGCTGACAACAACCTTGCGGGCAGTGGGATCCCACAGGCGATACCCCTTAACACCGTCAGCATAACCCAAGAATATACATTTTCTGGATTTTGGATCCAGCTTTGTTCTTTCTTGGGAGTTGTACATCACGTACACAGGACATCCAAACACATGTAGAGAAGAATAATCAGCTGGCTTTCCTTTCCACATCTCCATAGGCGTCTTCAAACCAATCGCCGTTGATGGTGATCGATTTATCACATAACAGGTGGTTTTGACTGCTTCTGCCCAGAAAGATTTGGCCAATCCCGCTGTTCTCAGCATGGCTCTTGTTCTATCTAGGAGAGTTCTGTTCATCCGCTCTGCTACACCATTCTGTTGAGGCGTATGTGCAACCGTGAATTGTCTCATAATACCCTCTTTCTTACAGAATGCTAGAAAGTTACCGTCTACATATTCTCCTCCATTGTCTGTCCTCAAGCACTTGATTCTTTTCCCAGTTTCAAGCTCTACTTGTGCTTTGAACTCCTTGAATACTGGAAACACATCTGACTTCTTCTTGATTGGGTACACCCATAATCTCCTGGAATAGTCATCAATGAATGATACAAAATACTTTGCTCCACCCAGGGATATTTCTGGTGACTCCCACACATCAGAATGGATTAAGTCCAGTATGTGTTTGCTTCTTGTAGTTACTTTAGCAAACTTCAATCTATGCTGCTTGCTTATCACACAGTGCTCACAGAAAGGTAAATTGACCATCTTGAGCCCGGGCAGGAGATTGCGTTCTGCAAGGACTTTCAAGCCTCGCTCTGACATATGGCCTAATCTGCGATGCCACATCATCGTCGTTTCTTCTTGGCTGGCTGCTGCAACTGATGCATCTGCCTCTTGCAACGTCTCTCCCAAAAGCATGTATAGATTGCTTGTGATCTTCTCTGCTTTCATCACCACAAGGTTTCCTTTCACTACTTTCAATATTCCACATTCAGTGTGGATCTTGCACCCGAGGTCATCCAATTGTCCAATTGACAATAAGTTCTTCTTTAAGCCCTTCACATGTCGTACCCCTTGAATTTTGCGAACAGTACGATCATGCATTTTTAATCTGACGGTACCGACTCCAGCAATATCTAAGGCGTGATCATTTCCCATGAACACAGATCCTTCCGAAATAGGTTCATAAGTGCAAAACCAATCTCGGTGTGGAGTCATGTGCCATGTCGCACCTGAATCCATTATCCAGACATCATTGAGTTTCTTTCCGCCTTTAGAACTAGTCGCTGCTTCACTATACAAGATTTCTCCATCATCTGAGGTACTTGCAACACAACCTTGGGAGGTTGATGTTTTAGAATTCTTTTCTCCACCCTTCTTATTATGCCAACACTCCTTCTTCGAGTGCCCTCTCATGCCACAATTGTAGCATTTAAGATTCTTCCTTCTTCGAGATTTTGATCTACCATGATTCTGACTCCCACTGGAGCCACGTTCTGTTGATCTGCCTCTCATCACCGTTAAAGCCTCTGCTTGCTTTGAATTTTCTGACCTTTCCTCCTTATTCTTGCGCCTGGATTCTTCTTCAAGAATAGCACCGGCAACATCATCAAAGTGAAGAGAGTCACTAACATTGTTATTTGTGATGTTGATGATGAGTTGATCATACGAATCTGGTAAACTCTGAAGTAGAAGTTCCGCACGTTCATTTTCCGCTATTTTGAAATCTGATGCTGTGAGTTGAGCAAATAGCGTATTCAGAGTGTTGATGTGATCCGTTACCGACGTGGATTCACTCATTCGAAGAGTGTAGAGTTTCCTCTTTAAGAATATTCTGGTGTGAAGTGACTTCACCTCGTATAATTTGTTTAGAACATCCCAAATCTCCTTTGCAGTCTTCTTCTCTGCAACACTTGACAAAACTGAATCCGCCATTGCTAGGTGCAGATTGGCAACAGCATTGTCATCCTTCTCTTTCCACTTTTCATCAGTCATTTCTGTGGGTCTACTTTCAATTGCTTCTAGACAATTATCCTTCCTCAAAATTGCTCTTATCTTCAATTTCCACAAGGAGAAATTTCTCCCACTGAACTTCTCTATCTCGAATTTTGCTGCCATGTTTGTACACGAACTGAAACGAGTTACACTATTTCACCGTGAATAGTACCGTATACGTGAACAGTATTGTACGTATGTCGTACACTAGAACAAATCCAGTATACGTTAACAATTACTGCAAAAGTATACAACCACACGTATGAATAATAACCGTATCTGTGAATAGTACAGTACAATTGAATAGCCCGTATACTGGAACAGTGACCGTAGCCCGTGAATAGTGCACCAGGTAGGTTCCCAGGAAAGAGAGGTGGGTCACTGATAGACACACTTAAATACCAAGTCTTTCCTAGCCAGAACTTCCCTAGACACTTTCACACTACCACACTTTATTTCCAGCAACAAGAATAATTCTTTTCTGATGTGGAAGATCAGACAATACTGCAACCACAGAGCATACTAAGAACCAACACTTTCACTGCAGCGGAATAAGGATCACGAATCAATGGCTCTGATACCACTGTTAGGTACCAGAGTGACGGAATAGTGTCTCACAACTAAAATAAGAGATGAGAAAATAGGAACTGAACACACAAAATTTAACGTGGAAAACCCTCAATGAATAAAGGGAAAAACCACGGGGCAAGACTAGAAGAATTTCACTATGAGAAAATATTACAACACCTCTCTCTAATTACTAGGAGAGAACAACCTCACAAAGAATATAAGAAAGTATACAAGAGAGGAAGAGATAATTCTTGGGATGGTTTTAATACTTCTCCTTAAGGCTCTTTATATAGCCTTCAAGGAGGAACTCTTTCGTTGCTCCCACCGATGTGGGACTTTCTTATATAAGTTCTAACATTTCATTGTATCAAAGTCTCAAAATAATACTAAATTTTTATAAATTCAGTAACAAAATAACATTTCGGCTCAATAAAAATCCATTTTCCACCGGATGAGATTGGAATTTACATGGATTACAATTGAACGTGGAGAAAGGGGAAATGAGATTGGATCTCATAATTCATAACATGATAGGGTATGTGATGATATTGTAGTCGGAGTTATAAATGAGAATCTCAGATGCATGCGGCAGCTGCTGCGCTTACCAGTCTTTGTAATGAACAGCAATCAGCAAACCAACCCAACCCAACCCAACAAAACAAACATATCTAAATAGCAAAAACAAACAGAATTTATGTGCTTGATTTTTCTTTTTTAATCTAAAACCCTTTTCTTGGGGGTTTGAAGAGCTGTATATTCCCCGGTGCTAATCTTGACTAGCAAACACCGGTCATCAGGGATCTTTAGAAAACTCTTTGCTATAACTTTACATTTTTCTAGCTCACGTGTTAGAAAAAATTAAATAAATTCTTTTTCAAGTCATGTGCTTGCTTTGCTTCTAGATAAAAAAAAAAAAAATAGTATTAACAACATATTCTCCAAAATAATAGATTGGGGGATATTAGATTTAGATATGTTGAGATAATTGCTGACAGACTTGTTTTGTTACAATTAAGGTTAAAATAACAACAACAAAAAAACTTTGAATTTTATTTTTTTTTATTTAGGTAAGTGTTTATACTATTATTGATACTTTTAAACAAAATAATTCATTTTATTATTTGCAAAATTAAAGTTCTTGTATGTTATTTATATTTATATCCAATTAATTATTTTATTTTAACTTTAAAAAAGATAATAATACTAATAACAATCAAAACATAGCTTTAAAACAGCTTCCTTGCTAAAGATAGATACAAATTTAACCAACTAAATTACTTATTTAATAACAATTTATTTTTTTGGTACAATATTTTAATTATTAGTAATTTATTTTATTTTATGTGATTGGTCAATTGGGCAATGCAAGCTATGAGTAAATTTCATAAGTTTCCTTAGAAAACGAAGAAACAATAACCAAACTAATATACATTCATTAAAAAAACCAAACAAATATAAATAGCTTATCCTAATTCTTATTCATTTATAAAATAACCTCTTGATGTATGTACTTACAAACTTTACAGATAAAAAGTAAGAAAACTGCCGAGTTGAATGTTATCACAATTATTGTGGTGACTATGATTGTAATTTTTTTTTATTATTATTTTTATTTTACAAAATTTATTATAAATATAATAATTATAATTATAAACATACAATTTTTTATAACAAATTTTTTTTTAATAATTTATAATATTTTATTTATAAAAAAATTTATTTATAAATTATAAATTAAATCTATATACATTTAATTTATAATCATGAACTTAATCTTCATGAACTGAACTGCTAACCAAACAAATTTTAATTGTAATAAATACCTATATAAACACTTAACAAAATCCAAAAATAGAGAAATTTGTACCCATTCATTAATCATTTCCCTAAACTGAGTAACTATAGACTATAGAACAAAATATTATACAAGAAAAAAGTGGGTGAAGAAATTTATTCACTCTTTATTTCGGACGCCGAGCTACCACAGGAACGAGCGGAAGAAGAAGAAGAACCACCCTGTGGACTAATGTCATCAACATTTCTCTTTCTCAAATACCTCTTAACGTAGAAATCGAGGAAGAGCCAAAGAATTAAGCCGTTGAGAACAGAGTTGAAACTCCAAGCTCCGATCCCATTGCACCCACCTTTCAGAAAATGCAGAAAAAGAACCCCAAAATGGCAGATCAAATTACACCCCAAAAGCACCACTTGGCAATTTACCACGAAAGGGAAGCAGGCACTTGGCAGCCCAATCGCCGTCCAGAATCGGTACCCATATACCACGGAGTATAATAAAGTGGCTAATAAAATGGCTAAGACTTGAAACGATTGAGAGAATTCGAGCCATAGAAAAGACATGCAAAGAAGAATTGATTGGTTAAAGAGGCGAAAGAAAGTTAATTTACGGTGGCGGAGGATGATGAAGAATGTTCGGAAGAGGTGAAGGAAACGAGAGAGGTAAAAAACGTAGGACCAGAAGAACACGCGCCCCGAAGGGCGCGTTCCGAGTGGGAAGCAGAGGAACCATTGGAATGGGGTGGTGATGGTTTTCGTGCGGCGCCAGAACCAGCGGGTATCGCGAATATCGGCTGCCGCGGATAGGAGGATGCCAACGAAAATGACGGCGGAGATTAAGGCGATGCAGAGGCTGTGGATGGCTGGGATTGGTCCAAGCGGAACCCGTCGACGACGTTTGGGGAGGATGAGAGAGAGGAAGCCATGGAGGGTGATGGCGGCGACGACATAGACGGCGATGGAGGAGAAGAGGAAGGACCACGTTGAGCCAAAGGTTTGGGTGTTGCTCCAACGGAAGTTCACGATCGACGGATGCTCTGATAGCCAGTATTTCACGGATTGCATCATGATCAATTTTATTTCACATCAAACTCCCAAAAAAAAAAAAAAAGCAAATTTAATGAGCAATTTCAAAGACTTTTACTTATTTCTGGAAGACTCAGAATCGGAATAAAAGTTGGGATTTGGGATTAAGAAATGGGGCGGCAAATGACAAAAACAAATTGAAGGACGGCGCGGCTATTTGTACCTTTGAGGTGGCAAACACTGCTTGGAGAGTGGGACTGGGAATTTGAAGGTCAACGGGAAAATCCTTTTCCCGGTTCCAATTATTTTTTGTTTCTTAAAAGACAAAAAGAAGAAAAGGTAAAAAAATAAATAAATAATAGGTGGACAATTCTTCCGACCAGTCGTGGTAGCTGGGTTCAGGGGTTCCCAATTTTTTTTTTATTTGTATAAAAAATATAGAGTAATAAAGTAATAACAAATTTTTACTATAATTTTATAAATAAAAAAAGAAAAGTGCTTTTTTTTTCATCTATCAAAAGAAATTTACTTTCTTTCGGAGTCATTTTTAGGATCTGATAATTTGGGCAAAATTAACTGATCCTAACATGACATAATTATTGATATCTTTTAAATGGTGGAAGAGGGTGAATTTTTTAAGATTGTCAAACAAAAGTTGAGGGTTATATGTAAAGATAGATAATATTTTCGGATTCATTTTGATACTTAAATTAGTTTTAATTCAAAAGATTTTAAAAAAATACAAGATAATTTAAAGTTCAATGTCGTTTTCTTTTGTCTTGCATAAGACCAACAATTACTAATCTATTTATATTTAATTATTGAGTGTTTGTGAGCGTGATAAATGTAAACTAAATATATGTTGCATTTAAATTGCTGGATAATTGTGGACTTGCATAATATTTTATATGTAAAAATTCAACATGAGGAGATAATAATAAAACAAGTTTTGCATTGTCTATTTATATTTTATTATAACATGAAAGTTAATTATAAAAAATAAAATTGTTACAATTATTTTATACAAAACTTAGAATTATGGAATGAAAGTAAATTTGTTAATAATTCTTAGTTATTTGAAAGTAAACACATATTTTTTTTCTTTCTAATGGATAAAAATTTATCCTCATTTTTGTATATAATGAATTATCCTTCTAATGGTCAAAATTGGCAATTTTTTTATGTTATCTTTTAAGGCAAAAAAGTGATATGAAATGTCTAATTAAGATTAAATCAAAGATCAATTCATCCACGTATTCACTGAAATTTGATTCAACTCTCATCTAACTTTTTATCCAAGGAGTGGAAATGGATAATTCATAGGTAATATTTACTTATTTCTCTTAACTTTCTTTTAGATTTTTTAATTGAAAATTTCTTCAAAACACATCTATCCGATTTAACTTAAATACTTGAGAAAAAAACGTGAAGTACATCAAAATCTTAAATCTTAAATTTCTTACTATAAAACATTATCACTTACTAATTTGATTTTTTTTAGAAAAACTAAATTGATTTTTGTCTGATCAAAGTTACTTAAAAAAAAAAACAATACCCATGGTTTATGACATTGATTGACCCATGTCTTTAGTTTGTAATTTTCTTGTTGAAATGATATATACAAACGAGTTATGTTACTTGCCCATCAATTTTTATTTCAAATATTTGTACTCTAATATAAAATTATTGGATAAAGTTAAAATTGAGATCTATTATAAGTTAATTTATTAATAAATGAAATATTACACTTAAACTAATAAAAATCGTGAGATGAATAATATTTTTCATACAAAACTGAAAACTGTATATTACGACCTTGAACAAGATATCATTGGGCAAATATTCTCATTCAATTCACAAGGGCCGGCGGTAGCCTTGGGAATATGAATCACGTTTCTAGCCTTAATTTGGTCAATGTATATATATATATATATATATATATATATATATATATATATATATATATATATATATATATATATATATATAAAAGAAAAAGCTATACGTGAAGAGTGACATCCCCAACAAATAGAATTTAGCTTAATTGAGAATTAAATATTACATCAATACGTCTAGAATGTCAGGTTTAAATAAGAAAAGATGTTGATCAAAGTTCAATGCATAATAAATTTTGGCCTACTTTTCCCATTACATTCAATTGCATATTCCAGGTTCCAAGTAATGGTGCTGGGATCCTTAACCTCTTTCCCTTTCCATTATAACTTGACAATCCACTAATTTAATTCACCATATATATATATATATATATATATATATATATATATATATATATATATAGATTTGATAATTTCGGACATGATATCATGAAAAAAATAATTAAAGCACACAATACGATATAAAAAAATAACACGAACATGCACGAATATGCGAACACTTCAAAATCAATATAACATGAACTATTAACGTGTCAATATGTATATAAAATATATAATATCTTAAATACGATTATGACACGAGAAAATAACACGAAAACAATATGAATATACGAATTGCCAAACCTAAATAGATATTTAAGATTTTATTTACGAATGTCTTTAAAATATTATTTAAATCCACTAATTTTATTTTCATTTTTTATGCATTAATTAAAAATATTATCATATATAATAATATTAAAAAATATCTTTAAAATATTCATTAATAAAATTCATATATATATATATATATATTAATGCATTTTTATCATACTTTATAATTCGCACGTTTTCCTTATTTTGTTTATAATGTTATAGTTCCAAATTCCAATGAATTGGCATCCTATATATTCGTATTAATTTCACAATTATCTCTAAATTTCAAAGATCTATTATGTGCAATGTCATAATTTAGGAGTTATAAAAAAGCTTTTTCCTAATAGGTGTCTTAAAAATATTTTTTAAGATTATTATAAATACAGTAATATTCTCATCCAATATATTGAATATGATAAATAAAATTGTCAATTACTGCATTTAATACAATATCATTAGTATAAATAATATATTAATTGACCTTAAAGAATGTCTTAAAAACACTTATTAATAAAATCCTTTTAAAAACTCATATGTAAATGAGTTCAATTAACGAAAACTTACATACACTATTTAAGGATAATTAAAATATCATTTAAATAAAGATTTTTGTATTTGATGCATTAGTCTAGCTATATTAAAAATATATATTAATTGTTTTTTAAATATTATCTTAATCAATATCATTAAATACCGATTAACATTTTCATAAGTAAAGTTGTAAGTACCAAAAATTGGACCATATTTTAATCACTATTAAAATGATAAATTGTCATTGATTACATCATGTTAATATCATATTCTAGACAAATAATGTCATACTAAGCATATATGTTCCATCAATTTTTTATATGAAATATCACAAGACTATATAATTGATTGGAAAAGAAATATACCTTATCCCATATCATTTGTTTACTTCTTGTCCTTCTTATAAAATTAAAAAATTTTAATTTTTGTTATTTATATTATATATAAAGTGTTTGATTGAATTTAGTGTTACAAATCAAGTGACACTCAATTAGTAAAAATACAAAAAAAAATGCCAAACATAACTATAATATCAAAAATAAAAAAATATATATATTTATTTCTTTCAAAATTTTATATACATGTTTTTTTTAAAAAAAATACCTATTTATTCCTAAAAATATCAGTTATAACAATTATCCATTTTTTTACTTAAGATTTTTTAAAAAATTATTTTTTACCCAATGATGTATCAAAATTTATTTTATTAATATGTATCAATTTTAAATTTTTAAATTTTATTTGATAAATAAAGAAAAGTATTTAATAAAAACTAAAGTGAAATAAAAACAAGAAATCTTTATATATCAACAAAAAACCTGAGCCATTTTTTAATTAGCAAAATGGGCTTTGCACTTCAAAGAAATTGGGCCCATTATTGAGAGCGGCAAGTCCATCCCTGACTCGCGAAATTATTAAAAAAGAAAAGGCTTTCCCCCCCCCCCCCTTTCTTTGTAACTGCTTATGTAAGTAAGAAACTAAATGTTTCTCTGTTCTTGTAGTGACTATAGATCATGGTACAGACTCAGAGTTTGCAACCACATTAATTTCTTTCTTTTGTTTGGTTAATTGAGCTTGTGACTCTCATTGTTGATTCCAGCTTATTATTTGTTTATATATATTTTTTAATTATTAAATTTGCAATGGGAGGTTACTTTTTAATTGAATTTGTTTGCCGTAGCAGATGGTGTATGCCAAAATGATCCCTATTTGTATGGAACTGATTGATTGTATGGAAGATTATTTAGTTTTATTGGGTTATATAGCTTACAATCTTGATGTTCTACTTTAAACAGGAGGGGTATTTTGAATGTAAATGTAGAAAACTAGTGTTCATTGTGCTGACATGTTGGCTTTCTAGCTCCTTTTTTGCCTTTATGTCAACCCAAAGTTGGATATGCAATGGGGGGAGCTGCCCTTAGAAATCTGTTGTTATATTATACTAGATGTTGTATGAATTTCCCTGTTTGTCAGTACTCATCGGCTATGTTACTAGGATTCGGATGTGAGTGTCGGACACAAGTGTGTTCGACATGGGTATGTTCAATTTTTTTTCAAGATTCTCATGTATTTGGAGGGTCCTTGGAGGATCGTATCTCCATACCCATGTCCGGATATGCGTCGTATATATATGTCGGACACGAATACTTCAAGAAAAATGAAGAGTCGGAACAATATAACTCAACGGTTAGAATATAGAACCCTACCATTTCGAAAAGGGAACCACCACCTTGTTGTGCATCCTCTGCTGTCCTGTGCGCACACATGCACTATAGCTTTTTGTTTAAGTTGATTTTATTTGGCACTAGAAAGGCTCTATATGATCAAATTAATGGTGGAGTCTGGTGTTGGTTTTATTCTTAAACTACTTTCAGACAACCATCACATGATTTGGCTCAGGCTGTCCTCGATAGACACTGTTTCTACTTGAACTGTAAATTTTTGTCCAAGATACTTATGGGCTTCAATTGTTGCCATATGTTTCTTTTATGACATGTGGTCCTGAAATGGCTTCATTTGATCAGCCTCCTTGAGTAATCTGATCCACTTTTTTCAGATTTTCTTCTTGATTGTGGCCCCTTTGTTTGTAGTTCTAAGCTTTAAGCACATGGGTTGCTGGGCCTAGTGTTTTGGTTCTGGTGAAATGCAGATTTGAAAGTTTTGCCTTCATGTCAGGTAATTTCTTTTTTCTTTCTATTAATATAAGATAAATATAGCTCAATAAGAATATGTGATTTTGGTTTTTGATTTTGAATAGACCTGTGTTTCTAAGGCTGGTTTAACGTTGCTTTTAGCACAATTTTTAAGATCAAAAGTTATTTTTTATTATAAACGTAATATTAAATAAATAAAAAAATTTAGCTTCTACTGTTAAAATCATAATTTGAAAAGCCAAATCAAAAAACAAAAAATATAACTTTTAGATTTTAAAAACTGGCTTTTGAATAAAATAACTTTATTATCCTCACATCTTTATACTTTTATTAATTTAAACATATCTTTTTTTGACATTTTAATTTTTTACAATACTTTTTCACAGTAATGTTAAACACTTAAAAAATTTTAAACAATAATTTTTTACTACACTTTTTAAACATATTTTTTGTTCAACTTAATTTTTTTAATTTAACTTTTTTTAACAATAATACTAAATTAACCCTAGCTAGACATATGTTGGTCTCTGCCATCATGCAAAATGCTAGGCTCACATGGCGCACGAAAATGGTCGCTATTGTTGTGCGTCTCGAGCTGTATCCATAGGAATATAGGATCAGGCTGGTCGGGGTCTGGGTGTGTGTCAGTCTTTCTAGTAAAAGTGGACCATCACTTTCTTCAACTCAATATGTCACGGTTCTGCCCTGTGACATAATGTTATATCTGATAATTTTTTTAAATATTTAAATACGATACGAAAATATAATATGAATATATATTTAATAAATACGAAAATAATATAATAAACATAATATGATACGTTAAATATAATTAATAAAATATATTTAATATATATATTATATTTAAAATTTTGATATATTTAATAATTTATATTGTATTTATATTCGAATTATTATATCTATATAATGTCGATGCACTTTTTCTTGCTAGTTGCGGTTCAAATGGATAAGCTGTGGTGCCCTACGATATCGAGATTGCTGGCTTCACTTTTTTCATTTGTTGAGAACGACATGGCATGTTTAATAGTAATACCCAATATAATAATACATATTTTTTACACAAATAACAGTAATATATTTAGTAAAATGATTCAGGGTATTTATAAATTATGCAAAAAAAAAAAGAATTTAGGGATTTGTAGTTTATACCATTCTTTAATTTATATTGAATCACCATGTATTGAAATATATATATATATTTTTCAGTTTAAAAGAAAAATATGAAGGTTCAAAATAAATAAAAAATTCCAATGGTCAAAAGGAAAGAAGAAATGTATACTCAATAGTAGAAAATCTGAAGTATTCACATAATTGATTAATATATGATTAAAATATTAAAAAACTCATGAATTATTTTATCTTTTAATTTGTTTAAAATAAGTCTTTATTTTAAATTAAAAATTGATATACATTAAGAACTTATTTAGTATAAATAAAATGTTAAAGTTTATTTGGATACAAATTAAAAATTAATGAATGTAAATTAAATGTTAAAGATTTTTTTGAATGCAATAAAAATATAAAAAATTATTTAAGTAAAATAATAAAATTAATTTTTTATTATTATTTTAACCTTAATATATTGATATCCAGCTCTGAAACATGATCTCGTCTTCTGAAACAATTCTCTTCATGGTCCACACGCTTATGTAAATTTTGGAGTGCTTGAAAGTTCATTTCATGGTAAAAAAAAAAAAGGAAAGGAAATTGAAGAAGCTTCTTTGTAAATGCATGAAAATCTGTGCGTTTTTCTAGGTACCATTTTATTTTTTGTCAAATTGTTTAGTAAATTAAATTAAAACGAGGAAGACCTAAAATTTCAACTCTAAAATTTTCAATTTTTCAAAGGGTTTGTCCTAATTCATGCGGTTGTTGTACTGAACTGAAACACCGACGTACATGTACTTTAATATTACTTTGGGATGACTTAAGAGTCTTAGATATTATGTTATTTGAATTTAGGTTAGTATCGGATGTGATTTATATTTGATATAAATATATTTAAAAGATTATAAGTTATATTTATATCTGAATATGTATTAAACATAAATATTAAGTACAAAAATGCTCATGGATCGAGTCGAATTGGGTCGTGGTTCGAATTTTTTTTATTTCTTTGTCCGGCCCTGTCCTAGATAGAGCTGGCACGTCGATCCATATTTACTGTTCATTCTATTAAAAATATATTTTTTATTTTTTAAAATTTTTTATATATATATTTAAAATTAAATTTAAAAAATATTATTTTTTATTAAATAAACAGTGATCCAAATCAGATCAAATCGATTAAAATTATTAAAATACCTGCTCCACTCTGACCTGTATCGAGCCGAGTTTAAGTAAAATATTTAAAAATAAAAAAATATGCATGGAGAAAAGGATTGAAGCATGTGAAGCTGATTTAATCCGACTTTTATGACCAATCTGGTTTGGGGATTGTCGGTGACCTTTGGAAACTTCTGTCAGCAATATTAACAAAGCTTACGTTTGAAGGAGTAATAAGTGTAAGCCCGAGCTCTCCATCTTCAAAGTCTTTGTTTTTGTGTTTTTTACATAACAAACTCATAATTGGCACTGACTGTCTTGTTAGTTGGTTGTTGACATTGTACCTCCCAGGGATCTTTGCCTTGCCTTGCCCTGCTTCTTACATGCATGCATATATCCCAATTACTGGGGTATGTTAGAGGGATGGGTAGAATGGGGGAGTAATTACTCTCCATTTCCTCAACTCCATTTTTTTTTTTAATTCGAATTTCAAATATGTTTAATCTCATTTTTTAACGATTATTGCATAATTAATTAATTGAGCTAAGTTTCGGATTGACTTTAATTCCTTTGTTAAATTATACATTCATGCAAAAGTTGGTGATGAAAGAAAATTACCCATCCAGCAATCTAAGTTGAAAATCACTTAAAAGTTAAGACAAAATCTTTAAAAATGATCTAATTTAATAATAAAAATATTAATATTTTTCCCATTAGTGCATGATAGCTGATATAGCTTTTAAAGTCAAATAGTAAATCCATTTAGGCAACTTGGTTTGAATGGTGGGTCTCTTCAAATCTCTCTAGAGAACAAGGATCAACCAAAATTCTAATTAATAAAAAGGATACTGTGAAATTAAAACTTCATTCGCATGCCATTGCCACAGCAAACAAAGAAGTTTCTTCTATATATAGTTCATCCAAGGTAGTTTCGGACAGACCAGATTCTATTGTCTCTTCTTGTTGATAATAGTAGAAATATTAATAGGTTTAGGATTACTTATTTCTCAAAATTTTCGTAATAGGTAATACTTCTAAAATGAAAGTTATAGCCCAATTACAGGGAACCCTATACATAAAAAATAATGAATGATAATTATATCAAAAGAGATTTTTTAAGAAAACGATAATTATATCAAATGCTAACGTGAGTTGATGCAGTTGATTGAGTACTCATTACCGTCTTGACAAATATTAGGGTTTGAGTCTCACCAGTAATCTCACTTGATGAATGATCTGTAAGTACCGCTGTTAGCCCTCTCTGAAACCTGTGGTATGTTCTGACTCTGAATTAAGACAATCCCTCACTTAAACTTTTATGTACAAAAAAAAAATGTCATAGAAAACAGATTTCATATATATATATATATTTTATAGAATGATACATTTGAATATGATTAAAACGATACGTTTAATACATGTTTCATATTCGTGTTTAAAATTTTAACCAATCTCATATTCATATTTATATAATTAACATAAAAAAAATATGAAATACGACATTTACATATATTATCAAATATAATTAATTTCTTAGGACGAGGAAGCATCAACAATCATGTTACTTGAATAAAGTTTATACGTTTTTTCTTTAAAATTCTTTTTCCTTTTTCAAGAGATTTCCTTTTCGAATAAATGTAGAGTTTACTATTGCAAGTTGCAATGCTTTACTTTTTTTCTTTTTTAAATATCTTTTTCCTCGTATGGTCACAATTGAGAAAGGCAGAGAGCACAAAGAAAGCACCCCTCGTTTTCATTCTCCCTTTCAATATATGTGTCAAAGATGCTTTCTTTCTTTTTCTTAAACTTATTAATATAAGGGGAAAAAACCCACTGGTTTAGACAATAAATTACATTATATATTCTTAATTTGAAATTATTGTTAAAATTTAAGAATTAATGACAAAAAGAAAATGAATGATGATGATATGGTGACCTCATGCTATATTGAAAAAAAAAAACAAAGAACTAAAGAATATTCACCTAAAAATGAATCCAAATTTTCTGTGCTATTTTTCTGCTTTTACCCGTACTCTCACTCTAGTAATGAGTTGTGCATCCGTTTTTTTGTTCTCTTTACTTATTCGTTTTTAATGTTTGATCCGATTCTTTATCTAAAAAAAAAACCGATTTACCTTGAAAAAAAAAAGATGAATACAAAGACGATGCAAATAAAAGAAATGGTATCGTAGAATTTATCTATTCGATCACCGGTAAAATACTAATCGATCGTATTTGTATTTCGTAGCTCCCATTAAACAGTTGAAAATAAACGAGGAAGAAAGCGACACCGAAAAAACAGACGTGCGGCTCATTATGAGAGTGGAAGCACGGATAGAAGAAAAAAATGAGAGTAGAAGATTTTTATTCCCTAAAAACCATAATTGACAATGAATTATGGAAATATATATAAGCTTATTAATAACGATATATAAATAAACTATGTCCAAAAAATGATGCATTATTTATCAAAAAAAAAAAGAAAAAAGTTCTGGATTTATTGCAAGAATGCTACTCTTTTCATTAGAACTTTAAATCTCTCATTTCATTTACTTGAACCCAAATTTTACTATTGCAGAGCAACTCTATTCTTTACGAAAATGCAAGCCTTTCCTAATTGAGTGAAATGGAAAACAGCATTTGAGAGTTGAGGGAAAAGGGCGTAGGACCATATTGTGGACCCTTTTCAAATATATTTAGAGTTTAGACGGTACATCCGTCTAAAAGTTGGGTTACTTTTTCGATTTTATGAATTCGATTTGATTTGAATAGGGTTTTAGACATAATTTTTAAGTTTGTTCTCGACTCAATTATTGTAATTTCTTTTTAATATTTTAATATATTTTAAGTAATTATATAAGTTTTTTTTATTTGATGAGTTAGATCATACTAAATCTTAAAAAACAAATTCTAGAAAACAATATACAAAACTATCTAGAATCAATGTGAACTCAACAACTTCCAAGTTTCAACTTTCAACCCAAAGAAAATTCTTGACTAAGCCCCCTTAAAATCCCCTTCCTTGCTCTGCTGGCTTGGCCACCATTTCCAGCTAACTCTCTCCCCTCTTAAATCCCAACTTTGTGTTTTAAACTTTTAAATAAAATCAAAATTAACTTCCTAATCACAAATCAAACCCAGCTCATCCATCCTTAGTCTAGTCTTCTTTCGCATTAAAATCCAACACCCTTTACCTTCCCCTTTCAAAAAAATCTTTTCCCCACAAGCAATGCCTAAATCACTACTCTTTCATTTTCTCCTCTTACTCTTCATTGTCTTTGCCTTAGCTGCCATTGCCACCGCCATCGCCACCGCCGCCGCTACACCAATAACCCAACAATTCAAGGAAGCCCCACAATTCTATAACTCTCCGGATTGCCCTGTCATAATTGATGAAGATGAATCAGATTCAGATGGTGAAGCCTCCATTTTATGTTCGGATCAAGCTGTTCATGTGGCAATGACCCTTGACACAGCTTACATCCGGGGATCCATGGCGGCTATTCTTTCGGTACTTCAGCACTCCTCTTGTCCCCAGAACATTGCCTTCCATTTCGTCGCCTCCGCCACCGCCACCGCCAACGCGTCCCTTTTACGCGCCACCATCTCTTCCTCCTTCCCTTACCTGAACTTCCATGTCTACCCTTTTGATGACTCCTCTGTTTCACGCCTCATTTCAACCTCAATCCGCTCAGCTTTAGACTGCCCTTTGAACTACGCTCGAAGCTACTTAGCCAATCTCCTTCCTTTATGTGTCCGCCGAGTCGTGTACCTTGACTCGGACCTGGTTCTCGTCGACGACATAACTAAACTTGCCGCAACTCCACTCGGAGAAAACTCAGTCTTGGGTGCACCAGAATATTGCAATGCAAACTTCACGTCCTACTTTACTCCAACGTTTTGGTCAAACCCTTCTTTATCCTTAACTTTTGCGAACCGTAAAGCTTGTTACTTTAACACCGGAGTAATGGTAATCGACCTTGATCGATGGAGAGAAGGAGATTACACGACAAAGATTGAAGAATGGATGGAGCTTCAAAAAAGAATGAGAATTTACGAGTTGGGTTCTTTGCCACCGTTTCTATTAGTTTTCGCTGGAAACATAGTGCCGGTTGATCATAGGTGGAATCAGCATGGCCTCGGGGGAGATAATTTTAGAGGTTTGTGCAGAGATTTGCATCATGGTCCGGTTAGTCTTTTACATTGGAGTGGCAAAGGGAAGCCTTGGGCGAGACTTGATGCTAATAGGCCATGCCCTTTGGACGCTTTGTGGGCACCTTATGATCTCCTCCAAGTGCAAACTCCATTTGCATTGGATTCTTGATCGGGAAATGCTTTTTAATTTGCTGCTGGTTTGCATTGGTTAATTACCATCTTTCTGGCTAGTGTTTGTCTGCTGAGAAAGTGACAGAATCATCTAGAAATGGTGGATAAGCTGAAGATTATATGGTGGAGCTAGAGGAAGAGGATGCTATGGGGAAGATTAAGTTGTTTCTTGTAGATTACAGTACTAAAAGAAAAAGGTATCATATATTATATACTGCATTTATTTTGTTCTTTCCTTTTTGCAAGATTACACTTCAAAGAAGAAGAAATTTGTTGTAATAAGGAGAAGAAAATCCTGACAGATTCATGAATTTTCATCTCGGATCGATGTATGGTAACTGTAATCAAAATCTGTATAGACAAAGAGCTGTTTTAGGTGGCTAATTTTCATGGATCTTTTTTTTTTTTATTTGGTTTAATAAAAATAAATCTGCATTGTACATAATCAATTTCTTGCCTTAATTATTAGTATATTTTCTTTTTCATTACTCCATGATTCTCATTTAAGTTTTCAATTTTCCTTAATACAAAGCATAATATATAAGATTTTATGTTCATAACATATATAAAAATTAAATTCATATTTTATTGCATGTAGTAATAAATTATTATTGTCATTTTCTGAAAAGAGTTTTCCATGTTAGAGTAGTGAGGATAACCATGTGTGTTATACCCTGGAAACATTAATGGAACTGGTTGGAAAATATTGTTAAAATATTGAATGCTTGAGGATGAAGATAATTGAAGAAGCAAAGACTTTCTTCTTTGAATCATTGCATTCTAACCTATCCCCGATGGATCCGGTTCGATTCAAGTCGAATTTAGACATGATATTTTAAATTTAAATTTAAAATATATAAATATTAATTATAAAAATAATATTTTAAATAACTAAACAATTTTTAAGCTTGACGAATTAGGTCTTAAATAAATAACTTTTTATTATTGTTTAAGGTTAGTTAATATACTATTTATAATAATAATATTTATTAAATATAATAGTTGATAATTTTATTCATTATTTATAAAATATTAAATAAAAATATTATTATATATAGTAAACAATCTTAAAAGAGTATTCTTATAACACTCGTAAGCAATTTTTTTTTTGTATTTTAATTAGTATTTTTTTTCCTTAAAGTGGAAATGGCTGGAAAGACAATTTGCCAGCTGATGAGACTATTCTTTAACCAAGATGAATAAAGTATCATATACCTGAAGGATGATTAATGACAAATATATACAACTGCATATCCTGTCTTTTAATTATATGATATTCATCAGGGTTTATTTTTGTATATGCTTATTTATTACCCATTAAAGTAAAAATAAAGTTCTTATAAATTAATTACTTCATCTTAATTTGTTTGTTTTATTAAGTGAATAATTTTTTTTTTCTTATATGAGTTATACTTCATAACATACTATGAAATTAAATTTTTTTAAAATAAGTTTTAAATTCAAAATTTCCAAATCCTATTTTTAAAATAATTTAAATCAACATGCTATTTTTAAAAATAATAAAATTTAGATGTGTAGGTTTGACTAAAATTATTATTTTTAATACTACTTAAGAATTTTTTTTTTTTAAAAAAAAATGTCGGTAGATTATTAGTTTATTATGTTTTGTTAACAAATTTCTTTAAGACATTTTTTAATATTAATTAATATATTATTTATAATAATAACATTGTATCAAATGCAAAAATTATAATTTTATTTATCATTTTCAATGCATTAATTAAAAATATTATTATATTTAACAAATTTAAAAATATTCTTAAAACACTTATTAGCAAAATTCTAATTTATTACGGAAATAACAAGGGAAGAAACATTGCCGGAACATTAATACGTCGTGCTCATTGCCATTGGGGGCTTCATTGAATGCCGCGTGGCATGACTTTAAAAGGTATTAAAATTGTACGGCTGTGATCGGGGACATTGTCCAAGAGTGTGGGTCCTACTTTTCTCAACCCGGTTCGAGGCAACTTATCCAATCTTTCTCCAAATAATACATTTGGCAATTTTTCCACAAATTTGACTGAATTTTTAATTTTTTGCTCCGCTTTTCTGGAATTTCTGGATTCATTGGCATAATTTCGTTGATTGAAAACGCGTTTCAGAAGAATCACACAACGTGTGAAACTTACCTCTTTGTCCTTTTTTACGTAATTCATATTTTTTTCTTTTTGTTTCAACAAAATTTAAAATATTTTTCATCCTATTATTATATAATATAAATAATAATGCTTAAAATTTTGAATTAATTTTTTAGGTGGGTTTTTATTTCTTTACTAGGTAAACGCTCGCGGTATATGTTCGGATTTGAATTGATATTTTGTAATAAATTTAAAAGATAAAAAAGCAAGAGTAAAGATAATAACTTTTATCCTTGCACGACACTTGGTATAAAATTAAGAGTTATTTGAATATGGTCAATTAGATCCTAAAATTACAAACATAACATAATTATACAATACAAACATAACATAACATAATTATGCAATACAAACATAACATGAAAAAAATAATTAAAACACGACATGACACAAAAATAACATGAACACGACACAAATACATGAACGTGTCAAAATCTATATAAAACGAATTATTAACGTGCCAAAATTTATATAAATATATAATACATTGAATACGATTATGATAGGAAAATAACAGGAACATGACGACACGCGACCCAAAATTGAGAGTTATTTGAATAGTGTCAATTAGACTTGGCAATTTTGGATACAACATGATTATAAGACACGAACATAACATGGAAAAAATAATTAAAACACGACATAAAAAATAACATGAACACAAAAATACACGAACGTGTCAATATCTACATAAAACGAATTGTTAACGTGCAAAAATTTATATAAATTTATAATATTTTAAAAATATTATAAAATAACATGTGCATATTACGAACATATAATTTTTTCGCTAAATTGAATCGTTATGACAAATTATACAAAATATTACGACACGAACACACTAAATTTTCTCTAAATTGAATCATCATGACAAACTATACAAAATATTTGGATAAATTGAAACATGACACGAACACATGAAAATAAAAATTAAAATACGACACAACACGAAAATAACATGAACACAACACAAATACACAAACGTGTCAAAGTTTACATAAAACGAATTATTAACATATAAAAATTTACATAAATTTATAATATTTTGAACACACACAAAAATAACACGAACACGACATGAAAAATAACATGAACACGACACAAATACACGAACATGTCTAAATCTACATAAAATAAATTATTAACATGTCAAAATTATATAAATTTATAATACTTTGAACACACACAAAAATAACATAAATACGAATACTTTGAACACACGAAAAATAATACGAACACGACATGAATACTCGAACGTGTCAAAATTTACATAAAATGAATTATTAACGTGTAAAAATTATATAAATTTAAATATTTTGAACACACAAAAATAACATGAATACAAAAATAATACGAACATAATTTTTTCTTTATCCTTTCTTTCTCTCATTTCTTTCCTTTTTTTTTTCTTTCTTTCTTCATTAAAAAAAATCAAAATCCTAAATTTAAAATCAAACAACTAACCTCTTACTTATCTTTTATGACATAACTTAGTTGTCAAAATTTTAGACTTCTAAAATTTCAAATTCAGCCACCACAATAAATTGGGGATAATTTTTAAAGTATGTTATAGATATTATCTTCTAAACCAAAAAATGAGAAGCTTAATTAATTTTGATATGCTTATTGATTAGTTTTTTTTTTTTTGGTATCATCATTGGAAATTAGTCCTAAACAAATTTTTTTGTTTTTCTTGTTTTGAAGTAGTAGTAGCGTCTATGTTTTGACATGATAATAATTGAATTAATTAAAGTGATTTTCATTATACCCGATAATTTTGGATATGATATGCTTATATGACATGAATATGACACGAAAAATAATTAAGATACGATATAAAAATGACATAATACGAATACGAAATAAATACATAAATGTGTCAAAATTTATATAATACGAATTATTAACGTATTAAACTTTAATTATATATATAACACCTTAAACATAATTATAACATAAAAAATAATATAAATACGTTACAAATATACAAATTATCCTATTTAATTTTGGGTAATTGGAAATTTGGAATTAGTATCAAAATCTCTATCAAAGTAAATGAAAGAGCACTTGAAGTAATAGTAGTACAAGATGAAATGACTTTGATTGCTAAACATCAATTTATGGTGATGTAGCCGTGAATATCCCTTTCTTTAAAAAGCAGTGGTACTGCAAATTTATGACAAATTGGCAATTTATTTAGCAATTTTTTTCACGTGGAGGAGGTTTCTAAAATCCTAAGCAACTTCTTAGTCCTAGACTCCTAGTAGATGGTGTACAGCTTTTAGTGCTACCTACTCTAAATGGAGCTGTATAACCAAATTCTAAGTTAGATGAAGCATTCCTTTCTGCATATCAATCTTAAGTTTTGTATGTCACCCATTTTATGTATAATTAGTCTATTAGAGCTAGTTTTAACTTCACTTCTGACTTTCTGATACCAAATGTTTAACTTCATTTTTAAAACCTGACAAAAAACTACAAGATGTTTAAGCTTCTAGTTTCTGACAAATTGGCAACTAAAATCATATATATATATATGTGTGTGTAGTAGTATTAATTAGAAGCTATGGTTTTTATTCAAATCTCATTGAGTTTCATTGCAGAAGATGTACTTAAATGTCAATTTACTTTTCTGGGAAAGATTAATGAGGTTTAAGTTTTACATTTATTTTCGTTATAATTAGCTTTACTCGAGTATAATAAGCAGGGATGGAGGCAGGGAAGAGAGTCCACTTACCCCAGTGACGGATCTTGACATTTAATTTTGTAGGGACCAATTAATATTAATCTTTATATAAGATTTGTTTAATTATATATATAAATATATACACACGCAAACAATATATTAATAAAAAATAACCAATCTTATAAAATTATAAAATAAAAATATTACTATGATAGCATTAAACCTTTAAGGATAAAAAAACTTTCAAATTAATAATGAAAGGAAAAGACCATATACATTCATATAATATTGTACTTATTTCACACACATATAATATATAAGTTTTCAAAACTCTTTTATAACTCATAAAAGTTTTAGTATTTTTCACTTAAGTCTTAGATAAGAAGTGAATGTGTGAAATGAATGTATGTAGCACTGTTTATAGTAAAGTTACTAATTACATATTCTTTAAATGAATTATGAGAACTTCTTTTGGCAATTTAAAATTATAAAACGTAAATAAACCAATCGTTAAACAATATATTTTTCATCGACAAGAAAAATAAATATAATTTTAAAATGATGAATTTGAAATTTTGAAATTACAAATTATGATTTTATCTTAATATTTTATAAAGTGATTTCCAATTTGATTTTTTTAAAACAAGATTGCATGACAATATGGGATAGAGATCTAGAGTAAAATTAAAAATGAAAAATTATAAGAAGAGGAGAAACTGTGATAAGCTATAAAGAAAAGGAAAAAAAAAAAAAAACACATTTGGTACTTTGATTGAAGATTTGGAATTTTGTTAAAAGTCAAAATTTTAATTTGATTTTTGTTAAGTTCACATTATTATAATTTAAAACTAATAATAAGTTAATTTTAAAGATTTATATGTAATAATTGATGGGTACAAAAATAGAAAATAATAATATGATTTTAACTTTTTAAAATTATAATAATATGTAAAATTAAATTATATAACAAATAAATAAATAAATAAAATTAACTGTTTTAATTTAAAAGAGTTAATTTAAATTTACTTAATATTAATATATATAAATACTAAAAAAAATTAAAAATCTTGGGGGGGGGGGGGGGCAAGGCCCCTCAGGCTCCTATAAGGAGCCGCCTCTGCAGTTACCCTTTGAACTCATCAAGCGAAGTGCAAAATTGTGATCTTTATTTGGATTATTTTGAGAGTTGAGAAAGGCAGGAGCTTATCAAAATTGTATAATTTTGTTTCAACTTTACAAACTCTTTCATAGCTTTTGTTACGGTCCGAAGTTTTCATTTTTCTTAAACTATCGTCATTTGCATCCAAACATGTTTGGATATAGGTATGAACTATGATCTTTCAAATATATGAATTATAAAGATGAATATGCTTATGTCGGACATATATCCGTATCCGACACACTCATCCCTGATTCCATGTAATAGAAATTACTGCTGATGAATATGGAGAGACTACGTGACTCGATCTTTGCTGGAATGAAAAGGGAATTTCTTTTTCTTTCTTTTCTGATAGAATCTTTGAGTCATTGTATCTTTCACTGCAGACTGCAGCAACTCCAGCATTTGTATAATCAAGATGATCACCTTAATTAAGATATAAATACTGCTGTTTAATCTAAATACAATATTTACTAGCTACATTTCCCTGCTTGACTTCAGACAAATCAACCTTCAACTTCCTAGGGTTTGTTTTTCAACTTTTCCGAAGTGATTGTAAACATAAGAAGACAGATACATCCGTCTCTTCCTCCAAATCTGAGAAAAGTTTATGTTTGGAAACATAAATTTGAAAATTTGGATTTGAATTTCATTTGCTATATAAATTGTGAAAATGGGATGCATACATTATGTATAGATTCAATATGATTATATATTTGAAACGTATAAAAACATGAATTTCAAATTCACAATAGCTATTGGTATTTCAAATTCATCACTAAATAGGTATCCAACAAATCTATGAATTTGTCAATGTTATATTTACATGTGTTTTATTACACAATTTACACTATTTTTAAAATCCAAGTTTCCAAACGCAAATGAAAAGTCTACCATATTTTCTACTTACAGGACCATTGCAGTTGTGATTTCATCATCAGACCGACTGAAAGGAAAAAAGTGACCAGGAGTGGAAGAAAACGATACTTCCCTGTCGAGCCCACCACTCGTAAGATGAGTCAAATTGAGTGGAAAGGATAGAAAGTCCAAATTGGTGGGAGCTTCTCTCAAAAGTTACGGTAGATTATGGTATTTGGTTTGCAATATTAGCCAAACAAAGATTAGAGGTCTTAAATCAATCAAGTTTTTTTTGCTTTAATTTACAATACTGATAGCAAAGTTGCCGATGACAACCGCCACGACAATGGAATCTCTGAAATTTCCGAGAGATTAACAACAGCAGTTACTGAGATTGCATGTTCAATTGCCACAATCTTGGGGAATAAAATCCAACCCCTGTTTGAGTACAAACATTAAGATGATAGATCGCATTATATTAAGTTAAAAATAAGGTCCTTACAGATTTTCTGCTCGATGATTTCTCAAGTTTATCAACAGAACTTTATATATGCAGCTACATGGACAGACATACATGAAACGAGCAGTTTTTATAACCTTTGCCCATCATTAAAAAAAAAAAAAAAAAAGAGGAGGTTTTGTCACAAACATCATGTACTTTTCACTGAATTTGTAAGTTTGAATATCAACTTTTAGCTTTGTCCACATCTGGAGTATAAGAATTGTAAAAGCAATTCCTTGGCTGATACATGTACACAAATGTACCATCTTACAATGTTCTAGGGTCTAGCTTAGCAAGACATCTATAGCTTGGTTCTGGATTAACTATCATGAAGCCATCATTCTAAGCTTCCAGCTGAAGACCATGAAAGGTGGTTCAAAACCCATGTGTAAAACAATGTTTTCAGCCTTCCTCCATAAAGAATGTTGGAAATAGACCTCCGTTGCATCTGATTGCGATGGAGAAAAGATAAACAGGAAGTTGTAAAGCATTTCATATCGAGAAAAGATATGAGCCCAAACCTTGAGTTTCAATGCTAAAAGAGGAAACAAGAATGCCCAATCTTTAATCCAGAACCATCCCAGTAATGCATTAGTTGTGAGCATTCATCAACACACAGCTTCAGATATGAAACAGGCGTTGTCTGACACTTTAGCATCTGAGGACACTATCAAGTCCATTTGCTTGTGTGTGATAACGTCAAGGGATGGACGCACGATGTGGATCATATCATGAAGCTTGGTGATCTTCTTCATATCTTCACATTTAACATCACCTTGAGCAGCCAAAAGTTTCATAGCTTTTTCTTTTTCTCCTTGCTCACAAAGGCCATTGACCAATGCAGAGTAGGTGGCTACTGAAGGGGAAACCCCTTCTTCAATCATTTTCTCTAGCAAACTAGAGGCTTCACAAGTTTTACCAACTTTAAGATATCCATCAATCAATGTATAATAGGTAACAGCATTAGGAGCTAACCCCTTCAATGGAAGCTTATTGAAAAGCCTCCATGCTCGATCGAGATTTCCTGATTTACACAGTCCATTCATTAGAGCATTATAAGTAACAATGTTTGGCTTAAGACCCACTTTCAGCATCTCATCGCGTAACCTGAATGCTTCATTGACATTACCAGAGGCTGAATAGCCATGAATCAAAGTGGTATATGTAAAATTGTCTGGATTGAATCCTCGTTGCAGCAAAGCTGAAAAAAATCTTCTCGCATCATCAAGCTTCCCAGACTTGCACAATCCTGTAATAGCTATATTATACACCACATTGTTGGGCAGAGAAAAACTTTTAGCATTTTCATCAAGAGTATTTGCAATTTTCTTAATGTCAAGGCAACTAATATCAGTCTTCAAGCTGTCCAAACCCATGTGAGCTAAAAGCGGATCAGTACCTACCATCTTCTGCAATAGTATATTTGCCTCATCAATCCTGCCAAGCCTATATAGGCAACTGACTACTTTGCTGCAAATAATCACGTTGGGTGCAAACCCTTTCTCAGTCATCTCAAAGTATATGCTAAAAGCTTTATTCAAGTTTCCTACATCACACCAACCGGTAATCAGAGCCCCATAAGAAACAAGATTAGGGGCTAGTCCCCTGGTACACATTTCAGTAAGAAGATCCCCTACTTTACTCAGTTTTCTAGACTTGAAAACTCCACTAATAAGAGAGTTATACATTTCAATTGTAGGAAAAAATGCTTCCCTTTCCATCTTCTCTTTAAGTTTAAAAGCTTCTTCAATTTCTCCACTTTTACAATACCCATCACTCAGGATTCTATATGTTATTCCATCTGGTAAGCACCCTAGTCCCTTCATTTTGTCAAATATCTCTCTCGCTTCATCCATTTTCCCGAACTTACACAATCCATTAATCATTGTATTAAAAATAATCCTATTCTTGGAGAATCCCCTTGCTAAAATACTTTTCCAAAATCCTAAAGCACTTTCAACATCTCCCATCTTGAAAAACACCCCAAGCATAGTACAACAACCGACCTCATCAGGAATCAACCCTCTTTTGAGCATCATATGCCAAAGGTGTAAAGCTTCACTAAAGGCACATGCATGACATAAACCCTTGAGAAGGGTATTGTAAGTTACAACACTTGGTTCAATTCCTTTCCGGAGCATTTCATCACAAATCTTGAAAGCCTCACCCATATGACCCGCCCTACAATACCCATTCACAAGAGTATTATAACTAAATGAATCCGGCTTTATCTTCCAATCACCCATACGCATCAACACTCTCTCTGCTTCATGAGTTTTACCAGCCTTACAATACACGCTGATCAATGAATTGCAAACAAACAAATTCATCTTCAATCCCGTTTTCAACATATCATGTTGAATCCTTATAGCATCATCCATTTTACCAACTTGACAATAACCATCCAGCAGCACACCGTAAGCATATTGATCCACAACCATCAGCTCCTCCTTCATCTCTTTAACCACCTTCTCTGCTTCCTCCATCTCACATTTTTTACAATAACCCTTGATCAACATCGTATAGGTAACCACATTCCTCGAAATCCCTTTCCCAAACATCAAATTCAACACCTTTTTTGCTCCCTTCATATCTCCCAAGCTAACAAACCCATCAATCAAACTATTATAACTAACCACATTCAACTCGAAACCCGAATTCTCCATTTCTTTTAAGAACTCCACCGCTCTCTCCACTCTGCTTTCCTTACAATACGCATTAACAATAATAGAACACGTAAAAACATCTGGCACGATTCCAATCCTAATCATCTGCTCATAAACAAGCAAAGCCGTATAACTTTCCCCATTCTTAACCAAATTACTCAACAAACAATTACATGATCTTAAACTAGGGACACGACCGTACTTTCCCATATTATCAAACACATTCAAGGCATTCTTAATAAATCCTTTTTCAGCATAAATTTTCAACAACATATCGAAAACCAGGGGCGAAAATTTAAATTCCTTATAAACCGTGACAAGTTCATTCCAAATTAAAAAAGAAGAGGAATCATTCTTACATAAACCGACCAATTCGGATAAATAAGCTCTGGTTTCATCGTACATGCGAGCTCGAGACACGATGTGAACGATTTTGCAATACGATGTGACGTCTGGTCGAAATTTTTGTTGCTTCGAAGCTAATTTGAAGAAATATAAGGAAGCGGTGGGGTTTAGTTTGAGGTTTAGGAGAACGGAATCGAGGAGTTCGTCGGAGAAGTCGAAGGAGAGTTCGTTGAGGGCGTTGTAACGGCCGAGGGTGAGGAGTCGGGTGATCCGGGAGAGGAGTTCGGGTGGGGTAAGTTTGTATTCGTCCCGGAGTTTCCAGTAGAGAGGAGAGGACGCGTGGAAGGATTTAAGTGGATGGTGGAGATGAGAGAGTAGTGAAGGGGCGTGGAGAGGAAAGTACTTAAACATTGGTTTAAGTTTCTCAGTTATGGAATAATCAGCATTTTTGTCCGTCGCCGAAGGATCAAATATTGCATTTCGAGGTCATGAGGAAATGCTGCTTCTGTTTCCATGCTTTTTCTTTCGAAGGTAGAAGAGATGGGCAGTCGAAACTGTAGTTAAAGACCTTGAAAGTTGATTGGTTCAGTTGGGCCATTTGAGAGGAAATACAATGGGCTCTTAGGTTCGGCAATCCGTTTATTAAACTGGTTTTTTATCGGGCAGATTTTAAAGGTTTATGGCAAATTGATGGGCCATGTCTGATCTGTTAGAGTGTGAATCAATGTCGGAACCTGGGATTCTGTCTTTTTGTTGTCTTTTCTGTTTATTTTAATTTTTAACAAAAAGACAAAAAATTGCTGTCTTATATGAAAGTAAAAATTATATGAAGATTAAATTTGAAAATTCATGTATTCATTTTGTATTTGTATTATTTTTTTATATTATAATAATATTTAAATTTTTATAAATTTATATAAATCTAGCACGTTAATAATTTGTGATATAAATTTTAATACGTTTGTATTTCATATTGTGTTATTATATTTTATATCGTATTGCATTTTTTTTATCATATCTGTTATATAATCGTATCGTTTTCAAAATTATCAATTTTTTGTCGTTAGTGTTCAAAGCATGGTGGTCGGTACCTTTCCGATACTGGTGATACCGGCCTTTACGTCCCAATTTTTAACTAAACTGGTACAGCTGGTCTGTACCTATCGGTACCGGTCCTTACCGGTTGATACAAGATTTTGATTTTTTTTTTAATTTTTTTTTGAAAAAAAATTCACTTATTTGATTTTTTAAATCAATTTCAATATTTTTTTGTGTCATGATCATTTTTATTTTGTTCATAATTACATTTGGAAATAAAATATGTTTATTAGATTAGGTTATTGAACATAATTAATAATAATTTACTATATTTTTTAATATTTTAATATTTATTTTATCTATTTGAAGTTTAAAAATTTTAGATATTAAATATTTAAAATTTATATTTGCATAAAAACATATATTTGCATGTAATGAATGTATATTTGCATGTGTATATAATATATATTTTATTAAGAAACTTAAAAATAGATTATACATATAGATATATAAAAAAATATTTGAAAAATATCAATAAATCCTAAACGGTATACCGAAATATACCGATATTGATACGTATCAATATAAAAAAAAATGATACGTCCATTAATAAGATAGTGACTATCTTGATTCAAAGTCATTGGTTTATATTCACCCTTATATTCATAGGTCCAAAAAGAAGGAAAAGTTTCCCCACTTTCCAAATTTTCCTGTCACTTTCGAAAAGAAATTAATGTAATTTTGTCACTTTCCAGTCAGATAGTTTGGTCTCTCCCAAGAAGCCAAGAAGCTACATAGCAACTTCTACGCAAGACTCGATGTTTACCTTTGTTCACAGACTGCATATCAATGTGAAATTCCTAGGCTAAATTCTGACCAAACTTTTCTTTTTGCTAGTATATAGATATATATAATAGAGTACAACCGTCGCTCAAGTTGCCCTCTAGATCAAAGTAGTTTTCACTTTTCATGGAAATCGTTAGTATTTCTAAGCCTACCAAATGGTTCTCCAACGAAGGTTTAAGGTTAAGCCTTCCTCGCCTTCGCTCAAAACCCAAAACCTCAAGCTCCTTGCCGCCATCACCAGCTATCCCTGCACCAACACTACTTAATAATAACACTAAAGAAGAAGAGCTTCAACAAGTCTTTTGTCGGTTCGATAGTGATGGAGATGGTAAGATTTCAAGTGAAAAACTCATTGCTTACTTCGCGTCCATAGGCGACAACAACATATCAACAGAGGAAGCTGAAAGGGTTATCAAAGATTTTGACAACAATGGGGACAACTTGTTGGAATTCAAGGGCTTTGTGAAGTTGATGGAAGGAGATAATGAGGGCGATGATATTAAAAGAGCGTTCGAGATGTACGAGGTTGACAAAGGTTGTGGGTGCATTACGCCAGTGGGATTACAGCAAATGCTTAATCGTCTAGTGGATTTGAAATCGTATGAAGAGTGCGTTGCGATGATTCGAGTGTTTGATCTTGATGGCAATGGAGTGCTTGACTTCCATGAATTTCAACAAATGATGAGAGTCTAATTTCCATGAATAGCAATGCTACGTAATTACATGTACATGTATGTATTAGGCACTAGCTAGCTGATTATGGTTAATTTTACTCTTTATGTATGTTTTTGTGTGTGTGGATAATGAGTGTTTTTTTTTGAATAATTTTTATCAAAACAATGTTTAGAAATCATGTAATATGCATATGTTTACTGAGATTAGGCATTAGAACCCAAATTAAATCGAATGGAATGAGAAGCGAATGCAGAAAGACTATGGGAAAATGAGTTTGCGATAATCGAATGAATCCTGTAAAACACCAAATACCTCGAAAATAATAGGAAGCAGGGGCCAACAAGATGACTGACACTTGTCAAGAATCATCAAAAATGCAAGTTGAGCAGCACAAGCAGGAACATCCCAAGACCAATATAGAACATCACTTTAAAGGAAAAAAGAGGACACAATTTATGCACAATATAATCATGGATAAACTATCAACAAACATAATAACATAAACAATGACAGAAATTTTGGGTCAAATAGGTTTAATTGAACCTTGAGACGAGCTGCATCAGATTTTTCATCCATCCCAATGTGAAGTTGAAACAAAAACTTAACAGCTATAGCTAGCACTGGCATGTTTTATTTTAACCCCCTTTTCCTCTAATAATTATAGACAAAAACATATGCATCAAGATGCATATGACATTCAACTTAAAAGAAGAAACCAGAATACCTACGAGTGTCTCGTCCTTGAAGAGAGCCTCGATTGCATAGCTAAAGAAAACCCGTGGAAGGATCAATGAACAAATCAATGCAACAGGGTGCCACCGAGCCAAAACCCAGAGGAAGGATCCTTGTTCTTCTTGGAAATGAGCTGACATCAATTTGCTCTCTTCCACTAGCTGTTGATTCAGCCCATCTGCATGCCCTTGAAAGGAAACATAACCCGATTTACCACAAAACGGTTCCACCCCACCAAATCTATTAATTGCCACACTAGATTTCTCCCTCCAGTTTGTTTCAAACTTGAGTTTGGACCAGAACAGAAACACACACTATCCCCCCCTCAATCTCCACAATCTATAGTCCTTATCTAACCTTTTCACTTTAGGCATAAAATACCCTTAATTAAAAAATAATAAATAAACATTCTTTTAGTTCAAACATCAAAGCAGGGCAGAGCAAACACTAATACACTAAAAAAAAAGGAAAATAGCCAAAAATGTAGACTTAGACATAGGAATGGTAAAATTCCATTGGTTCCGGACGAGAGTTTTTTTTTTTTAAGTGAGGGTGGGATGAAGTAAGCAATTTTAGTAAATAATTGTTTCACTTTATTTTGTCCATTTTTTTAAATTATTATTTTATTTCTTAAAATATTTTATATTTTTTTATATATATTAAAATCATATATATATATATATTATACATACTAAAGAATTATATATATTAAACTTATATTTATAAATAAATTATAATATATTCTTTTATAATATTAAATTAAAATTGATTAGTAAAAAAGTAGGGTAAAGCAGCATGGAGTAGTGTGGAGCGGTTATAGATGTAACCGACATCCATGAAGACGGATGTTTTCAACATCCATGCAAAAGTGGGATGGAGATGGATAAGCCAATCCCAACTAAGGATGGCAAAACCCGATCCGCTCCACAGATTTTGCACTGATACGTTCCGAATGAGGATTTTTTTTTTTTGAAAAGTGGGGCAGGATGGAGCTTGACAGTTTTGGTAAATGTTTGCTCCGTTTTGCCTTTTAAAATTACTATTTTACCTCTTAAAATATTCTATTTTTATATTTTTAGTATATATATTAGATATATATACTAAAATCATATATATACTAAAAAACTATATATATTAAAATTATTTTAATGAATAAATTATAATATATTTTTTATACTATTAAATTAAAAATAATTAGTAAAAAAATGGAATAAAGCATTGTAGAATGGTTATAGTTATAATCGCCATCCATGGAGACAGATATTTTTAACATCCATGCAAAAGTAAAACAAAAATAAATAAAACAATCAATATTCCCGTTCCGCTCTATTATCATCTTTAATTTCCGTCGTCTCATTCTACTGTCATCCTTACTTCGATCACATCTCAAGCCCAACATTTCCGTTTGTTAGTACGATTTATCTAGGCCCATTATTAGTCTAAGGGAGAACAACTTTTCAGGCCTTGCGGCTCCACTCATTAACTCAAGCATAATAATTAATAAAGGCTGAGGCTGAGGGAGATTTTCATAACAGGGCCCAACAATTTAGACTTGGTTCTTTTTATAAAAAGTGCTACTCTACTTATTTTACTCAAAAAAATATTCTAATGAAAAATAAGTGAATGTGTTTTAAAGTTTTTGACCCTTCCAAATTAACAAATTTCCAAATACATAGCTTATTGTTACATGAAAATTTGATGGAAAAATTTATAGAACTAGTGTTTAAATTTCTCGCATTGCTTTGGTTTTATTGTCATTGATAATATATTAAATACGATAATGATACAAAAAATAATATGAATTTAGAGTTAAAATTGAATTACTATGATAAACTATGCAAAAATTCCAACTTGATGACATCTTTTAAAGTAAGGTAAAGATATAAAATAACATAAGTACAACACGAATATACGAATCTAATTCATTATATGTAAAAAAATTAAGATGGATATCAAAATTTAATTCTTTTAAATTATATTGATATCTATCATTTCAATTCATATTAAGAAATAATAAAATATAAATCTAACAACAATCATACAATAACTCATAATTTATAACATCATTTAACATGGTTTTTTCTTTACTATTTAATTATCATAATATTATTTCTTTTGATTCAACACCTGGGAATTTTATAAAAAAAATTCTTACATCAACTCATCTCATATTATTATTCAATATTTTAATTTTTACCGATAACTTATCAATAATTTTTTATTCAATAATATAAAAATAAAAAATTAATATGACTTTATTTTTCAAAAAGAATAAAGAACTAATCATTATACAATACGTGACATAAATTTAAAAGTTATTTGAATATTGTCACACACGAATATGACATGAAAAAATAACTAAAATATGACACGACATGAAAACATAACATGATTACGACATGAATACATGAACGTGTCAAAATTTATATAAAATGAACTTGACACAAAATTGAAAATTATTTGAATCGTGCCTATTAAACTTGGCGATTTCGGATACGAAAAGAAAATGAAAAAAATAACTAAAACACAATACAACACGAAAAAATAATACTAATACAACACGAATGCACGAATGTGTGAAATCTATCAACACGACAAAAAAAAATAACGTGACACAAAATTGGAGTTATTTAAATAATACTAATTAGATCTGACAATTTCAGACACGACACGAACACAAACAAATAATTAAAATACAATACAAAACGAAAAAATAATACTAACACAACACGAATGCACGAATGTGTCAAAATTTATATATATATATATATATATAATACCTTTAATACGCTTATAATATGAAAAAATAACTTAAATACAACACGTGATAATTATAAAAAAATTTACAATTGCTTGTCATGTTACTCTCTCAATTGAGGGATTCCTTTTATCTTATTCATAATATATAATACCTTAAATATAATTGTGACAAAAAAAATAAGTACGATAGAAATACATAATTTTTTTTTTCTTTCTTTATTAAAAGAAAGAAATAATGCTTGTCACAAACATGACAAGCAAATACAATTAAGGGTTTAATACTAAATTAGCCCATGTATTTTATGCTTTTTGTCCGTTTGGTACCTAAAGAATTTTTTTTGTCATTTTGGTACTCGAACTTTCATGCCGTCATTCACATTGGCTCTTTGCTCTAACACCGTTAGTTAATGACTGACTAGGAAAAAAAAAACCAATCAGAGGCTGACACATGGCAAAACTGCCACATCATCATATAAAAAAAATTCAAAAAAATTCAAAAAAATTATAAAAATCAAAATAAATTTTTTAAAAAAATTAAAATTAAAAATTTGAAAATCTCATTTTTTAAAAAAAAATTATAAAATTAAAAACCAAAATTATAAATAAATTATAAAAATTGAAAACTTTATATATATTTAAAAATCTGTAAAAATAAAAAATAAAAAAATAAGAAAAAGAAATCTTAAAATTTTTAATAAAAATGAAAAAATTAAAAAAAAAATCTATTTTTAATTTTAAATTTAAATTTTCAATTTTTTTTTAATTTTGAATTTTCATATATATTATAAAAATAAAAAACCAAAATTCAAAATAAATTATAAAATCGAAAACTTTATATATATATATATATTTAAAAATCTGTAAAGAAATTTAAAAATAAGAAAAAGAAATCTTAATATTTTTAATAAAAATTAAAAAAAAAATTCTAAATTCTAAATTCTAAATTCTAATTTTTAAATTTTAAATTTCTTTTTTTTTTTAATTTCGAATTTTCATATATATATATATATTTAATTTGAATATTCTATATTTTAAAAAAATTATATTTATTTTTTTTAATTTTAAATTTTTCAGATTTATCTTTTGATTTTTTATAATTTTTTAATTTCTAAATTTGATTTTTTTTTAATTTTGATTTAAAATAATTTTTTTTAATTTTTTTCCATCCATGATGATGTGGCACGAATGATGTGACAGTTTTGCCACGTGTAAGGCTCTGATTGGTTGATTTTTTGCCTAGTCAACCATTAACTAACGGTGTTAGGGCAAAAGGCCAATGTGATTGACGGCAGGAAAGTTTGAGTATCAAAGTGAAAAAAATTTCTTCAGGTACCAAACATAGAAAAAATCTAAAATATAGGGGTTAATTTAGTATTTAACCCTACAATTAATTACCCTTCAATTGCTTGTGCAATTGAAATTATTATTTTAATATTATTGTAAATAGTTCTTTATTAAAAAAAATAATGCTTGCCACAAACGTGGCAAGCAAATACAATCCCTCAATTATAATTTAAATGTAATATGTCTAAATTTATATATATATATATATAATATTTTTAATATGATTATAACACGAAAAAATAACATAAATACAACACATGATAATTATAAAAAAATTGTAAAAAATAAAATAAAATTGCTTGTCACGTTGCTCTCTCAATTGAGGAATCCCTTTTATCTTATTTATAAGATATAATACATTAAATATAATTTGTAAACACCCGTTTTTATTCGGATTTGTTTATTTTAACTTTAATTTTAATTTTAACTTAATTTTAATAATAATTTTTGAAATTATTTAAAAAAAAAAAGAAAAAATCAGAAAATAAAAAAGGTGGAAAATCGAAAAAAAAGAAACACAAGTTTGGCATAATTGAAACTATTAAACTCAAACTCTAAAAGTGTTGTTAAAAGATAATTTCTTATCCTGATTAGACTAGAAGTCCAGATTAAAATGCACTAGAACTCTCTCATGATTTTTCCTATAAAAGGATCTTGAATTCAACAAAAGAAAACACAAAATTTTGGATTATAATCAGTAGAGAGAAAAGGGAAAAGGGGAAAATATTTTTGTAAGGGTTTTAGATTCGAAATTCTTAGGTTTTGGAGTTTGAGGTGTTATTTTGAGAAATCCAACAATAAAAGTTTAGGAAATAATCAGAGGAAGGTCTGGTTGAAATTTGGTGACCATCCAACGGTGAACAAAGCCAGATTGAAAATTTTAAATTTCAAGATTTCGATTTTTTAAATTCAAATCTACGATTTTTGGAGGTGATTTTGACAAAACCAAAGTAATTTTAGGATAGATGAGATCAAGAGGAAGAGTTGGAGATTTTTCAGGATTTTTTTAGGGTTTGGTCCACGGCAGTCAACGGTTGCCGGATTCTGAAAATGAGAAGAATAATGGTCGTGTTCTTGGAAGATAGGAAAGGTTTAGAGAGAAGAAGACTTTTTTTTAGGAAAATGTAAGAATTCTGATAAAAAAGAAGAAGTTTTAAATACAAAGTCAGGGTACGCGCGGTAACCCGCCTGAAGCGTAAATTTTATTTTTGTGATGATTGCTTTTATTCTTTCTGTTCTGTTTACATTTCTGCTTTGTTATTTTTTTTAATTATTTTTGTTATTTAACTATTATTTAATAAGTGAATGATTAGATAATGATTATGATGGATGTGATGATTATGTTTTTTTATTTATTTAATATGTGATGATTGCTTTATGATTAATATGATAATTGTCTTTTTTATTATTATTATTTTTTATAAATATTATTTGATGATATTGAATAATTGATTTGATGATTGCATGATGATAATTGAATTGAATGATTGCATAATTCATTATATGATAATTGATTTGATGATTACATGATGAGATGATTATTATGATATTTATTAGTATATGATGATTATATTATGATTGCACGATAAATTTTATTATTATTTGATTTGTTTTATGATAATATGTTTGAATTATGTTTTTATTTTATTTTATAGTACTAACATTATTTTATTTATGTTTCAAGTTTAGGTTATTTTTTATTTATTAATTTATATAATATTCTATGATTATTTTTATTATTGTTTTATCTTGTTTTAATTAGTTTGCATGATTAGAGAATAAATATAAACTTAAGATTGATTAGGACAATTTAAATAAGATCAGTTTATAATAATATGTGATTGATTTGGTATTATCTTTAGGATAGACATTGTGGAAGTGCTAATCCTTCCCTACACGTAACCGAACTCTTGAACCCAATTCTGTCTTTTTTTTTTTCTTTCTCTGTCTCCTTTCTTTATTAAAAAAAAATAATGCTTGCCACAAACTTGACGGGCAAAAACAATTAATTATCCTTCAATTGTTTGTGCAATTGAAGGGATTATTTTAATATTATTGCATATAATTCTTTATTAAAAAAAATAATGCTTGCCACAAACGTGGCAAGCAAATACAATTAATTATCCTTCAATTGCAATTGATTGTGCAATTGAAGGGATTACTTTAATATTATTGTATGTATATAGATAAGAATTTTCATCTAAAAGTCGGCCTAATACTCTTGCTCAAAATTTGTATTAGTATGTATAATAATAATTTATGTTATTCGGATTTAAAAATAAATGTTAGATATGAGTATATATCCATTACGAATATATTTATTTTTTAAATATATTTAGAATATCATATTTTAATATCTATATTCAAATATATATGAATATAAGTATTGAACATGTGTATTTTTAAAAATATAAAAAAAATTGGGTAATATAAACTTTAACTTCTTTTCTTGATAGTGTCAATCTTCCAACCTAGTTGTGACTCTGCCCACCCTCTGCCCTACGCCCTCCGCCCTCTATCGGCTTAAGGCCCTAACTAGAGGTGTTCATGGACCGGACCTATGTATGGTATCAATATTACATTTGTTTGACCAAGTCCAGCTCGAAATATGGGCCTCAAATTTTGTCCAAACCCGGCCATATTTGTAAATGGATAGCCAAGCCCGTTTAGGCCTGCCCATATTATTTTTTTCTAATTTTTTTTATTATTTAATGTTTAGTGATTTTATATATTTTTTCTTTTATTAAATTCTTAAACATGGACAACTTAACATATTTTTTAATGTTTACACTATAATATTATATATATTTAATTTTTATATGATATAAATTACATAGTATATATCAAAATAAAAATAAAATATTATTTAATTAGAAAATAGGCTGGGCTGGGTTCGGACCTTGAATGTTGGAGCCAAGGCCCGACCCATTTTTTAAACGGGCCTTATTGTTTTGCCCAAGCCCATTTTTCGGTCATAATATTTTTGTTCAAACCCTTCCAAATATGGACGAACTTTCAGATTTTGACGGATAACCCGATCCTTAAACAAATCTAGCCCCAACTCACTTGACAATACCTTTTTTCCACGTTTCTGGTTGAGGACAAAACCCTCGAATATTAGAATTTGTAGGCAGTTGTCTATAACTAATACCACTAAATATTAGTAAATGCTCTCTCTCTTTTTTTTTTCTTCACAAAAATGAGGCTAGAGTCAAGACATACCACACGTCTCAGAGAGAACTAACAGTGGTATTTACAGATCACCCATCAAATGAGATTGCTGGTGAGACTCGAACCCTGGTGCTTGCCAAAGTGTTATGAGTACTCAACCAACTGAACCAACCTATCAGGGGCGAAGCCAAAAAAGCTGTTGAAGAGGGTCGAAATATATATAAGAATCTAAAATAAACATAAAAATTGTATATGAAATAAACTTGTTCAAAAGTTGGGCTACCCATCGACTCGATTCGGACCGAACCTTGAACAAGCAAAAGTTTTTACTATGCGGGCCTGACCCGACATGACCCATGGACAACTTAAAAAAATTTCTAGTTTTCAAATATTATAATTCATGCTACATACATAAAAAAATTAATAAGAATTAAAGTCTTAATATGAAAAATCTATAGTCTAATTAAAATAACTAAAGAATGTATAAAATTATTTCATATTTTAAAAGAAAACATAAGATTACATAAATTAAAAAAAAAGTAAAATACATAATTTATGTTAGATATTGTAATAATTTAACTTTCTTTATTTTATTTTTTTATGAGTACGGAATAAAAATTATTAATAAATTATTTAATGCAAATGTATATATTTGATTGTACACACAAATTTTACGTCAAAAAATATGAGAAGGAAAATTTGGAGTCAAATAATAATTTTATTAATCAAACTTTTAGGTTACAATCTCTGAATATTCTTAAAGAAAGAAATCCTTTGATTCTTTTCTTCAGTAAAACTTTGATCCAAGGGTCTTCACGACTTGATCTTGAATCGGTGAGATCTGCTTCAAGGGTCTTCTAGACTTGGTCTTGAAAAACAGGAATTATCTCTTTTCCTTCTATGAACAAGATCGGAGAGCAGCTTCTTAGAGAATTCTCAAGAACAAGCACCGCGTTCTTAGAATTTCTCTAATTTCTTCTTAAGAATTTTGAGAAGATTTGGCTCTTCAAAATCTTCTTCTCTTCAGGCTTTCTGAGTTGTTAATTTGTGTTAATGGGAGGTCTCTATTTATAGTGGTAGCTAGCCAGGTGAAAGAGAGTTTTAAAAGAACTCAGCCTCCTTATTTTATCGCTTAATTATTTTAATTAG
This sequence comes from Fremontodendron californicum, assembly GCA_030761205.1. Classification (NCBI taxonomy): domain Eukaryota; kingdom Viridiplantae; phylum Streptophyta; class Magnoliopsida; order Malvales; family Malvaceae; genus Fremontodendron; species Fremontodendron californicum. Next base: position 947,010 of record JAULJL010000043.1, read on the forward strand.
AGATAATATCTTCTTATTTATCTCTTAATTAATTTAATTTAATTAGAGATAAAATATTTATTTATTTATCACTTAATTAATTAATTAAATTAGAGATAAAATATTTATTTTTTATCACTTAATTAATTAATTAATTAAATTAGAGATAAAATATTTATTTATCTCTTAATTAATTTAATTTAATTAGAGATAAAAATTTATTATTTATCTCTTAATTAATTTAATTTAATTAGAGATAAAAATTTATTATTTATCTCTTAATTAATTTAATTTAATTAGAGATAAAAATTTATTATTTATCTCTTAATTAATTTAATTTAATTAGAGATAAAAATTTATTATTTATCTCTTAATTAATTTAATTTAATTAGAGATAAAAATTTATTATTTATCTCTTAATTAATTTAATTTAATTAGAGGTAAAATAATTATGACACATGGGTGAAATTTGATTGGATAACCCATGAATCCTTGCAATTTGATTGGTCAAACCATGTGTACATATTTAATTAATTATAAAATAATTAATTATAATATGATATTGTCAATTTCACATGGTAATGTATAATTTAATTGAAAATTTCTTAATTAAAAGAATTTCAATTGACACGTGGCAATTTGTAACTGGTTACAAATTTTCTCCTTCTACAAATGCCCCCTCAAGACTTGGTTACGTACACGAATTTTTTTTTTAGTGTAGCAAGTGGACAAGTCTTGAAATTTATCTACATCAATTAATTATCCTCATATAATTTTGCATATGAGACAAAAAATTGATTTAGCAAATGAATGGACGATCGACCCACCCTGAACGATTTAGGACAAAATGAATATCGGGCCAACATCGGCCTACGTAAAGAAAATATAGGCCAATGTTGGCCTACGTAACAAAAAAATAGTTTTAAGTCAAACTCTTTTTTTTTATTATTATTATTATTATTTTTTAAAGAGTTTGACTTGGTGAAGGAACCCAATAGCCCATGCAAAATATAGTTCACAGCTTGAAGACTTCCTACAGCTCCAAAGAATTTGAGTTTGATCTAATCGCTTCTTTGCTCAAATTAATTTCAATTAAAACTCAACTTCTAGTTTTAAAGAAATTCTAATGCAATTAGAAGTTCTATTCCTTGACCACATGGGACTTGAATTATTTCCCCTATAAAAGCAAGGCCTTCTCAAGCTAATTTGCATATCAAATTAATTGCCAAAGGTTGCTACGTTGAAGAGCTTGACAGGTGAGCCCTTCTTTATTTATATATATATATATATATATATATTTTTTAGTTATTCTCGTCGATGCCCTCAGAAGTGGATTATCAAATTTCTCCACGCACATAATCTGATCATATAACAGTGCCAAATCAGTAAAAACATATACACCGTGGATTTTGTTCTGCATAGCCTCAGTCAAACCATCCATTAAAGCCAAATAATCAGCCACGAATTCCTCCACGTAAAAGTCAAGCTTTTTCTGCACTTGATTAACAAGGCTATTGGATACTGACCCCATCACATGGTACAAAAACACCGATGCCATTCCTTCAATTTTCTGTTTGTTAACCGATAAAACTCAACTGGGTTTTGGTTTATTCAATTCAAAGTTGAATATTCTCCTTCACTTTCCCACTTCCTTGTCGTTTGTAATGATGATTTTGTTCTTATGCCCTTTTTTTTTTTGACCCAAACATCTTTTTTTTTTTGGCTTTGTGCTTTTTATTTGATGCAGGCCCAGATTGTGAGGAATTTTGTACGTGTTGCGTACCCTGGCCCCACATTATCATTGCCATGCATACCACAAATTTTTTATTGCTTGCCACCAGGACACCTTGATCTTTTATAAAGCCATACATAAATATTCTTTCACTTGTCACCTTTCATATTTATTCATGCATGATTTTATTACTTGTAAATTACATGCCTTTTGACAAAATATAATTTGACTATGCTTGCTTGCGCCACTTGTTAACTTTTTTTCAAGTTTTTTTTTTTACTAAGATATATATATATATATATTTTAATTCTCTACCTACTTTGACATTTTTTTTGTTTGTTTTTGTTTTTGTAGAATCATCATGGTTTACTTCAAAGATCACAAAGATTATCTTGTGATTCTTTCCAAGGAAGACGAAGACATAAAAGAAGGATTATATCTCTCCATCGACAAGCCCATATTGGGCAGATATAAGTCCGCTTGGAAATCATTTGATTTTCCTACCACTTTGGAAGATTGGTCGATAGAACTTTCTCCAACCTCACAATCTTCTCCAAAGGCGAGATCTCTTCAGTCTAATCTTCACGTCAATACTTCTAATCATGAGAAGTTTGACACGTTGGGAAGCCGTATCACTTCCGAAAAATCATATTGGGGATTTTCCTTCAAGATTTTTGGAGAGTTTGGTTACATACCAAAGTACTGGGAATGGACTGAAGATGTGTTATATCACTTCAACAAAAATTTAACGACTATTAGTATATATGATGCAGTTTATGCATCATTATACACTTATGATCACAACAAGGACGTCATTCGCGCTTTTTGTGAAGCTTGGTGCCCGGCTACCAACACTCTCCACCTTGCTACTGGGGAAGCTTCCATCTCCTTATGGGATCTGCATAGACTAGGCGGTCTACCTATTCACGGCATATTTTATGATGAAGTCATTCCTTGTGCTGCCGAATTGATTGGCTTTGATAACAAGGGAAGATTCATCCCTAGATGTTGTGAATATCTATTTGCTGCATTCCATCTTTTGAAGCAAGGCAAGGAGGATAAGGTGTCTATTGAGGATTGGATCAATTTTTGGTTTTAAGGGAAATTGCGTTACACCAAACCACCTGCTCGAAAAACAAAGAAGCTTGTTCGCCCAAAAGCTACACATAACCCTACTGGGATTCTTCGAAAATACCAAGGTCGGGGAATGGCAGGAGATGGAGCATTTACTGCACTTGGAATCAAAGACAGTTTAACAACAGACACTTATTTAGCTACCTTCCTTTCTTGTTGGATTTGTGTTTTCGTTTTTCCAAGTAAAGATTCAGAATTTGTTCGGCCAGAGACATTTAAGATAGCCAGCCTGATGGCGACTGGGAAAACTGTTAATCTCGTGGTTCCAGTGTTAGCCAATATTTACCATGGACTAAACCGAATTACACTTTCTGCTCAAGCGGGCTCTTCAGATGCGTGTTTTTCAATTCACTATATTTATGGGTGGCTTATTACTTCCGGACGCACTTTCAAAATCCAGATGATGTCTATGGGCCTTTGATGAGCAAGTTTTCAGGAGAAGGTGGAGCCAAATACTTTGAGGATTATGACGCCCACAAGTTGATTCATAGTGGCATAGTGTGGAATGCTAACTTATATCCCAGGAATAGAGATGAAGTGATTGTTGATGATGACGCTCTTAGTAAGATCAATCATGGCTACCTTGTTAATGTTCGTTAGAGCTATTTGCCTGCCCGATGTAACCAAGCCATCATTGTAGAACCTTACAGTCCTCATCGATTTGGGAGACAATTTGGGTTTTGTCAAGATATTCCCGGAGCTCTTAAGGAAGATATTCGTTCTGGATCTGTGGATGATTTATGTAGGTTTTGGAGAATTTGCACTCGTTCTCATACAAAGTCCAGATTGATCTCTCCAGCTCGTTCTCTAAATCCTAATGATCATGCAACCGCAAGATACATAGAATGGTGGTCGAAAGTTCATGAGCCATATCTTGAGCATTCTATTGATATTTTGATTTCGAGCATCCGTACATCACCATCGAAGAGAAGAAAACCTCCAAAGGATGTTAAGAAAAAGTCTTTAGAGATTTCGCAAGACAAATCCAATAAAACCAAAGTCTCGTCCACCATAGATTTAACAGAGGAGCATGTGAAGACTTCACGAGAAGTTCCTCGATCATTGTCATTAGTTGATGAAGGACAAAGGGTTTTACCGAAAGTCATCGAAGGGAAGCATAATGCGATCGTTGAAGATTCAGTTGATGAGAGTGATCATGAAAGACATTGGAAGCGAACCAGGCCAAGGAAATCCTTTCAAGGTGATATATCCCCCGCCAAAAGTGAAGCTTCAGTTTCTAGTTCGCATGAGTTCAACAAACTTGCAGCTAAGATCAGGAATAATGTTTCAAGTACCGTTCCGAACCAAGAAGATGCTTGCCCTAATGTGATTGTTAATAAAACTTCTCCTATAGTGAAGACTCCCACAGGCCCTCATGTTGAAGCTAGTCATCTCGCCCTTCCAGAATTTTCTAAGTTTAGTGCTGAAAAAGTGATATCCGATAGTCAGTTGAAGCTTGCAACTATTTTGTGGGAAAGCATTCAACCAAGGATTATTCGCGCTTCTTTTGATCGGGTTTCTTCACTTAGTGGTTGATGGTGACTCAATTAAGAGTTGTAAACCCAAGTGCAGGTTATGTTCAAGTAATAAATTCTCGGGTGTCCGAGGTCGAACCACAGGGAAGCGTATTAGTAAGTATAAGTTTATAAATATATAAGAAAAAGAAAATAAACAAGATATTAGGGAATCAATAACAAAGAAAGTAAACAAGATATTAGAGAACAAAATAAACAAAATAACATAAAAGCAATTAAACAAGATATAAAAAACAATAAGAAAAGATGTTGAGGTTAGAGAATCCACTCTTGGTGTTATGCTAAGATTAATCTTGTTTTATTACACAATTGAAATCCACACATAAGGGAGGTTCCAATCGGAAGGTTTAGCAATTCAGTCCAAATTGTCCAACGTCCATAGCATATGATATTATGTTCATTTGGTGTCCTCAAAACTCATAAAAAGAGTCCAAGCATTCCTTATGCCAAGGTATATGTCTACAACAAATCAAGGTTATGAAACCAAGCATTTACTGTGCCATTTTCATTGTCAATAATGAATCAAGATCTCTACTTTGCAAGTATGATTTTAAACCAAAAGAAAATATTATCTATACTAGTGTTTATAAATGATGATTCATTTTAGCTCATGTTTAAGAGACTAACCTTAGCATTTACCAAGAGCTTCACCTCATCACCTCAACAATATGATTAGCAACACATACTAAAAATGAAAAGAAATGTAAGAAGCATAAGTAAATAAAGAAAAAGAAAACTAGAGAAAGGAAAAAAGAAGAAAACTTAGAGAATTTTATTACAATGGCTAATATCCTACCAATGTATCAATGTATCCCAATACTCATCCAAGGCCCTCTATTTATACACATTTTGGAGGGCTAAATGACAATAGACAAGCTTTACAAATTTCAAAGGTAGGTATAATAGGTGGGTGCATTTTTCTAACAATTTTCGTCATATTGTATGACAATTCTGATCAGCCAGCTTGATGGTCGATTTTGTCAATGTTGGAGGCTCGATCTGATAAAATGGTCTTCTAGAAAAATATACCCCTATCAGTTAAGGATCCATAGCCGTTGGAATCAGATCATTTGCGTATGTGGATCGGAAGATATGGTCAAAATACCAAAACAGGTCAGCACAGACGTCATTGCACATCAGCCAACTTGATGGTCGATTTCGCTAGGGAAAACGACTCCGTTTCAAGAAGTGTAAAACATGAAAAAGATAGATATGCCTCTTAACTTTGCACGGTTAAAATTTCAGCCTTATTGCTTTAGTGAAACTCCAGATATAGCTGATATGGCAGAAGGTGTCGGAACTGGAACTGAACTGGATTTGCCCTTAATTGTTGATTTAACCTAGTAATCTGAAATCACTCAAAGAAACTCGTGAAAAAACACCCAATTACATAAAAATATAAAAAATCATAAACACAATTAGACTAAGCAATAATAACTCGTATTTGACACAAAACAATAATAAAACATAACTAAAAACTATATAATTATACGAGTTATCACACCCCCACACTTAGATTGTTGCTAGTCCCTAGCAACGACTCAATAAAAATAAAATAAGAAAATCTAATCTAATCCATTTTCGTAGGAAATCACGGTGGCACTTAGCATGTGACACAAGCCTTTAAACCCCTAGGTGTCCCTAGTGGACGAATTTAGTCTCGTGAGGGTTTACTAGGACGATACCCACAAACATTGAAGACATAAGAAAAACTAAAAATAATAATTATAACTAATCCTTCCAATATAAATTAGAGATAATCATTGGACAAGTCTTAAAAACTAATCAATAGCTTAAAGAAATTCACAAAAAATCATGCTTGAATGTAAATAAATGAGTTAAGCCAATATTAACATAACATATTTCAATCAAAATAGTGCATATTCAACTTAATCTCAACCTCTCACATGGGATACTCTCATGATTTTCACTCTTTAAAGTAGTGGTAAAGTGTTTACACTCAATCAATCTCATGAAAATAGTTCTACCATATGCTTGCTTGTCCACCTATTCTCCACTATTTAGATCATACAACTTCATAAATCAAGAGGTCTTTATTCAATGTTGTAATGGGGCCAAAGGGTTATAATGTGGTTAAAGAACAAAAGGATAAAGATATCACAAAGGTTCCAAAGAGTTCATAGATTTTAGAGACATAATAAGATCATACAAATAAAACTTCTCAAAACTCTTATAAAGCACATAATAACATAGGCTAAATATTCATGTTGAGCCTTTGCATCATTCTAACCAACTTTGTAACATCTTTTTCTAGAAGTTCAAGAGAAGATTTTTTTTTTTTTTTTTAATATGGGAATGTATTTGACAATGATCCCTTTATTTTTCTCTTGACTTTTTCTTTTCTTTTCTTCCCCCACACTTATATTTTGTTTCTAACCCAAATTTTCAACTAAAAATATCCCTTGTTTTTTTTTTTTTTTTTTTTGCAATATGTCTCAAAATATAAAAATCCATATTTAGAACAAGGGTAAGGATATAAGTATATTTAGGCTAGGTGTAAGTTGTGGTTACCAATAAAACAACATATTTAATGTAGGCTCAAATTGGCTCACTAGTGGGGATGTTCTCTTGGAACATCAATAAGGGATGGCTGTTTGGCTCTGGTTATAATCCTAATGCCTCTATCATATTCATGTTGTCACATGTATCAATATAGTATCAAACGGTTTAAAGCAAGTTCTAGAGAATCATGTAATCATAAGAGCACTCAAGAAAGAAATTAGATTGATTTGTATAATGCATCAATCATTATAGGCTCAAAAACTCACAAGGATGATTATACAAGTCAGATTAAGTCTAAACATGCTTCTTTCTCAATCAACATATCATATTAACATTGGCTCATAAAAAGGTTGATATCAAGCTCAATTCTCATGAAAATCTTCTCACTAATAAATCTGTTTTAGACTTATGCAATTCATATCTCATCATAGTATTGAAAGTAACTAAAAAACACACTAAGTCTAAACACGCTTTTTTTTTTTTAAAGAAGAAGAAGATTAAATCAAACTGACAAGGTATGTCTCAAGTCTCCCTTACTCAGACCTTGTTCAGAATGAATACTTCTAAATGTCTTAAAACACAACAAATTTTTTTTTTTATTAGCAAAAATATGTCCCTTACCCCCTACTAAAATATGACATTGTCCCCAATGTCAAATTTTAAAGGTAGAATTTAGGAGATATTACCTGCAGAGGTTGCTAACCACTTATTATAACTGAGACACAACAAGCAAAATGTTAGATAATGTCACAAAGACAAAGTGCAATCCACTCCTTGCTCGTCCATATCTCTTTTTCTTTTTCCGAGCGTTTGCGAAACAACCGTAGCAGATAAATACTCATAAGCTTGGAGCTTTTTGAGTAAATCTTCAATGGTTGTAGCAGAAATTATGGTTCTCCTTGCCTCTGAAAACATGAATCCATTATCCACAACATTATCTAAATATGAAAGCAAATTACTAAAATAACCATTAATATTAAGCAAACCAATGGGTTTCTTATTTGTGACCAAAGATGACCAAGAAGCCACGCAACCTATTTCTTCCAATGTACCCAGACCTCCTGGTAAAGCAATGAATGCATCGGCAGAATGGTACATGATTGTCATCCGTTCAGGGATACTCCAGACTTGTATTTCCTTACCCACGGTTGGTCCACAAAAATCTGTGAATAGTTTTGGAACGATTCCTAGAACTGGACTTCCTCCTGCGTGTGCTGCTGTAGCGACTGCTCCCATTAAACCCGTACTACCGCCTCCATAAATCAACTGGATCTTTTGTTGGGCAAGTATTACTCCAACTCTTATGGCTTCATCAACGAATATGTTATTTTTCCCTGGATAAGCACCTCCAAAGACACAAATATTTTTAATGCGCTGGGATGAAGTGCTTTCCATTTTTTTTCTTTTTCGAGTGCCTGAAAGAGAATGAGTACATGGTGTAATATATAGAGGACTGAGTAGTGAATCAGACAAGAGTAATAATGTCGCCGAAAGTGTATTTGACCTGTCAGAAGAAAATGTTAACCTAACAAAAGATTTTTGCGTGATTTCAGGAAGAAAATCAAAAAGAGAAGAAAAATCAACCGTAAAAGTCAAAAGTAATAATGTCGCCGAAAGTGTATTTGGCATCTTCCTCTGGTTTTACGTCCAGAAACGGCTTAAACGCCTTCTATGAGTCGAGGATATGCTTCCCATCCAGTTTTCTTACAAGCTGGCAAACAGGGTCTTTTAACATCAGATTCCCAAGATGTTGCCATTCCCTTTGGAATTGCGGCCATAAATCAAGAATTTCTCTTTGTACGTCTCCACTAGGATGCGTCTCAAGAGAAAGTTGGATATTACCCAAATTCTCCTTACTCAGTCCATCCTTAATGAATTCAATTTTATCATCTCGATTAGAGGACGGAATCCCAATAGAACGACATTTACCGTAACACGTCCATCGTGCACATTTGTGGCAATTTGAACTCATGCGCTTTGCTCGTCGCTTCTTTGCAAAAGTGCTTCTACCCAAAAAGGAATATTTTAGCTCGAATGGCAATGGTTTAAAATCTAGCTTGGGTGGTTCAATAGTTGATGGTACAGTGATATTTGTGAGTGATGGAAGTTCCTCAAACTTTTGTTTCCAACAATGCTTAACCTGAAAAGAATTTAACAAAGAATCAGTGTGTGAAATTTCTGAAGCATTATCAAACTCACATTCAATTAAATAAGCTTCTAAAGGATCATGGAATGTGGTAGTGGTGAGATGTTCATGAACAAGTTCTTCAATGAAATCCACTTCATGTACTTCTGAATCATCACCAGGTTGCTTGCAAGTGTTGAACACGTTTAATTCTAAAGTCATATTTCCAAAAGAAATGTTCAACATACCATTCCTGCAATTTATCAGAGCATTAGAAGTTGCAAGAAATGGACGGCCTAATATAACAGGAATTTGAACATTTGGATTTGAAACAGGATGTGTGTCCAAAACAATAAAATCAACAGGGAAGTAAAAATTATCAATTTGAACCAAAACATCTTCAACTATCCCTCGAGGAATTTTTACAGAACGATCAGCTAGTTGAAGTGTAACAGGTGTTTCCTTGAGTTCACCTAAACCTAACTGTTGATAAACAGAAAAAGGCAAAAGATTAACACTAGCACCAAGATCAAGCAATGCACGTTCTATTCTAGTGTTTCCAATGATGCATGAGATTGTTGGACATCCAGGATCTTTGAATTTTGGTGGAGTAAGGTGCTGAATGATTGAGCTCACACTTTCCGTCAGAAATGCTTTCTTTTGTACATTATGTTTCCTTTTAACTGTGCACATGTCCTTCAAAAATTTAGCATAAGATGGAACTTGTTTGATTGCATCCAATAAAGGAATGTTAATCTTAACTTGTTTGAAAAGTTCATAAATTTCTGCATTTTGATTCAAATTCTTTATTGTTTGCAACCTTTGAGGAAAAGGAGCAGGATGCATACCTTTTTCTTTGTCCAAATTTTCAAGAAGTTCAGACTTACCATCATCCTTACCATTACTTTTCGGAGGGGAAGGAGGATCTTGGTCTTTTGATGGAATGTTTTTGTCAATTGCCTTTCCACTTCGAAGAGTTGTGATAGAACTGGCATTTTCCTGTTGAGTTTCATTGGAGCAAGAAACAAAACATTGAGTAGAAGGGTTAGGCTGAGGTTGAGCAGGAAACTTACCTTTTTCTTGAGTGCGTAATGAAGCTGTCAATGTGGACAAGGTGTTTTTGATCTCATTGATGTCCTGTGAAGTTTGGTTATTCACATTTGCTTGTGTTTGCATGAATGCTTGCAATGTCTCTTCCAAGGTTTGTACACGTGAAGGTTGATAGGAAAAAGTGTTGCTCGGCTTTTGAGATTGTGGTACCTGAACATGATTATTATTCCGCCAACTGAAATTGGGATGATTTCTCCATTCAGGGTTATACGTTTCAGAGTAAGAAGAAGAAAAAGGCTTTTTAAACGTGTTTATGGAATTTACTTGATCATGCAACGCTTCTTTAAGAATGGGAATGTTTGGACATTCAGAAGTAGGGTGTCCCATGATTTCACAAATTCCACAACTTTCTTCATTTTTAACCGTTTTGACTTCTTTTACTTCTCTAAGTTCCATGGCTTCAATCTTTCTAGCCAAATTAGCTACTTTAGCTTTTATCTCATCTTCTTGACTAAAATGATATTTACCTCTGTTAGAAACAAGATTAGATCTCTTGGAACTTTCAGAGGAATTATCTGTGTGCCAGGCTTGAGAGTTATCTGCCAAATGGTCTAGGTAGTCAAAGGCTTCTTCAGGTTCTTTTTCTAGAAACTCACCGTTACACATTGTTTCAACAAATTGTTTAGTTTCGGGAGTTAAACTTTCATACAAAAAACTAATAAGACGCCATTTTTCAAAACCATGATGTGGACAAGAACTTAACAAATCTTTAAAACGCTCCCAGCACTGAAAAAATGCTTCATTTTGATTTTGATTGAAATTTTGAATCTGTCTTTTCAAAGCAGTAGTTTTATGTGCTGGGAAAAATTTCTTTAGAAACTCAGTTTGTAATTCTTGCCATGTGCCAATTGACCTTGGTTTTAAATTATGAAGCCAAATTTTTGCTTTATCTTTTAAAGAAAAAGGAAATAATTTTAGCTTGACAATTTCATTTGTACATTGTTGGTCATTAAAGGTGACACATACATCCTCGAAGTCTTTTAGAAACGAGTAAGCACTTTCCGATTCTAACCCATGGAAATTTGGAAGCAAAGCTATCATACCTGATTTAAAACGAAAGTTGTTTGCATTGAGAGGAAAAATAAAACAAGAGGGTGATGAGCTTCGAGTTGGTTGCAAGTAGTCACGCATGGTGCGTACTTGTCTGTTCTCATCTTCAGCATGAACACTTTCATTGTCAGCCATGGTAGGAGTTCTATTAGAAAGATTACCTAAAAAAGTTTCACAATAAAATCTAACTAAACGACGAGATCTAAAATCACGTCGCCAAACAAGCATAAAACAAAGTTAATATACAGATTAGGCGGTATAACCAGCCAATAAAAATAAAACAAAGTTAATATACAATATAAATATAAATATATAGAAAATTAGGCGGTATAACCAGCCAATAAAAATAAATATAGGCGGTATAACCAGCCAATAAAAATAAATATAGGCGGTATAACCAGCCAATAAAAATAAATATACTTATAGTATTGCCTCCCCGGCAACGGCGCCAAAAACTTGATGGTGACTCAATTAAGAGTTGTAAACCCAAGTGCAGGTTATGTTCAAGTAATAAATTCTCGGGTGTCCGAGGTCGAACCACAGGGAAGCGTATTAGTAAGTATAAGTTTATAAATATATAAGAAAAAGAAAATAAACAAGATATTAGGGAATCAATAACAAAGAAAGTAAACAAGATATTAGAGAACAAAATAAACAAAATAACATAAAAGCAATTAAACAAGATATAAAAAACAATAAGAAAAGATGTTGAGGTTAGAGAATCCACTCTTGGTGTTATGCTAAGATTAATCTTGTTTTATTACACAATTGAAATCCACACATAAGGGAGGTTCCAATCGGAAGGTTTAGCAATTCAGTCCAAATTGTCCAACGTCCATAGCATATGATATTATGTTCATTTGGTGTCCTCAAAACTCATAAAAAGAGTCCAAGCATTCCTTATGCCAAGGTATATGTCTACAACAAATCAAGGTTATGAAACCAAGCATTTACTGTGCCATTTTCATTGTCAATAATGAATCAAGATCTCTACTTTGCAAGTATGATTTTAAACCAAAAGAAAATATTATCTATACTAGTGTTTATAAATGATGATTCATTTTAGCTCATGTTTAAGAGACTAACCTTAGCATTTACCAAGAGCTTCACCTCATCACCTCAACAATATGATTAGCAACACATACTAAAAATGAAAAGAAATGTAAGAAGCATAAGTAAATAAAGAAAAAGAAAACTAGAGAAAGGAAAAAAGAAGAAAACTTAGAGAATTTTATTACAATGGCTAATATCCTACCAATGTATCAATGTATCCCAATACTCATCCAAGGCCCTCTATTTATACACATTTTGGAGGGCTAAATGACAATAGACAAGCTTTACAAATTTCAAAGGTAGGTATAATAGGTGGGTGCATTTTTCTAACAATTTTCGTCATATTGTATGACAATTCTGATCAGCCAGCTTGATGGTCGATTTTGTCAATGTTGGAGGCTCGATCTGATAAAATGGTCTTCTAGAAAAATATACCCCTATCAGTTAAGGATCCATAGCCGTTGGAATCAGATCATTTGCGCATGTGGATCGGAAGATATAGTCAAAATACCAAAACAGGTCAGCACAGACGTCATTGCACATCAGCCAACTTGATGGTCAATTTCGCTAGGGAAAACGACTCCGTTTCAAGAAGTGTAAAACATGAAAAAGATAGATATGCCTCTTAACTTTGCACGGTTAAAATTTCAGCCTTATTGCTTTAGTGAAACTCCAGATATAGCTGATATGGCAGAAGGTGTCGGAACTGGAACTGAACTGGATTTGCCCTTAATTGTTGATTTAACCTAGTAATCTGAAATCACTCAAAGAAACTCGTGAAAAAACACCCAATTACATAAAAATATAAAAAATCATAAACACAATTAGACTAAGCAATAATAACTCGTATTTGACACAAAACAATAATAAAACATAACTAAAAACTATATAATTATACGAGTTATCAGTGGTGATGTTCACAAGATCTTTGATGCAATAGAAGCAATCAAGTCCGTTGATTCATCCTTATTGAAAGGCATGGTGGAAGACTACTTTACACAAGTCCAGAAGTTTAATGAGCTTGAATCTTCCATTTCTTCATCCAAGGATAGAATTGAAAGACTTCAAGCACTTGAAATTCGACTTAAAGATTCAATGTTACTTGAACATAAGACTGTTGAGAACCTTAATACCTTGCAGTCGAACTTGGCAGATATAGAGCAAGAGTTCATTATTTTGCAACGCAAAAAACATAGACTTGAGTCTTCGCTCCAAGAAACTGAAGATGAACTGAAAAGAAGAAGAACCGACACCTCCAAGATTCGTGAAGAGATGAATTCTGGTGAGTCTATTACTACCCTTACTGAGGATGAAGCCAAAAACTTAGATTTGTTGCGAAATATGTTGGAAGCCTCTCGAGACGACTTGAAGAATTTCAAATGGAAGCCCTGAATCCCTTTTGATGTAACTTTTTTTTTTTTTTTTAATTTATATTAGTTCTTAGGCTTGCTAGTTTTTATTTATTTTTTTTTTGTAAGTTCTTTTCAAGTTTGGAATGAAGTTAAATTTCTTTTTCTCCATATATCATCTTTCTTTTGCACTTTCTGAAGCATTTTTTGCATCATGTATGGACTACAAATTAAATTCTCAAAAATCTTTAATTTGCAAGAGATTTGTTTTACTTGAAAAATAATTTGAATCATGAAATTTGAATGGAGAATTATCATGATACTTTCAAGTGAACAAAAGATAATATTTGAATCGAACAAATTTTTTTGTTGTTGTTTGGACTGAACTTGGCAATGAAACCAAGCTGCCTACGTACCTTCGAATTTGAAGGATCAAGTCATAACGTAGTTCATCAAATTTTTTTTGTGCCCTAACTTTTGCCTAAGTTGTCCTAGAAAGGATTTTCAACATAGCGGGTTTTTTTTTTTTTTTTTCAATGTGCAGTTTAAGCTCGTGCTTAGGAGCAACATACGACAGTTTAAGCTCTTGCTTAGGAGCAACATACGACAGTTTAAGCTCTTGCTTAGGAGCAATATCTTCTTTAAGCATAGTAACGCTTCAAAAACTTTCCATTGATTGGTCCAACTTTGACACCATCTTGATCAACGATCTTGTATGCACCATTGGTATAAACTTCTCGAACAACGTATGGTCCATCCCATTTTGAAAGGAACTTGTTGCCAATACGATGTGAAGTATTTATGGGTCTTCTTACAGCAAGGACTAAATCTCCAACTTGGAAAGATCGCTGCTTGACTTTCTTATTAAAAGCTTTGGATAGTCGAGCTTGATAGCACTCCAAGCGTTGTTGGGCTTCCAACCTTTTCTCATCCAGTGCTTCTAATTCTTCCAAACGTAAGCATACATTGTCTTCACTAGAAAGATCTTCCTGGATTGCAATCCTCAATGATGGAATTTGTCGCTCAAGTGGTAGAACAGCTTCTACACCATAAACAAGTGCATATGGAGTGGCTTGAGTTGGTGTGCGATATGTAGTTCGATAAGCCCACAGAGCTTCTCCTATCCTTTCATGCCAATCTTTCTTTGAACGGTTAACAACTTTCTTGAGAAGATTGCACAAAGTCTTGTTAAAAGCTTCTGCTAATCCGTTTGCTGGAGCATGGTTGATAACTCGTATAATTATATAGTTTTTAGTTATGTTTTATTAATGTTTTGTGTCAAATACGAGTTATTATTGTTTAGTCTAATTGTGTTTATGATCTTTTATATTTTTATGTATTTTGGTGTTTTTCACAAGTTTCTTTGAGTGATTTCAGATTACTAGAATTAAGGGCAAATCCAGTTCAGTTTCAGTTCCGACACCTTTTGCCATATCAGCTATATCTCGAGTTTCACTGAAGCAATAAGGCTGAAATTTGTAGCCATGCAAAGCTAAGAGGCATATCTATCTTTTTCATGTTTTACACTTCTTAAAACGGAGTCGTTTTCCCTAGCGAAATCGACCATCAAGTTGGCTGATGTGCAATGACGTCTGTGCTGACATGTTTTCGTATTATGCCCATATCTTCTTATCCACATCAGCAAATGATCTGATTCCAATGGCTATGGTTCCGTAACTGATAGGGGAACCTTTGTCTAGAAGACCATGTGATCAGATCAGGCCTCCAATATTGAAGAAATCGACCATCAAGGTGGCTGATGTGCAATGACATCTGTGCTGACATGTTTTCGTATTTTGCCCATATCTGCTTAACCACATCAGCAAATGAGCTGATTCCAACGGCTATGGTTCCGTAACTGATTGGGGAACCTTTTTCTAGAAGACCATGTGATCAGATCAGGCCTCCAATATTGACGAAATCAACCATCAAGTTGGCTGATCAAAATCGTCATATACCTACCTTTGAAATTTGTAAAGCTTGTCTCTTGTCATTTAGCCCTCCAAAATGTGTATAAATAGAGGGCCTTGGATGATTGTAAGGGATCATATTGTACATAGGTAAGATATTAGCCATTTTAATAAAATTCTCTAAGTTTTCTTCTTCTTTCTTTTCTCTAGTTTTCTTTCTTTTCTCTAGTTTTCTTTTTCTTTAGAGAGAGCAAGAGGTTGGATAATTAATATTCTTCCTCTTCTTCTTTCTTTTATTTTCTTCTTAGATTTTCTTTAATTTTATGTTTATGTTTACAATGCCTATGCTAGGCTAAACTTCTATTTGGTTAAGGGTGATTTCAAAGCCCTAGACATGTTTTATAATTGATTTTCAGATTCTATCTATCATTAATTTTCTATCAAAGTTGCTTATGTTCTTCTACAAGAATTGTTCATGATGTTGTCTTGATTTATTTAGGTGTACAACTAGATAGATCTTGATAATTATCTATTGCTAGTTTAGGAGTCTTGATCCGTGTAATTGTCTTGATTTCCTATTCATAAGTGGCAATTTGTGATTAATGATTATGGTCAAGTTTTCAATAATTGCAAAGTGGAACATAACCTAAGTTGAACAATCCGAGCTTATGTGTTTGTTGCTTAGATCAACCTATCTTTCTCATCATAAAGCTGCCATTAAATTGAATTTAGAGAGCTTATTCTAGGTTGTTTAATGGTTAGAGATTAAATAGAGAGCTTGTTCTATTTAACGACAAACTAAGGAAAGATTGGGGTAACAGAGCTTGTTGTTATCTACGGTTGTTAACTTTGATAGTTGGTTGATATTGATAGATCTGAAATTGATTCTTAATGATGTCTAGTGGTGGAGAATGAAACCTTAACCATATTTTTCATATTTGATTCTTCTTACTTACTTGTTTTCTTACTTTTAGTTTGCTTATTTTTTATATTTATTTTTATTGGCTGGTTATACCGCCTAATTTGTATATTAACTTTGTTTTATTTTTATTGGCTGGTTATACCGCCTAATTTAGTATATATATTTTTATTGGCTGGTTATACCGCCTAATTTAGTATATATATTTTTATTGGCTGGTTATACCGCCTAATTTAGTATATATATCTTTATTGGCTGGTTATACCGCCTTGAATCTTATTCTTATTATTTACTTTAGTTTAAATCTGGCTTCAAAAACCCCTTTTCTTTTATTGTTTTCTTTGAACGTAAGTTATAAACTATTAACTTATAAACTAAAACCCAATCCCTGAGGACTCGACCCTTGCTAACTACTATACTTACAATTGATCTTTTTTAGTGCAAGGTTAAATAAGATACACTCTTTTGGGTGCATCAAGTTTTTGGCGCCGTTGCCGGGGATTGTTTTCTTTAGTTTATTTGTTACTTGGTTTATTCTTATTTTCAGTTCTAATGAGTTTTATTTTCTTGTACATACGGGTTTTTCTTATCAAATTTTGAAAAAATAAAAAAAATATAAAAAAATATAAAAAAAAAACGATGGAATTGAGCAATCTAACTCTTGAAGAGTTGGTGGCATACATGAACATGGAAAATCAACAAGCCAATCTCACCTACCCAGTTCAACAATTGGCCATGGGAGGATGTCAAAGCCATCAAGTGTTCCAAGACCAACAGTATGATCATTACTCAAACACTTACCATGAGGGATGGTGGGATCATACTAATTATGGCTACTCGAAAAATTACCAAGAAGTAGATCCTTATGCCAATTACACTCATCCATCTAGCTTCAATCAATCATGGTCCCAAGAACCAGATCTTTTTCAACCACCACATATGACTCAAAACTCAGGTACTTCTTTAGAAGATCTTGTCTATTCTCTTGTTACTGATACTTTGCAATTTCAACAGGAAACAAGGGCAAGCATCCAGAGTTTGGAAAAGCAAATGATCCAATTGACTAGTAGTATGGTGGGATGGGTAGCACAAAGATCTGAAGAACTCCCTGCCCAAACGATGATTAACCTAAAGGAGAATGCTACTATTGTGACCTTGAGGAATGAGGAACAAGATGAGGATGAGACAAAATTAGAGATGAATTCTATTCTTGAGGATAATGAAGCCAATGATCCAAATAAGAGTATTTCGGCACCTGAGGTAACGTTTGAGATTCCAATTTTTACTAATGTTTCTTCTCCACCTTTTCCTAGTAGATTCGCAAAGTTCAAGGAGGATGAACATGAACAAGACACGTTGGAAACCTTAAACAGTTTGTTTGTGGATGTCATTCAACAAGTACCAAAAGATGCACCATTCCTCGATGAGATATGCACCACCAAGGATGATGGAATAATACTTGTAATGGAGAATGAATCCACTGTTGTGCAAAGAAAGCTTCCTCTCAAACGCATAAATTTGGGAAATTTCATGTATGAGCCTGACAAGCCTAAAAAGCCAAGAAGGGGTGTTGGTTAGATTCAAAACACTAACTCAAGTGTTAATTGGGAAGGCAGCCCAATTAAAGATGAAATTGCCAACCTTCCATATTCAGTTTTGCTTTCTCTTTCTCTTTCTTCTCCTTTTTCTTTTATTATTTTTATTGTTTTTATTTTTATTTCTTATGTTTCTTTGTTAATTGTGTTTACTGTTTTTAAGTTCATTTAGGCTGCATAAGTTTCTTTTGTTTAATAGTTCTTTTCTCTTACATATAATTCTTGCATTGGGGGATTAATAGCATTACATTAATGACAATGTAAGAATTATGTGTGGGTGGAAGAATTTAGGATTTTATTTAGAGTGTTTTGTTTTTGAGTCTTTTTATGTTGTTTTTCTTTCTGATCCTTGTTTTGAAAATAACTAGATGTAAATATAATTTTTAATTTTTTACCCCGGTTAAATGGCGGATAACGGTACTCCGTGATTATTTAAGTCGGTTCCATCAGCTACCCAAAAAAAACTGATATTGTATATAAATTTCTCTTTCAATTTCTCTTTTATTTTTTTTCAGGATGGATGATATTCTCACAAGATTGCAGAAACGATTTCCTCCTTTTCCTCGAAATATTTTACTAAAGCTTTACCAAGTTCGAATTGAAAGATTAAGAATGCTTATGCACAAAGGGATTCCTGCAGACATACGTTGGATAATTGAAGCCAAGGTACGTGAAGATGAATATCTTCCTGTTTTGCATTTACCAGGTACAGGTAGAAGCACTTTTGCAAAGAAGCGACGAGCAAAGCGCATGAGTTCAAATTGCCACAAATGTGCACGATGGACGTGTAACGGTAAATGTCGTTCTATTGGGATTCCGTCCTCTAATCGAGATGATAAAATTGAATTCATTAAGGATGGACTGAGTAAGGAGAATTTGGGTAATATCCAACTTTCTCTTGAGACGCATCCTAGTGGAGACGTACAAAGAGAAATTCTTGATTTATGGCCGCAATTCCAAAGGGAATGGCAACATCTTGGGAATCTGATGTTAAAAGACCCTGTTTGTCAGCTTGTAAGAAAACTGGATGGGAAGCATATCCTCGACTCATAGAAGGCGTTTAAGCCGTTTCTGGACGTAAAACCAGAGGAAGATGTGAGCCACAATCACAACTACAATAAATAACTTCTCAGCTTTTGGTTTGATTTGCAATAACTTTATTTTGGTTTAATTTACGTGTTGTTCGATTTGTGTAATTATTCTCATTTTTTTATTTGTCTTTTACGGTCGATTTTTCTTCTCTTTTTGATTTTCTTCCTGAAATCACGCAAAAATCTTTTGTTAGGTTAACATTTTCTTCTGACAGGTCAGATACACTTTCGGCGACATTATTACTCTTGTCTGATTCACTACTCAGTCCTCTATATATTACACCATGTACTCATTCTCTTTCAGGAACTCGAAAAAAAAAAAAACAGAAAAAAAAATGGAAAGTACTTCGTCCCAACGCATTAAAAAAATTTGTGTCTTTGGAGGTGCTTATCCAGGGAAAAATAACATATTCGCTGATGAAGCCATAAGAGTTGGAGTAATACTTGCCCAACAAAAGATCCAGTTGATTTATGGAGGCGGTAGTACGGGTTTAATGGGAGCAGTCGCTACAGCAGCACACGCCGGAGGAATTCCAGTTCTAGGAATCGTGCCAAAACTATTCACAAGTTTTTGTGGACCTACCGTGGGTAAGGAAATACAAGTCTGGAGTATCCCTGAACGGATAACAATCATGTACCATTCTGCCGATGCATTCATTGCTTTACCAGGAGGTCTGGGTACATTGGAAGAAATAGCTTGCGTGACTTCTTGGTCATCTTTGGTCACAAAAAGAAAAAGAGATATGGACGAGCAAGGAGTGGATTGCACTTTGTCTTTGTGACATTATCTAACATTTTGCTTGTTGTGTCTCAGTTATAATAAGTGGTTAGCAACCTCTGCAGGTAATATCTCCTAAATTCTACCTTTAAAATTTGACATTGGGGACAATGTCATATTTTAGTAGGGGGTAAGGGACATATTTTGCTAATTTCAAAAAAAAAAAAAAAAAATTTAAGAAGTATTCATTCTGAACAAGGTCTGAGTAAGGGAGACTTGAGACATACCTTGTCAGTTTGATTTCTTCTTTTCAAAAAAAAAAAAAAAAGAGTTTGTTGTGTTTTAAGCAATTTAGAAGTATTCATTCTGAACAAGGTCTGAGTAAGGGAGACTTGAGACATACCTTGTCAGTTTGATTTTAATCTTTTTATGTTTACTTGTTAATTTTTGTTTAGTATTTTAGGATTATTTAGGTTGCATGAGTTTGTTTTGTTTTGAGTCTTAGTTGTTCCTATTCTTATGTTATTAGTTCTTTTCTCTTACACATGATTCTTTCATTTGTGTTAATAGACTTACATTGAGGACAATGTAAGAATTAAGTGTGGGGGGAATGATTTAGGATTTCTTTTATTTTTGTCTACTATTTTTTTTTTATGAGTCTTTATTATTATTATTATTTTTAGTGTGTTTTAGTTCCTTTTTAATACAATGATGAGATATGAATTGCATAGGTCTAAACTGGTTATTAGTGAGAAGATTTTCATGAGAATTGAGCTTGATGTCAACCTTTTTATGAGCCAATGTTAATATAATATGTTGATTGAAAAAGAAGCATGTTTAGACTTAATCTGACTTGTATAATCATCCTTGTGAGTTTTTGAGCCTATAATGATTGATGCATTATACAAATCAATCTAATTTCTTTCTTGAGTGCTCTTATGATTACAGGATTCTCTAGAATTTGCTTTAAACCGTTTGAGACTATATTGATACATGTGACAACATGAATATGATAGAGGCATTAGGATTTTTAGCCAGAGCCAAACAGCCATCCCTTATTGATGTTCCAAGAGAACACACCCTTAGTGAACCAATTTGAGCCTACATTGAATAAGCTATCTCTTTGGTAACCATAACTTGTCCCTAACCTAAATATACTTATATCTTTACCTTTGTTCCAAAGATGAATTAGCAAGTTTTGAGACAAGTTGCAAAGACAAGGGATATTTTTAGTTAAAAATTTGGGTTAGAAACAAGAAATAAGTGTGGGGGGGAAAGAAAAGAAAAGTCAAGAGAAAAAGAAATGAAATACTGGCAAATACATTCCTATGTAAAAAAAATATATATATATGAATCATCTCTTGAATTTGTGGAAAAAGAAAAAGATATTACAAAGTCGTTTAGAATGAAGAAAAGGCCCAACATAAATATCCGGCCTAGGTGACTATGTACTTGTAAAGAGTTTTGAGAAGTTTCTTTGTATGATCTTTTTATGTCTCTAAACTTTATGAACTCTTTGGAACCTTTGTGATATCTTTATCCTTTTGTTCTTCAACCACATTACAAACCCCTTGGCCCCATTACAACCTTGATTAAAGACCTCTTGATTCATGAAGTTGTATGATCTAAATAGTGGAGAATAGGTGGACAAGCAAGAATATGGTAGAACTGTTTTCATGAGATTGATTGAGTGTAAACACTTCACCACTACTTTAAAGAGTGAAAATCATGAGGGTATCCCATGTGAGAAGTTGAGATTAAATTTGAACATGCAATATTTTGATTGAGATATGTTATGCTAATATTGGCTTAACTCAAACAATTTACATTCAAGCATGATTTTTTGTGAAATTCTTTAAGCTATTGATTAGTTTATAAGACTTGTTCAAATATTGTATCTAATTTGTATTGAAAGGATTAGGAGTAAATATTTTTAATATATGCAGTTTATTTATATTTTAGTTTTTCAATGTTTGTGGGTATCGTTCTAGTAAACCCTCACGAGACTAAACTCGTCCACTAGGGACACCTAGGGGTTTAAAGGCTTGTGTCACATGCTAAGTGCCACCGTGATTTCCTACGAAAATGGATTAGATTAGATTTTCTTATTTTATTTTTATTGAGTCGTTGCTAGGGACTAGCAACAATCTAAGTGTGGGGGTGTGATAACTCGTATAATTATATAGTTTTTAGTTATGTTTTATTAATGTTTTGTGTCAAATACGAGTTATTATTGTTTAGTCTAATTGTGTTTATGATCTTTTATATTTTTATGTATTTTGGTGTTTTTCACAAGTTTCTTTGAGTGATTTCAGATTACTAGAATTAAGGGCAAATCCAGTTCAGTTTCAGTTCCGACACCTTTTGCCATATCAGCTATATCTCGAGTTTCACTGAAGCAATAAGGCTGAAATTTGTAGCCATGCAAAGCTAAGAGGCATATCTATCTTTTTCATGTTTTACACTTCTTAAAACGGAGTCGTTTTCCCTAGCGAAATCGACCATCAAGTTGGCTGATGTGCAATGACGTCTGTGCTGACATGTTTTCGTATTATGCCCATATCTTCTTATCCACATCAGCAAATGATCTGATTCCAACGGCTATGGTTCCGTAACTGATAGGGGAACCTTTGTCTAGAAGACCATGTGATCAGATCAGGCCTCCAATATTGAAGAAATCGACCATCAAGGTGGCTGATGTGCAATGACGTCTGTGCTGACATGTTTTCGTATTTTGCCCATATCTGCTTAACCACATCAGCAAATGAGCTGATTCCAACGGCTATGGTTCCGTAACTGATTGGGGAACCTTTTTCTAGAATACCATGTGATCAGATCAGGCCTCCAATATTGACGAAATCGACCATCAAGTTGGCTGATCAAAATCGTCATATACCTACCTTTGAAATTTGTAAAGCTTGTCTCTTGTCATTTAGCCCTCCAAAATGTGTATAAATAGAGGGCCTTGGATGATTGTAAGGGATCATATTGTACATAGGTAGGATATTAGCCAATGGTACATTGAAGACTTGTACTGCTTGAAGTCAAACTGTGCACATAACTTGCTCATGTCAAACTGCTTCCCATTATCAGTTATGATGTGACGAGGTACGCCATACCGATAAATGATGTTTGTCCTGATAAAAGTTGCAACAGTTTCTTTTTTTGCTTCCCTGTAAGGTGCCACTTCTGCCCACTTTGAAAAGTAATCTGTAGCAGCAAGTATATACATATGCCCTAGTGAACTCTTAGGTAATGGTCCTACCAAATCAAGTCCCCAAGCATCGAACGGCCAAGATGTGACTGTCAGATGTAATGGTTCAGGAGGTTGATGGATGAAGTTTGCATGAAACTGACAAGCTTGACATTTCTTGGAGTAGTTCATGCTATCCTTTACCATTGTTGGCCAGTAATATCCCATTCTTTTAATTTGAAAGTGCAATTTAGCTCGAGACTGATGTGCACCACAAATTCCTGAATGAGCTTCTTGTAAGGTTTTGGATACTTCATCTTCTCCTAAACATCGAAGGAAGACACCATCAAAAGAGCGACGATAGAGCGTACCCTTGAAGTAAATAAATCGAGGAGCTCGACGTTTCACTTCTGTTTTATGCCTTGGATCATTGGGTAGCCTTCCATGCTCTAAATAATCAATCAATGGTTGTCTCCAATCTTCTTTTTCAACTTCGCAAACTGAAACAACATTGGATTCCGTATTGTTATCTTTAAAATCAACTGGAGGCAAAATCCATCGTTTGCAAAGAGGGATTTTTACTTCTACACTTGGCATGGCAAGAGCTGATGCTAGATTAGCTAGAGAATCTGCTTGCTTGTTCTCTCTTCTTGGTACATGTTCCAAGCTTACATTGTCAAACCATTCTAAAATCTTCTTCGCATAGTCGACATATGGTAAGAGGTCAGGCTTCTTAACTTCATAAAGTGAAAGAAGTTGGTTGATGACTAATTTGGAATCCCCAAACACTTTAAGTTGAGTGATTTTCATATCCACTGCCATTTCCAATCCAATGATCAGAGCTTGGTATTCTGCTACATTATTGGAACAATTTTCAGTGAGAGTAAATGCATAAGGCAATACATCTCCTTCTGAAGTGACAAAGACAACACCTGCTCCAGCTCCATCTTGAAGGGCAGCCCCATCGAAGAATAGTTTCCATGGCCTGGGAATTTCGATGAAAAGAGCATCTTCGTCTGGGAGATCTTCAGAAAATTCCCAATCGTCTGGAATCGGATGGTTTGCAAGGAAATCGACAAGTGCTTGCCTTTTAACGGCCTTTTGTGGAATATAAGTAATATCGAACTCTTGTAGCAAAAGAGCCCATTTTGCCAATCTTCCACTGAGCACAGACTTGGACATGAGATATTTGAGGGGATCTGCTCGCGAAATCAAACGAACTGAATGAGCTTGCAAATAATGCCTCAGCTTTTTAACTGCAAACATCAATGACAAGCAAGTCTTTTCAATGGGAGAATAATTTAATTCAGCGCCATTAAGAGTTCTACTAAGGTAGTAGAGTGCAGTTTCTTTTCCTTCATCATTCTCTTGTGCCAACAATGCTCCTAAGGAACGTTCTTGTGCAGCAATATAAAGGATTAACGGCTGTCCTGGTATAGGTGCCTTCAGAATAGGTGGTTGTAACAAAAAGGTCTTAATGCTCTTAAAAGCATTACTGCAGGCCTCATCCCAGACAAAAGGGACATCCTTCTTCATTAGCCGACTAAATGGTTGACATCGACCAGCCAAGTTTGAGATAAAGCGTCGGATATATGCCAATCTTCCTTGCAGACTTTTAAGTTCATGCAGATTGCGCGGTTCAGGCATTTTCATGATTACATCTATTTTTGATTGATCGATCTCAATCCCACGATGTCGCACGATGAACCCCAAAAACTTGCCCGAGAATACTCCGAACGCACACTTGAGCGGATTCATCTTCAATTGGTATCTACGCAATCTTTCAAACACTTGGCGAAGATCAGCAAGATGGTCGGATTTTTTCTTTGACTTCACTACCAAATCATCAACATAACATTCGACATTCTTGTGAAGCATATCATCAAAGATCTTTTGCATTGCTCTTTGATAAGTAGCACCTGCATTCTTTAATCCAAACGACATAACTTTGTAACAGTATATTCCTTTTGGAGTTCGAAATGCAGTAAGTTCTTCATCTCTTGGAGCCATGCGAATTTGATTATAGCCAGACGATCCATCCATAAATGACAAAGCTTCATGGCCAGTTGTAGCATCAACCATTATTTCTGTTATAGGGAGAGGAAAGTCGTCCTTTGGACAAGCATTGTTCAAATCTCGAAAATCTACACAAACTCGAAGTTGACCATTTTTCTTTCTCACTGGAACAATATTTGAGATCCAAGTGGGATACTTGACTTCTCTAATAAAGCCAGCTTTGATGAGCTTATTGACCTCAGCTTCAATTTGGGAGATCAAGTCAGGATGGAAACGTCGTTGAGCTTGTTTGATAGGTCGGACACTTTTCTTGACAGCCAGATGATGCATAGCTACTTTTGGATCAAGCCCCGGCATCTCTTTGTAAGTCCAAGCAAAGATATCTCGATACTCTATCAAAAGATCAAGATAGGCTTTTTCTTCTTCTGGTGGTAAGCAAGCATTAATAAAGACCGGTCGTGGATCTTCACTAGTACTGATGTTAACCTCTTTTAGTTCGTCAATAGTAGCTTGATTTCCTTCTTCAAAAGATGAAGGGGCTTCTTGGGCTTCTTCCTCTTGAGATTTTTCACCAGTTTCCTTTACAGATACATGGTTAGAAGTAAAGATTTCTGTTTCTTCAAGTTCTTCTTCCTCTGAGGATGAGACTGATTTGGTTATAACCACTGTGTGCTTTCTAGCCTTTAAAACTTCACCAGTAGTTACCTTCCATTCGCTTTGCCTTTTCATTCGAGAAGGAATTTTGCTGTGAAAATCTCTTGATTCCTTTAAAGTGGAAGACTTTCTTTTTCGACTACAGTTAACTTCTTCAAAGTACAGACTTCCAAGCCTTGACTGAATGGAAATTGGTTTACTTACAGAAATTTCACTGCATTTTTCTCCCATTCGTTCAAAAACTGACCTTCGTGATGATTGAATGCTCAAACGATCAAACACTGAACGTCGTGTTGAGCGTGCTCCCAAACGATCAAATACTGAAAGTCCTGGTGGCTTCACGGCATCTTCTTGCTCCTCGAGAACTTCCTCCACATTTATGTACCTCGAAGTTTGTTTATGAATCTTCAACTTTAATGGAGAATATCCAAGCCCTTCTCTAGAAGTTCTGACGTGATCAATTTTCTTTTGCCAGATCTGACGGATCTTGAATGAACTTTGCAGCTTTTCTTTGCTAGGCTCTTTTGTCTCGTGAGCCAATTTTGCAACATCCTCTTGTTTATATCCAGCTTTGACAAGCAACCTATAAGCATTAGGATCAAAATCTTTAGCTCGATGAGTAGGAAGATCTTGATGCTCAGAAAGAGGTTCTTCTACTGGCCTAACAAATCCTTGCAGTGGAGGTATAAGGCCTTTTGATTCTTCCAAGTTAGTGAGGGGAAGAGTCAGATCCTTTAAACCTTGAGCAATTTCATCTGCTCCAACTGTGGAAGAAGCCAAATTCTTTCCCTTTTGCTTTAATTCTTGCATCGGGTTGGGCATTACTTCTTCGATAAATGTATCTTTTAGATAAAACTTTGCATCTGCGAAATGTGCTTCTGCTATAGTAAATGGCTTAGCGTCTGCAAGGATCGTCTTGACTTGACCGTTTCTGCAATACTTGAGACATTGATGCAGAGTTGAGGAGACTACACCATTTTGATGTATCCACGGTCGTCCTAACAACATGTTGTATGTCGTTTTGGCATCAATCACATGGAAAAGCGGACTTGACTCCATATCTCCAATGAAAAGTTGAAGTCTAAGTTTTCCAAGAGCTCTTTGTCCCCCTTGGTTGAATCCTTGGATCATTAAGCGGCTTTGCATCAATTCATCCAAAGGAACTCCCAATTCTTTCATTGTCATCAACGGGAGTATGTTGACAGCAGAACCATCATCGATCAAGATTCTATTGATCTTCTGTTCCCGAGTATATCCTACGACGAACAACGGCCGATTATGAGGGGTTGACCCCAGCAACAGATCTTCATCAGAAAAGTTAATTTTCGTAGCACAAGAATGATCATCAACTTCAAATGCTACTGAGTCAATGTTGTTTTCATTTTCTTTATTGCCACCGTTATGGTAACAAGTCATGAAAACCAAATCTTCATCTCTAAGCTGAATTGGCATGAATTCGTTCAAAGTGATTGGCTTCCTTGACTTCCTCCCTACTGAATTTTTGCCCTGAGATGGCATTTTTGCTTCTCGAGGTACATTGGGCTTTGGAGATTTAGATGGTTGTTTGATCATCTTAGTTCTTGTAGGCACTTTCACAACTTTCGGAAGATTCTTCTTTTTGCTTTTTCGGCGTGTGTGATAACTCGTATAATTATATAGTTTTTAGTTATGTTTTATTATTGTTTTCTGTCAAATACGAGTTATTATTGCTTAGTCTACTTGTGTTTATGATCTTTTATATTTTTATGTAATTTGGTGTTTTTCATGAGTTTCTTTGAGTGATTTCAGATTACTAGGTTAAATCAAGAATTAAGGGCAAATCCAATTCAGTTCCAGTTCCGACACCTTTTGCCATATCAGCTATATCTGGAGTTTCACCGAAGCATTAAGGCTGAAATTTTGACAGTGCAAAGTTAAGAGGCATATCTATCTTTTTCATGTTTTACACTTCTTGAAACGGAGTCGTTTTCCCTACCGAAATCAACCATCAAGTTGGCTGATGTGCAATGACGTCTGTTCTGCACCGTTTTGGTATTTTGACCATATCTTCCGATCCACATGAGAAAATGATCTGATTCCAACGGCTATGGATCCGTAACTGATAGGGGCATATTTTTCTAGAAGACCATTTGATCAGATCGAGCCTTCAACATTGACAAAATCGACCATCAAGCTGGCTGATCAGAATTGTCATACAACATGACGAAAATTGTTAGAAAAATGCACCCACCTATTATACCTACCTTTGAAATTTATAAAGCTTGTCTCTTGTCATTTAGCTCTCCAAAATGTGTATAAATAGAGGACCTTGGATGAGTATTGGGAGAAATTATACATTGGTAGGATATTAGCCATTGTAATAAAATTCTCTAAGTTTTCTTTTTCTTTATTTACTTATGCTTCTTACATTTCTTTTCATTTCATTCATATCTAGTATGTGTTGCTAATCATATTGTTGAGGTGATGAGGTGAAGCTCTTGGTAAATGCTAAGGTTAGTCTCTTAAACATGAGCTAAAATGAATTATCATTTATAAACACTAGTATAGATAATATTTTCTTTTGGTTTAAAATCATACTTGCAAAGTAGGGATCTTGATTCATTATTGACAATGAAAATGGCACAATAAATGCTTGGTTTCATAACCTTGATTTGTTGTAGACATATACCTTGGCATAAGGAATGCTTGGACTCTTTTTATGAGTTTTGAGGACACCAAATGAACATAATATCATATGCTATGGACGTTGGACAATTTGGACTGAATTGCTAAACCTTCCGATTGGAACCTCCTTTATGTGTGGATTTCAATTGTGTAATAAAACAAGATTAATCTTAGCATAACACCAAGAGTGGATTCTCTAACCTCAACATCTTTTCTTATTGTTTTTATATCTTGTTTAATTTCTTTTATTTTATTTTGTTTATTTTGTTCTCTAATATCTTGTTTATCTTGTTTTGTTGTTGATTCCCTAATATCTTGTTTACTTTATTTTTCTTATATATTTATAAACTTATACTTACTAATACGCTTCCCTGTGGTTCGACCTCGGACACCCGAGAATTTATTACTTGAACATAACCTGCACTTGGGTTTACAACTCTTAATTGAGTCTCCATCAAGTTTTTGGCGCCGTTGCCGGGGAGGCAATACTAAGTATATAAGTTTATAAGTATATTTATTTTTATTGGCTGGTTATACCGCCTAATTTTCTTTTATTGGCTGGTTATACCGCCTAATTTTCTATATATTTATATTTATATTAACTTTGTTTTATTTTTATTGGCTGGTTATACCGCCTAATTTTCTTTTATTGGCTGGTTATACCGCCTAATCTGTATATTAACTTTGTTTTATGCTTGTTTGGCGACGTGATTTTAGATCTCGTCGTTTAGTTAGATTTTATTGTGAAACTTTTTCAGGTAATCTTTCTAGTACAACTCCTACCATGGCTGACAATGAAAGTGTTCATGCTGAAGATGAGAACAGACAAGTACGCACCATGCGTGACTACTTGCAACCAACTCGAAGCTCATCACCCTCTTGTTTTATTTTTCCTCTCAATGCAAACAACTTTCGTTTTAAACCAGGTATGATAGCTTTGCTTCCAAATTTCCATGGGTTAGAATCGGAAAGTGCTTACTCGTTTCTAAAAGACTTCGAAGATGTATGTGTCACCTTTAATGACCAACAATGTACAAATGAAATTGTCAAGCTAAAATTATTTCCTTTTTCTTTAAAAGATAAAGCAAAAATTTGGCTTCATAATTTAAAACCAAGGTCAATTGGCACATGGCAAGAATTACAAACTAAGTTTCTAAAGAAATTTTTCCCAGCACATAAAACTACTGCTTTGAAAAGACATATTCAAAATTTCAATCAAAATCAAAATGAAGCATTTTTTCAGTGCTGGGAGCGTTTTAAAGATTTGTTAAGTTCTTGTCCACATCATGGTTTTGAAAAATGGCGTCTTATTAGTTTCTTTTATGAAAGTTTAACTCCCGAAACTAAACAATTTGTTGAAACAATGTGTAACGGTGAGTTTCTAGAAAAAGAACCTGAAGAAGCCTTTGACTACCTAGACCATTTGGCAGATAACTCTCAAGCCTGGCACACAGATAATTCCTCTGAAAGTTTCAATAGATCTAATCTTGTTTCTAACAGAGGTAAATATCATTTTAGTCAAGAAGATGAGATAAAAGCTAAAGTAGCTAATTTGGCTAGAAAGATTGAAGCCATGGAACTTAGAGAAGTAAAAGAAGTCAAAACGGTTAAAAATGAAGAAAGTTGTGGAATTTGTGAAATCATGGGACACCCCACTTCTGAATGTCCAAACATTCCCATTCTTAAAGAAGCGTTGCATGATCAAGTAAATTCCATAAACCCATTTAAAAAGCCTTTTCCTTCTCCTTACTCTGAAACGTATAACCCTGAATGGAGAAATCATCCCAACTTCAGTTGGCGGAATAATAATCATGTTCAGGTACCACAATCTCAAAAGCCGGGCAACACTTTTTCCTATCAACCTTCACGTGTACAAACCTTGGAAGAGACATTGCAAGCATTCATGCAAACACAAGCAAATGTGAATAACCAAACTTCACAGGACATCAATGAGATCAAAAACACCTTGTCCACATTGACAGCTTCATTACGCACTCAAGAAAAAGGTAAGTTTCCTACTCAACCTCAGCCTAACCCTTCTACTCAATGTCTTGTTTCTTGCTCCAATGAAACTCAACAGGAAAATGCCAATTCTATCACAACTCTTCGAAGTCGAAAGGCAATTGACAAAAACATTCCATCAAAAGACCAAGATCCTCCTTCCCCTCCGAAAAGTAATGGTAAGGATGATGGTAAGTCTGAACTTCTTGAAAATTTGGACAAAGAAAAAGGTATGCATCCTGCTCCTTTTCCTCAAAGGTTGCAAACAATAAAGAATTTGAATCAAAATGCAGAAATTTATGAACTTTTCAAACAAGTTAAGATTAACATTCCTTTATTGGATGCAATCAAACAAGTTCCATCTTATGCTAAATTTTTGAAGGACATGTGTACAGTTAAAAGGAAACATAATGTACAAAAGAAAGCATTTCTGACGGAAAGTGTGAGCTCAATCATTCAGCACCTTACTCCACTAAAATTCAAAGATCCTGGATGTCCAACAATCTCATGCATCATTGGAAACACTAGAATAGAACGTGCATTGCTTGATCTTGGTGCTAGTGTTAATCTTTTGCCTTTTTCTGTTTATCAACAGTTAGGTTTAGGTGAACTCAAGGAAACACCTGTTACACTTCAACTAGCTGATCGTTCTGTAAAAATTCCTCGAGGGATAGTTGAAGATGTTTTGGTTCAAATTGATAATTTTTACTTCCCTGTTGATTTTATTGTTTTGGACACACATCCTGTTTCAAATCCAAATGTTCAAATTCCTGTTATATTAGGCCGTCCATTTCTTGCAACTTCTAATGCTCTGATAAATTGCAGGAATGGTATGTTGAACATTTCTTTTGGAAATATGACTTTAGAATTAAATGTGTTCAACACTTACAAGCAACCTGGTGATGATTCAGAAGTACATGAAGTGGATTTCATTGAAGAACTTGTTCATGAACATCTCACCACTACCACATTCCATGATCCTTTAGAAGCTTATTTAATTGAATGTGAGTTTGATAATGCTTCAGAAATTTCACACACTGATTCTTTGCTAAATTCTTTTCAGGTTAAGCATTGTTGGAAACAAAAGTTTGAGGAACTTCCATCACTCACAAATGTCACTGTACCATCAACTATTGAACCACCCAAGCTGGATTTAAAACCATTGCCATCCGAGCTAAAATATTCCTTTTTGGGTGAGAATGAAACTTTTCCAGTCATAAATGAACTTGAGGAACTCAGAAAAGATGCATATGAGAATTCTAAAATTCATAAAGAAAGAACTAAAGCCTTTCATGACAAGTTAATTTCAAGAAAAACATTTGATGTTGGGCAAAAAGTTCTACTTTATAATTCTAGACTTCACATATTTCCTGGTAAGTTGAGATCAAGATGGATTGGCCCATTTGTGGTTAAGCATGTGTATCATTATGGAGCAGTTGACATTGAGAATCCTCAAAATGGTAACGTATTCAAGGTAAATGGACAAAGACTCAAACTCTTTTTGGAAAATCATGTTACTCAAGAAGAGGTTGTTTTTCTTTCTGATCCTTGTTTTGAAAATAACTAGATGTAAATATAATTTTTACTAATTTCCAAAAAAAAAAAAAAAAAAAAATTTTGATGTGTTTTAAGCCATTTAGAAGTATTCATTCTGAACAAGGTCTGAGTAAGGGAGACTTGAGACATACCTTGTCAGTTTGATTTTAATCTTTTTTATGTTTACTTGTTAATTTTTGTTTAGTATTTTAGGATTATTTAGGTTGCATGAGTTTGTTTTGTTTTGAGTCTTAGTTATTCCTATTCTTATGTTATTAGTTCTTTTCTCTTACACATGATTCTTTCATTTGGGTTAATAGACTTACATTGAGGACAATGTAAGAATTAAGTGTGGGGGGAACGATTTAGGATTTCTTTTATTTTTGTCTACTATTTTATTTTTATGAGTCTTTATTATTATTATTATTATTATTTTTTAGTGTGTTTTAGTTCCTTTTAATACAATAATGAGATATGAATTGCATAAGTCTAAAACAGATTTATTAGTGAGAAGATTTTCATGAGAATTGAGCTTGATGTCAACCTTTTTATGAGCCAATGTTAATATGATATGTTGATTGAGAAAGAAGCATGTTTAGACTTAATCTGACTTGTATAATCATCCTTGTGAGTCTTTGAGCCTATAATGATTGATGCATTATACAAATCAATCTAATTTCTTTCTTGAGTGCTCTTATGATTCATGATTCTCTAGAACTTGCTTTAAACCGTTTGAGACTATATTGATACATGTGACAACATGAATATGATAGAGGCATTAGGATTATAACCAGAGCCAAACAGCCATCCATTATTAATGTTCTAAGAGAACATCCCCACTAGTGAGCCAATTTGAGCCTACATTAAATATGCTGTTTTATTGGTAACCACAACTTACACCTAGCCTAAATATACTTATATCCTTACCCTTGTTCTAAAGATGGATTATATATTTTGAGACATATTGCAAAAAAACAAGGGATATTTTTAGTTGAAAATTTGGGTTAGAAACAAAAGATAAGTGTGGGGGAAGAAAAGAAAAGAAAAAGTCAAGAGAAAAAGAAAGGGATCATTGTTAAATACATTCCCATATTCAAAAAAAAAAAAAAATCTTCTCTTGAACTTCTAGTTAAAGTAAAGAAAAAGATGTTACAAAGTTGGTTAGTATGAAGCAAAGGCTCAACATGAATATTTAGCCTATGTGATTATGTACTTGTAAAGAGTTTTGAGAAATTTATTTGTATGATCTTATTATGTCTCTAAACTCTATGAACTCTTTGGAACCTTTGTGATATCTTTATCCTTTTGTTCTTTAACCACATTATAACCCTTTGGCCCCATTACAACCTTGAATAAAGACCTCTTGATTTATGAAGTTGTATGATCTAAATAGTGGAGAATAGGTGGACAAGCAAGCATATGGTAGAAGTGTTTTCATGAGATTGATTGAGTGTAAACACTTTACCACTACTTTAAAGAGTGAAAATCATGAGAGTATAGTGAGAAGTTGAGATTAAGTTTGAATATGCACTATTTTGATTGAAATATGTTATGTTAATATTGGCTTAACTCAAACTATTTACATTCAAGCAAGATTTTTTGTGAATTTCTTTAAGCTATTGATTAGTTTTTAAGACTTGTCCAATGATTATCTCTAATTTATATTGGAAGGATTAGTTATAATTATTATTTTTAGTTTTTCTTATGTCTTCAATGTTTGTGGGTATCGTCCTAGTAAACCCTCACGAGACTAAACTCGTCCACTAGGGACACCTAGGGGTTTAAAGGCTTGTGTCACATGCTAAGTGCCACCGTGATTTCCTACGAAAATGGATTAGATTAGATTTTCTTATTTTATTTTTATTGAGTCGTTGCTAGGGACTAGCAACAATCTAAGTGTGGGGGTGTGATAACTCGTATAATTATATAGTTTTTAGTTATGTTTTATTATTGTTTTCTGTCAAATACGAGTTATTATTGCTTAGTCTACTTGTGTTTATGATCTTTTATATTTTTATGTAATTTGGTGTTTTTCATGAGTTTCTTTGAGTGATTTCAGATTACTAGGTTAAATCAAGAATTAAGGGCAAATCCAATTCAGTTCCAGTTTCGACACCTTTTGCCATATCAGCTATATCTGGAGTTGCACCAAAGCATTAAGGCTGAAATTTTGACAGTGCAAAGTTAAGAGGCATATCTATCTTTTTCATGTTTTACACTTCTTGAAACGGAGTCGTTTTCCCTACCGAAATCAACCATCAAGTTGGCTGATGTGCAATGACGTCTGTTCTGCACCGTTTTGGTATTTTGACCATATCTTCCGATCCACATGAGAAAATGATCTGATTCCAACGGCTATGGATCCGTAACTGATAGGGGCATATTTTTCTAAGACCATTTGATCAGATCGAGCCTCCAACATTGACAAAATCGACCATCAAGCTGGCTGATCAGAATTGTCATACAACATGACGAAAATTGTTAGAAAAATGCACCCACCTATTATACCTACCTTTGAAATTTATAAAGCTTGTCTCTTGTCATTTAGCTCTCCAAAATGTGTATAAATAGAGGACCTTGGATGAGTATTGGGAGAAATTATACATTGGTAGGATATTAGCCATTGTAATAAAATTCTCTAAGTTTTCTTTTTCTTTATTTACTTATGCTTCTTACATTTCTTTTCATTTCATTCATATCTAGTATGTGTTGCTAATCATATTGTTGAGGTGATGAGGTGAAGCTCTTGGTAAATGCTAAGGTTAGTCTCTTAAACATGAGCTAAAATGAATTATCATTTATAAACACTAGTATAGATAATATTTTCTTTTGGTTTAAAATCATACTTGCAAAGTAGGGATCTTGATTCATTATTGACAATGAAAATGGCACAATAAATGCTTGGTTTCATAACCTTGATTTGTTGTAGACATATACCTTGGCATAAGGAATGCTTGGACTCTTTTTATGAGTTTTGAGGACACCAAATGAACATAATATCATATGCTATGGACGTTGGACAATTTGGACTGAATTGCTAAACCTTCCGATTGGAACCTCCTTTATGTGTGGATTTCAATTGTGTAATAAAACAAGATTAATCTTAGCATAACACCAAGAGTGGATTCTCTAACCTCAACATCTTTTCTTATTGTTTTTATATCTTGTTTAATTTCTTTTATTTTATTTTGTTTATTTTGTTCTCTAATATCTTGTTTATCTTGTTTTGTTGTTGATTCCCTAATATCTTGTTTACTTTATTTTTCTTATATATTTATAAACTTATACTTACTAATACGCTTCCCTGTGGTTCGACCTCGGACACCCGAGAATTTATTACTTGAACATAACCTGCACTTGGGTTTACAACTCTTAATTGAGTCTCCATCAGTGTGACTAGAGTCCAACCATCGTAATCTTGATTTTATCTTTGAAGCAAATAGTTGCCCCCACTTCCCTGAAGATCCACTATCGTACTTGTACTTGGGGCCAGTATGATAGGATCAAAAGAGCCAAATTTTATGGTTCTATCCAGCAAATTGGATTGAGAAACCATATTGGCTGATGCCAAATTTGACGACACTGTTTCTTCTTCAAACTCGATTTTCCCTTCTTCATAGAGTCGCATAATTCTATCCTTCAAAATAAAACACTTCTCCAGAGGATGGCTAATCAAGCGATGGTACTTGCAATAATTGGGGTCTTCTACTTTATCAGCTTCTTCCGGTCGCTTCATTTCTGGTAACTGAATCAGCTTAATTTTTAAAAGCTCTTCAAGAATGCTTGAAACATCAGAATCAGGAAAGGGATACTTCTTTTCTTGCCTCTCCTTCAAAGTGATCTTGCTTTTACCTTTGTCTTGGATAGGAGAAGATTTCGTCTCTTGAGATTGTTTTGACTTGGGAGATATCTTAAGAGGCTTGGTAGTTACAGCCATGGACTGTTTGCTTTCTCCCTTGTTGACAAAGGTTTTGCCCCCTTTGCGGGTATCTTGTTTTTCCTTGGCTTTCTTTGGCTCTTGCACCGGAGGTTCTTGATTTCCAGCAGCTGTCATACTCAACTCCATATCATGAGCACGAGTGGCTAATTCTTCAAAGGTTTTAGGCTTGATGCCTTGAAGAATGTAACGCAAGCCCCAATTCATGCCTTGGATGCACATGTCAAGGGCAGAAGACTCAGACAGTCTTTCTTTGCAGTTAAGGCTCAGATTTCTCCATCTGTGGATGTAATCAATGACTGGCTCATCCTTCCATTGACGTGAGCTTGTGAGTTCGATCATGCTGACTAAGCGACGAGTGCTGTAGAATCGATTAAGGAATTCACGCTCAAGTTGTTCCCAGCTGTCAATCGTCCCAGGCTCAAGATCAGTATACCAATCAAAGGCGTTGCTTTTTAGGGAGCGAACGAACTGCTTCACCATGAGATCCCCATAGGTGCCAGCATTATTGCAAGTTTCCACGAAATGTGCAACATGTTGGCGTGGATTTCCTTTTCCATCGAACTGCTGAAACTTTGGGGGTTGATAGTTCCCAGGCATCCTCAGACAATCGATCCTTTGAGAATATGGTTTTGCATATGTATATGAAGGTTGAGTGATGCTTTCAACTTGATCTTTGATAGCCTCCTTGATAAGATCCTTGAGTTGACTGGTAGTGACGAGTTCATTGATCTTTTCTTCAGAATCCTTAGCAACTTCCTTGCCAGAGTTCTTACCATCATCTTGAAAGATTGATTGCCAATTTTGGTTTGAAGCCTCGTTCCTTTTTCCAGTGAGACCGGCGATCTTGTCCATCATGGAAGCGATCTGGTTATCCTTCTCTTTGATACTTGCTGAAAGAATTTCAACAGATTTTGCCAGAAGTGCAACTTGTTCTTCCAATGATGTGGTGCCAGTTGTCATGACAGCCATTACTCCAGGAGCAGAGGATGGAATATGCTTGTTGCTTGAGTAGCTATCTTGTTCTTTGTATGTTAACTGGCGACTTGCACTTGATCCTCGAGGAGAATCAACTTGTCTAGCAGAAACTTCTTCTAAGTCTTGAATTGGAGAAGAAGTGTCATAGAGGGGGTTTTGATTGAGCACCGGAAAAGTCTGCTCATACAATTCAGCAAGAGCTTTGGTCTTTCTCCTAGTGCCATAAGGATGAGTGGGGATATCAACGCTTGATGATGAAGTGGGGTAGACTGCAGGATTAGCTCGAGCAGGCTTAAGAGTTGGTTTGTTAGCAAGGTTCTTCTTGGGAGCCATTGCAACTTGATAACTTGAGTTTTGAAGAAAAGAGATGAAAGGCAGAGATTGTCCCATCAGGCGTGCCAAAATTTGTACACACAAATTTTACGTCAAAAAATATGAGAAGGAAAATTTGGAGTCAAATAATAATTTTATTAATCAAACTTTGAGGTTACAATCTCTGAATATTCTTAAAAAAAGAAATCCTTTGATTCTTTTCTTCAGTAAAACTTTGATCCAAGGGTCTTCACGACTTGATCTTGAATCGGTGAGATCTGCTTCAAGGGTCTTCTAGACTTGGTCTTGAAAAACAGGAATTATCTCCTTTCCTTCGATGAACAAGATCGGAGAGCAGCTTCTTAGAGAATTCTCAAGAACAAGCACCGCGTTCTTAGAATTTCTCTAATTTCTTCTTAAGAATTTTGAGAGGATTTGGCTCTTCAAAATCTTCTTCTCTTCAGGCTTTCTGAGTTGTTAATTTGTGTTAATGGGAGGTCTCTATTTATAGTGGTAGCTAGCCAGGTGAAAGAGAGTTTTAAAAGAACTCAGCCTCCTTATTTTATCGCTTAATTATTTTAATTAGAGATAATATCTTCTTATTTATCTCTTAATTAATTTAATTTAATTAGAGATAAAATATTTATTTATTTATCACTTAATTAATTAATTAAATTAGAGATAAAATATTTATTTTTTATCACTTAATTAATTAATTAAATTAGAGATAAAATATTTATTTATCTCTTAATTAATTTAATTTAATTAGAGATAAAAATTTATTATTTATCTCTTAATTAATTTAATTTAATTAGAGATAAAAATTTATTATTTATCTCTTAATTAATTTAATTTAATTAGAGATAAAAATTTATTATTTATCTCTTAATTAATTTAATTTAATTAGAGATAAAAATTTATTATTTATCTCTTAATTAATTTAATTTAATTAGAGATAAAAATTTATTATTTATCTCTTAATTAATTTAATTTAATTAGAGATAAAAATTTATTATTTATCTCTTAATTAATTTAATTTAATTAGAGGTAAAATAATTATGACACATGGGTGAAATTTGATTGGATAACCCATGAATCCTTGCAATTTGATTGGTCAAACCATGTGTACATATTTAATTAATTATAAAATAATTAATTATAATATGATATTGTCAATTTCACATGGTAATGTATAATTTAATTGAAAATTTCTTAATTAAAATAATTTCAATTGACACGTGGCAATTTGTAACTGGTTACAAATTTTCTCCTTCTACATTGATCAACTGAAAAGGTAATCAGAAAGAATTAAACTAATAATAATGAAAGAGAACTAAAGTAAAAATGTTATCAAATCACAAATTTTATAAAGGAGATGCCAAATCAAATTTTTTTGGAGGAACCAAATATAATTTTGCTTTTTTTTCAAGTGATTATATAAGGTACTATAAAGGTCTAGGGGGGCCAAGGCTAACATGGGGGGGCCCTGCAACCCATGTTGGTAGTAAATACTCCTTTCACAATCAGATACTGAAGGTCTAGAAAAGAAGCCAAACAGTTTTAATCACGCATTTGAAGCCAAACCAAACCAGTTAGAATAACAGCAAAAACACTGACATTTCCCTTATATGAATGGGTCGGTACGTATATAATAATGATCATGAAAATCTTAGAAACTTGTTAGAATCGGGAATTATCTATCACTTAAATTAAAAAGAAGAAGAAGATATTAGTTAGTAAATAAAAATTAGGTCAATCTCTAAGGTTACGTAGAGCCGAAAGAATAGAAAATAGTTTATACAATTTGATATCTGATACGTCAAGTTTCAACCAAATTAATTAGTATATCGTAGATTTTGAAAATGATAGTATAATATTTGATGCAAAGCATCACAAGTCACTAATAATTCAAAATCTAACCTCCAAACATAATAAAATCTATTTATGTGAGCTTCATAAACCCATCTAATGAACAAATCTACTAATAAATTAAATTTCATTTTTCATATTTACGCCTAGAATAGATTAAAGTTAAATATGTTCATGGATCGAATCGGATCAGGGTTCTAATAAAAAAAATTTACTTATCCAGATCTAACCCGAGTTGGACCCAAAAATAATTTTACTATTTAAAATATTTAAAAATTATTTTTATATTAATATTTTTATTATTTAAACAATAATTTAGACCAAATCAAGTAGGTTCAGATCCTGTCGAACCTGGTGAGTAGCCCAGTTCGTAAATAGACATTCTTCCATCAAATATCAATACTATATATAAAAGCAACAACTTCAAAATTATAAATAGTGAATGACATATATACCCTTACTAATTTTGAAAATTAAATATTTAATCCTTAATTCTGAAATTTAATCATTTTGACATACATACCCTTACTAATAGTGAATGACATATATACCCTTACTAATTTTTAAAATTAACTATTTAATTCTTAATGCTGAAATTTAATCATTTTGACATATATACCTTTACTAATTTTTAAAATTAACTATTTTATCTTTAATACTGAAATTTAATTATTTTATGTTTAACAATGATTTATTAATTTTTTAACTATTTTATCCTTGATAAAGATTAGTTTTAATTTTAATTTTTTAATTATTACACTCTTGGACAAAATCTATGACTTATAATACTATCCTTTCTTACTCAAATACTATCATTTCTTACTCAAATACTATCCCTTATACTATAACTATGAATTAAAAATTTATTTAAGGCATCTTAAAAATATCAATTAAGAACCTTGCCGGTTAAAAATATTTTTCTTTTTTGTTATTAAAAAAATAATTCCTTATTAAAATTTTAATTTAATTTTTTTTAATTATATTAAGGCATAGGCCTACAATAGTATGTTTGGATGTTGTATACAATATAACCATGCAGACCAATTCCTCCTACAAAAGATGCTACACTTGTAGTGCATATGATGGATTCGCATATATTTTTAGCCATCATAGCGCAAGCAACATGCTTGATTGTGGCAGCAACACCTCGAACATTTGGTGTTGTCAAAGTTATCCATGTCAAATTCTAAGATTTTAATTTTTAAAATACTTCCTTATTAAAATTTTTAATTATTAGACTCCTATACATATTCTATCGCTTATTCTTTCCTTTTCATACTCAAATATAGGCTACTACAAATCATTAATAATAATTTATTAATTTTTTTAACAATTTTATCCTTGATAATGATTTGTTAATTCTTTTAATAAAAAATCTAATTTTTTCATAGATTACTACAAATCATTAATTAATCATAATTATTTTAATCCTAACTATTATTTGCATTTTTTTGTTTTACGCCTAATTCATATCTTTGAATAGTTCTGTCCAACATTTTTTGACAAAT